>OX438795.1:18254148-18854148 GCA_949316475.1 Hypomecis punctinalis | reverse complement strand
GTTAAGAAGTTTATCCAAGTTCTGAATAGTGAGTAGTATAAATATCTCTATTATTAGGTTGTCACAATGTTCCATGTTGCTGGTGCTACCTATAAATATAATATTTTTCGATAATCAACGCCTTTCTTTCCTAATTTTGTACTTCCATAATTATACAAAATTCATACTTTTAGATGTTCTTCAACTTTTACCAAGGGTACATAAGTGCGAGATCACGGAAAATAATTTATACAAGTCGGCGGATGTGAAGTTAGCTACAAGCTGCGCGAAACCCAATCATCGCGCTGCGTTATGTGAGCTTCAGTCAGGATTGGATATTGCGCAACTTGTAGCTAACTTCACATCTGCCAACTTGTATGATTCGGCCTATATGGGCCTAAACAAAACATGCATTTTTTCGAGAGTTAATGAACTAAAAAGTTCATATGGATCAGGTGATATATTTCGCATTTGGTCCCGTCGTAAAAATCGATCCAAATACAACCTATATGAAAATTGAAAGTCCATGCATTTTGCAAAGCAACAATTATACGCGTGACCAGAATGCTGGTGTTTATTTTATTAACGTATAAGCATTGCCATTCAGCGTGGCAATGATGCCAGCATGCTGGGCACGCTGCCAACTGGCAGTGGGCTTGAGCATTTGGATTATCTTTAGACCTTCAAGGGTCTGTGGATGATCCAATTGCTTTCTTTGTAGTAGCAGTGTAGGTAGTTTTAGCATATAAAGTAGTATTGTATCTTATTGTAGTTAATAAAGGCACTTTTGCCCATTATACGCGGTTACAAATGAAATAATACATAGAAACATTGTTAATTTATTCTCAAAACAACATTTACATACATTCATTCACTCCTCAGATCGAAGCTCACACATTCCTCACTCCCTCAAAAATTACATTTTAGTCACAATCAGTTTCTATTCAATTATTTCAATAACAGTACTTTAAGAATGATAGACTAACTACTTCATTGTTTACACAGATGTACAGACAAAAAAATAAATAAAACAAGACAGTAAAAATAAATAGTTGAAGACAAATCGTTCGATTAGGAGTGAGGAAAAAATTCCTTCCTCAAAATATTACAGATTTTCTTTGCAACCATCATTATGTGATGAAAGCTGCGATTTAGTTTACAGAATGTTGATGAAACGACTTACTAGGTAGGAACATGATGGGTACAAAGAAAATTTCGCTTTGGCGTCGATTTTTTTGCATTAGCTAAAACGACAGATCTAATATAGATAGATGTCTTTTTCTTTACTTTACAAATAGAGACCTATAATATTAGAAAAAGAAAAGAAAGAAAGAAAGAAATACCGTTTATTTCGTGACATACATGAACAAATAATATAAACAACAAACAAGAATAACAGTGCAGCAGCAAGTGAGCACGGTATGCCACGAAAACCGGTCCCAACTCAGCGTGAATTGCTGATTGAGAACAATCAGCGCTGGTATTCTGCTGAGACCGGTAGGTGACGTCACGTACAACATAAATATAAATATAAAAACGTCACGTACAACATAAATATAAATTAGAGCTGTCGAATTCTAGCGAATGCAGTTGAATCGAAGCTACTGAAAATTAGAGATGCTGTCCGTATTAGGTTGATAGCAGCAATGACGCGAACAATGCTAATGAGAACCAAACAACCTCAATAGAATATAGAATGATTTTTGTTGTAGTGATTGTCATTAGTTTTGTCAGCGTCTTTGGTGATATTAACGCAATCCGGACAGCTTATAAGTCCTTCAACGACCTCGAAGTTTTGTTACCAGTGTTGCCAACATCGGCGATCCATCGATATTAATTTTTGGCTACAAAAACGGTCGCGTATAGGCCGGATCAACAATCTTGGCGGCTGTGATGTTAGATACAATCTACGCCAAACTATCCTGATTGAGCTCACTTATTCATAACCCACTCTACTGATCTGTTTTATAATTTTGCTTGTATGTTTTCCGTGTTTCGTTTCCCTACCTTGTAAATAAAAAATAATTCCGTCATCCAGTTGAACTCGAATATGGCAAATGCGCCGATCGCGCGTAGCCAAATGCCCCAAATGGGGAAAGAAGGAAAAAAAAAAGAAGAAGCTCAACATATGCGCGACGATTGGGTTATCCGCAGCTTGTAGCTAACATCAACCGCCGAGAAAATTGATTTGGCTTATACAAGAGTTTACTTAAAGAATTTAAATTAGGAGAGTTGAGACTACTTCATGACTTGATGACTTCATGACATGAAGTTTTTGTCAACTCGAAGCTTGAAAACGTTGGCAACACTATTTGTTACAACATGTAACATCGTTATACAACTCGTTGCACTTCAAAGAACCTCTTGAGATAGTAGACTTGACCGAGGGTCATGATAAGCAGGACTGAAGCTTCGAATATAGACCACATCACCACGCGGGAGTTGGTGCTTTCGTTGATGGAGCGATGGATGCGGTCGCGCACCTGTGGGGGTGAAATAGCACAAGATTAGTAAACTAGTAGTTCTGCAGACAGTAAACTTCGCGCCACATCTTACTATATTTACTATACTATTTTTAACTAAATCTTCATAAGGCTATATCTCGAATCTCTCTTGATCTTTTTGATTTATACTAGCAAATATTGTTAGAATTGAGATACTATACGTGAGTAGTAGCATCAAAATGGTACTACTGACAGAAAACTAACAATCTTGCCATATATCAAAATCGGCTGATAAATAGCGCGACATTAAATTTTCCCCCTTATTGAGGGAAATACCGAATCAAATTCGCCGACGACATAAAAATCCAATAAGTAATGTATTTTTAAAACCTGTTTCGTGAAGATTCGTTGAAAAATGGTACCCGCAGACAAAATCATCATACGGACACACGAAAGCAAAATCGCCGAGTTGAAGCAGAGACCTTTACTTCAGTTTAAAAAAATTGGTTTATACCACAGATGTAGTAGACCTAGTAAAGACCTAATTTCATCTGGACTAAAGTATTCGAATTTGTATAAAAAGATTAAGATCATCATTATAGACAACTTTCACTATGGGGCCAATCCGGAATTAAAGAAACGGAAATCGGCTGTTCCATACAAAATTGCAACTCTGTATTGACATGAGGAAAACGTGGGATCGCGCGTTTGCACTCGCGCGCCCTTTCTGGACACTTGTCCACTAAATTATCATTATCATCTGCAGCTTCCTCTACCCCACTGCTACTGAGAATAGGCCTCTCTCTTACAGTGCCATTTACCGCAGCCTCACGACCTGGACAAGGTAAGGCGTGGAGTGTCCTGCAGCAAGTTAGGTAGACAATATCGTAAAAATCGCAAGTCGATTCTGGACATGATTGGCACAGGACTGAGGTAGATCTTTAAACAATATCTGCATATTTTTTGGTACTCAGCAATACAACAGCGAAAAGGCAGGGGTATGTGCCACTCCAGTTTAGGTAAGTTTGGGCGAGCGACGCCTACAATCTGTCGGGGCACCAATATTCCATGCTAGACAGTGACAGAATTACGCGTTAGAGAGAGAAGGTATGTAAGCTTGCCGGGAACTATGGGCCCTTAAGCCACAAGGGCTGCTTTTTACAAACATTATTGTCTCAAAGTAATCCTTCTGAACTTCTATTATTTATTCTGTGATAAAGCTAAACCATTAATGTGTGCAATGTACCTGCATGTATTCCTGCTCATGTTTGACAGTCTTGAGTGTGGTGGCCAGCTCTTTGATCATGTCCTCAAGCTTGTTGTGGTCCACATCACCTTCTGCTTCCTTGGTTTTAGTTTGTGGGTCTCCTACTTCCAAGTTGAACATAACAACCTGGAATTTAGGAATAAAATTAATTTCTTAACGCTCCATGTCACTGGGCTAGTTTACTAGCTGCTAGTCGGCGAGTTTAAAAGCCTACAAGTAAGCGAGTGTCTTCATGAAAAATCTTCCAACTCACTCAGTAGCGAAGTAGTTAGCGATTAAAAACCACGTGGTGTTTAACTACCCCCGCGCGAAATACTTCGTTTGACATTTTAACTAAACTAAACTGCCAAAACACAAAGATGCTCGCAACTAGTTCACTGGCAGCGATGATGACACACAGCTAATTTACTAGCTTACAGGCCAACACGCCAGCGAATGGCTTGTGAATTAGCCCGGCTTTCTATTTTTCAAGTAGCTTTTTTACAATCGGATAGTTAAAAGCAAATTGTAAAAAAGCTCAATGACACGGAGCGAGTTTACAAGCTTCTACCGAACTCGCCGACTAGCAGCTAGTAAACTAGCCAAGTGTCATCAAGCCTTAAAGTGTGTATAATGCAAAAAGTTAATTGGGAGAAAGTTGTTGTATGCTCTAGATTTCAGACCTTTTTATTGTCTTTTATTCACTTCAGATAGTATATCCAGGCTAGCCTTTTTGGATGGGAAAATGAGTTGATCAAAACATAAATATGCCAGGGCAAAACAAGAATTCTGGTATGATGGTGCCATGGTGATAAAAATTCTATTTCGGAACAATATCCTAACTAACACTGTGATCTTAATTTAAGTTTAAATTGTCAGCATTTTTGTAAATAAATTTGCGGGGCCAAAAACTTCCTAAACTATTTTAAATGGTGGTGGTCTAAAGGATAGTAAAACTGCAAGGCTATCACTGAAGCAATAGCCACTAGTCCCAGCTGAGTAAACATCAACAAACATGGGGGGATTATTAATAAAACATTAAAAGACAATAATCCATACTGTTTACTGCTTATGACAAAGATAAACTTTGTCAGAGTTTGGGAGTGGGGATCGTGACGTCACCTCTCTCACAGAAATCTATACATTTGTATGGCACTTGTGACGTCAAGTGTAACTTTGACGGGCTACATCTTCATCAATTTTTGTTTAATTGGCAAAAGAAAAAATAGTATCTGATATTTTTTGATAGTCTATTTGAGAGACTAATTATATTTTTTGTCATCCTGCCTTTTCTGATATAGTTGCAGTGGTCAGTTAGTAAATTTATATATATTTTATATTGTTATCAAAACAAACCTTTGGTGTCATAGTAGACATTTTGTTACTAAAGCAGTATGTGTATTTCCCTGCTGTGGTTGCAGAGAATGCGTACATGCCGGATGATTCCCTCTGGCCTTGGTGAAGGACCTGGCCATCAGGGCCGGTGATTGTCACATCAATGTCTAAGAAACCACCTTCTGCTATTTCAAATGTTAGTCCTGAAATAAACAGTAGTAATTTAAAATCTTGTAAAGAAAATATTGAAACAAATATATTTATAGTGTTTCATACACTAGGTTTTTCTCAAAGAGTCCTTTTTTGCGATAATTCAAAAGCATGTTGTTGTGTTGTTGTGCAAGATTTTAACTGACACTCAGGATTCAAGGTGGAACTAGCTATTCAATGAAAATATTATTATTGGTTCAATACTTTACAGATATTGTTATACTATAGTATCAATAAATTAGTACTTTGATATTATAAGGTTCACTTTGTGGTGATCTGGTTTACTTTGAAAACATAGTGGAGTTTGCATTGTAAAGAATCTGATTTTACAGGAAATGTGTTACATTCAGTAGTTATTTATTCAAAGATTAAATAGATATAGTTATTTACTATGGATAATCAAGAATCATATAAAGATTTCTTACCCATTTTCGTGTCGGCTTCTACATTTTCGAAAAAGCATTCTTCAGCGTGAGCGTCAACAGTGATCGTATAACTGTGCCCCGTGCTAAATAAACAACTAGCTAAGATTGTGGCTATACACAGCAGTCTCCCAAAGCAAGTCATCTTGGAATTGATTTTTCTAGAATTACTAGTAATTATTTCAATATTTTCCAAATAATAAAAGGGCACAGCTTGTTTCTTGTTCCAGGCCACGTATTTGACAACTCTCATTTGATTTGACATTTCACTTTAATGACGTGCCGGTTTTTATGTGACATTGACATTTTGGTACTCTGTGTTGGTACCTTATCATAGACAAACAACAATTTTTTTTTCAATTAATATTACTACTGGCACTACTGCTACTCGACACAAGATGGCACTATTTCTAGATATTTTTTTTGATAGGTGTCGCTTTGTTCGTATGATGATTTGAGAATGATGATGAGATTGGGAGAATGAAAACCGGAAGTACCCTCACTAATTAATCGGCGTGAAAATTCTTGAGGAAATAATAAAATTCGAATAGAACAGAATAGAATAGAATAGATAACACTTTATTGTATACAAAAATAAATAAAAACGAACAGTAATACAAAAAATACTTAAGTTAGTGTAACAGAAGGCGGCCTTACCGCTGGAAGCGAGCTCTTCCAGGCGACATATATTAAAATTAAGAATTAGTTATTATTATTATTATGTTTGCTTGTGTTATACCCAAAGGGGTCTTGTAAGCTATTTTGGGGATGAATACATGTAAGATGATATTTGTTAGTTGCTACTCGTATGTGCTCTCCATGATCTTATGTTAGTAACTATTACGCAATCTGCGCTTAAAGTCATTGCCTAATTTGTCTAGAGCTTAGATATTTTGGAGAAGATTAGGCAATTTAAATATACAAAACCCTCTGATGCGTGAATCTGGATTGCATCTATCTGCTTCTTGTTCAAGCACATATTTAATTAAATTATAATAAAATACTGGTTCGTTTTCTATGACAACAATAAATTAACAACATTTTGTGACTATACCTACTGGCTACAGAATAATATATTAATCAGCTCTCGGCCCCAACTCTTATGTGAATAATGTTTCTACACGTGTTATAGGCCGAATCAAACTTTATGGCGTCTGTGAAAATGAGGCGAGTTATTGCGTAGTGGCTAATTCGTTATGTCAGCTGCGCAAGGTGAGGTGCTCTGCGCAGCTCGTAACTAACTTTACAGACGCCATTGAGCTCGATTCGGTCTTTAGGTAATAATTATTATAATGTTATATATTATGTATCGATATATCGGTTTTGGTCTCAAAGTATTTCTTGTTTATATGCGACTTCAAGTTTGACTAGCAATTTACGCATAATATTTACTAAAATAACTTTGAAAGTTGTTCCAGGATCTCATGGAAACACTTGATAAAATGCTCAATATATTTTTTTTTACAATATGTAAATACTCTAGTAACAATATTCCTATGATTAGAGGACATACTCGTATGTTTTATTAAATCACTATATTTTAAAAAGGCCTAAGGCTAAGGTTCCTGAATTGCCTATTTTTAAGATTTCTGATAAAATATTACAACATATTTTCTTGATTTTTTAAAATATATAAAGCAAACAATTACGCCTTGCTTTTATTTATTACCTTTTTCGAATATAAGATTCACATACGCCATCGAATTTCTTCTACGGACGTATGCAGGTTGCCTCACGATGATTTCCTTCACCGAAAAGCCCGTGATGTGAAATTCCGTACATAAATTCCAAAGAACTCATTGGTACGGGACCGGGGATTTGAACCCATGACCTCACGATTCTAAGGCGGGTGTCACTACCTCTAGACCACCACGGCTACGGTTTCAAATTAGGTAGGCCTTATTTGTATCACTTACCTTACTTATTACATATTACCAAAGGATATCAACCTAGAGAGTAGAGTGTAAGCATCGTCTATAATAAACCCTGTACTGTTCCTATGTACTGTACCTGTCGCTACTACACGTAGTTTTTATTTTTGTTTTTAAAGTTATTGAAGAATCATTTCAATTCGAGATCTAAGGACCTAGGCCACCACCTCGAGAGAGCCCCCTAATTGATTACACGGCACATTGTTTGATTATTATCATTGAATAATATTATTTTTAAAAGATTTCAATTTCAATTTGAATGAAAATAAAATCTAATAACGAAAAAGCAGACAAACCAAAGTTACCGTACCAAAGTAGGTATATATAGAACTGATAGCCAATGGGTCCGTAGGTATCTAAAGTTCTCGGATAGAGACCACGTACCTACCGATAAACGCATGGTAGGATGTTTACCGATAACGTAGACAGAGGATCTTAAGGAACATGCTGGATACAATCCAATTCCAATGGTTTTATTGGGGAAGCCTGTGTTTAGCGGTGGACGCTCAGTGTTGCAAGTTCGTATAGGTTGGGTGGCTAGGTGTTTTTAAGCCGCATAAAGGCCTCTGATATGGCTAGACGAAACAACCGAGATCTACAATTTATCATATCACCCGAGCCACGGTAGCGCCCAATTGTAAATGCCACCCGCAGTCGATCACCCAGCCGAAGATAGGTCGTGCAAAACATAAGTTTACATCATCGGTCATCGTTAGTAAGAAACACTTAGAATGGCGCACTAAAATCATAAGATAAGATAGGTAATATTATTGATATAAATAGAACCTAAAATTACAAAAAATATTGCATTGCATTCATTAACATGCTAATGAAACAATAATAATAATATAAATAATGTGCTGAAATTGCGAACTTAGACTAAGTGCAAAAAGAGAATCGCCCCGTGAGTCCCGGGACGTTACGGTGAACTATTTCTACCAAGTATCAAACACATTTACTAGTACCTACCTACTAGCATAGATAGACAAAATGCTACTAGCAATGACAGAGCAGTGTTGTCAACAAAATTAGTAAAATGGCACACGGGCGACCTCAAATCCTACAACGCTTCTCTTTTTGCACAAACTCTAAGAATAGGTATATATGAACTACGCTATGATGATGATGATGATGATGAAAAAGTAGAGCTCAATGACTAAAGTTCACCGAACCGGATACCTGCTTTCTGCCCTAAAACCAGTTTTCCGTAATTTCCTTGTCTACTAAAGTGGACAAAACTTACCCATGGAGTAGGTATGCTAAATTGTTGTTTCTAGAGTTCCGCATTCAAAAGGAAAAACGGGTACACGGGCTAGCACAATCGCGAAATGGAAATTATGTTTAAAAATTTAACTACGCCCAAACCTCTCGATATGACTCACAGAGTAGGTACAACAAATCACTTAATCGCAGATATCAATGAATCAATAACCCTATGAACCTATAGACCCTTGAAGGTCTAAAGATCCAAATGCTCAAGCCAACTGCCAGTTGGCAGCGTGCCCAGCATGCTGGCAGCATTGCCACGCTGAATGACAATGCTGATATGTTGAGCCAAATAAATACCAGCATCGAAGATATTACTAAGCGCTCACCCAATACTGCATTGTGTTGTTACAACGGGGATGGGGGAAGGGATGGCTGCGCATGAGTTTAGTATAGCGGTCGGTCACCATTGGCAGCCATCCCCTCCATACTATCCTCAGCGCTAAACTTACGTGCCGCTACCTGTACTGTATGTTGCGTGAGCATTTTTAAGGGGTAATTGGGTTATCCGCTTACCCTGTACTAAGCCAAAAGAGAGTGAGCAAGGCCATCCTTATGAACAATTTTTACTGTGGGGCCCAACGCGGAATTAAAAAAAAAACAGCTGTTCCAAAGTAAAAGTTGTTCACAATGATGATCAACTCCTTTCGGGTTAAACTCGGGTCACACAGAGGCGGGAGCCGCGAGAAAGCGATCCGATAGTAGAGGTCCAGTGCAAGGAGATAGCGGCCGATCACGCCCGCTTGTTATGTGTCAGGTTGCATACAAATTCGAATATTACAAAAACTTCCCGTCCCGGATCGCGATCGCTTTCCCGCACTTCCCGCCTCTGTGTGACGAGAGCTTTAGTGCACCAGTTTTGGATAACCCTGTACATATGAAAAAATAAAGTCGAAATGTGTTTTTTTTTTGCATAAAACTATTATGTATCGTATTGCCCAATTTTATAACTGTAATTGACTACGATCTATGCATTTTTAAAAACTAGTCTTAACTAGTTAACTAATATAATTAAGTACATACAATTGTTAATATGAAAGCAATTGTATGTACTTAGGTAAATATATCCAACACACTTATAGTAAAACTACGTCACGTGAGATTAGAAGAGGGAGAGGTCGAGGAAGATCTCACGATGACTCGAAAAAATTCTTCAGGTGATTCATGGACGCATCCTTTAGGCAGAGTTTCGTTCAAAATTATTTCCTTGTTATCGTGAGTGATTATAAACTAATCAATGATCGATCCGACATGTCCAATCTCGCGAGATCTATGTAGGTACGGAACTCTTTTTATCGTGAGCCCGTCTCTATATTGGCGGATAGAATACAATGTCTATTATATTACAATATCAAAATACCATTTAATGTTTAATATATGCTAAATATCAATATAAAAGGTACCTAGGTTAATGCGCTATACGCACACCCACAGCCACAGAGCAGGTGTCTCAAAGTATACAAAAATGCTTTAAAAATACCTACCTATCTGATGATCGAGCCGGACAAATATCTACCTAGTGATATCCATAGGTCTCAGACAAGTTTTATGGTATTATAATTCATAGGCAATTTAATTGCAAATTATGTAATAACTTGGTTAGGTATTTTCTGTGGTCATTGTAGGTACTTTTAATTATTTAATAATCACAAACATGTAGGTAGATATATGTAGGTATACTTTGTAGTTCATCATCATCATCACAACCTTCTTTATCCCACTGCTGGGTATAGGCCTCTCTCTTATAGTGCCATCTGCCTCGGTCCGTTGACTTCTGTAACTTAGAGGTTGAATAAGAAATATGAGATCCGTAGATCCAAATTTACCAACAGATTAGAATGGCAGTTGGCAGGACACAAACCACGAAAGGCTAATAATGATAATGAGTGTTGGGGTCGAAAATTCTTTAGACCACGAGGTCTTCTGGAGAATTTACCTGTTGTTGTGTATCAGCAAGGAGGATTTAAGGGGGGCACGTGCCAAGACGGTATTTTTGTGTACTGGGGAGATTCCATCACAGTACATACTTAGAAGGAAATCATATTATCAGAGTTGTTAAAATATATGAAAAGAATAAAAAAAAACAAAATGTCTAAAAATCTTGTCTATTTCTACAGTTATTGTTGATTTTTTTGTCCGTCCGCCCCTTGTGCCCCTCCCAGAAAAATTCAGAACTGCACTTGTGTATCGGCAAGCGCAGCGTAGAAAGGTGAACCACGGGAAAGAACCGACTTCCACCTTCCAACTTCTACAAGGTGGACAGATGACCTCATTAAGACCGCAGGATTGCACTGAGTGCAAGCTCCTTTTAACCGGTCTTGTTTATGTCTAGCACTGGACGTCTAGCTCTATAGATATTTAAAGTATGGCTAAAATGCTAATGACAGTTTTGAGATAAACGAAGAAAGCTCGTTGATAATGTAAATAACACGAAGTCGGTAGATAGTAGGTATATTGTACACTTCTCAGTGGGTGTATAGCAACAAGTTTTTCAAGGTTGGATTGATCTTGAAAGACGGGTTTACCTTGTAATGTTGCACACGGGGTAGCCGTTTGCAGCACCACAAGTTAAGAGAGGATTAGAGAGGAACCTGTAATGTGGCAAGCGGGGGAGCCGGTTGCAGCACCACAGGTTAAGAGTATCAGAGTAAACTGTAGCGTTACAAACGGGGTAGCCGTTTGCAGCACCACAGGTAAAGAGAGGATTAGAGAGAGAAACCTGTAATTCGGCAAGCGGGGGAGCCGGTTGCAGCACCACAGGTAAAGAGTATCAGAGTAAGTACCGGTAATGTTGCAGGCGGGGGAGCCGGTTGCAACACCACAAGTTACGAGACTTCAGAGAACCTACCCCAAGAGTCCTGCCTAGTGGTTAGGATTCCTAACGGTTCGAAGAAAGGAGATTAATATAGAACACTAACCATACTGTTTACACATTTATTCATTACACCATATAAATAACACTGCACTTATAGTCTATATGTTTTTCTTGAAGCGAATAGAGAGAGAATTTTGAAAAGAGTCCGTGGAATGTTAGCCTAACAGGGGAGGGGTAGCACACAAAGAAAACACACTGGAGGCCGGCCGAGGTTGGAGCGTAGACAAGCTGGACCCGCCGATAGACGTAGCGCCAGCAGGGCGTTGGAGATAGAAGCGCCTGTAGCGCCAGCTGTGCGTTAGCGTGTATACGCCCGTGATGTTGTGGCGCTTGAGGTGGAGGCGCCTGTGCGCTAGCTGGGCACTAGCGTGAAGACGCCCGTGGTGTTGTTCTGGCGCTTGAGGTGGAGGCGCCTGTAGCGCTAGCTCGGTACTCCAAGGTAAGAGGCAAGGTCAGTGGCCCCAAAAGATGAGGTCCTCCTGTAACAAGGTCAAAGAGACCGAAGCCTCGCGAAGAAAAATTACCAGACGCTCATGCTGTCTTCACTGCAGGACCCGTCACCACGTTCAAAGATCACACGTTAACATGAACTAACACCACATATACTTTCATAAAAATACCACAAGACATGCACCATCTTTCGTGTCTACTTGATGACTTCTCTCCCAAGACTGCCCGAATTTTAAAACAAAGATCGCTGATCCTGTCAAAAGCAATTTAACAAATTTCATAATTAGAATTGTTAGTTGGCAGTGTTATCGTTAAAAGAGTTTGAATGTAGAGAAGCTAACAAAAAGGTTAGTTTTTCTACAACCTACAGAATGTACGGGTAATAAACTCTTATCCTAGCATAATATATGAATTCTCTGATAAATTCTTGTATAAGTAAACCTTAGTATTTTTAATTTAGGTTAAGTATACCTACCTATCTCTAGAAACGTTAATCATTATCTAATATACCTACTTAGGTAAGTAAGGAAACTTAGATATTACCTACTTATCATTAATACACAGGGATAAATCTCCTGCCTTGCCTTAGTAAAGGGGATTTTAGGATTTTTTGACTAAAATTTTTTTTTTCTCGCTACTTCAGAGTTGGCCTCATAGTTAAATGTGATCACAATGACGTGTAGGTGCAATACATACGGGGTTATTGCCACTTCATGAGCAATACTCATGATTAATATAATAGATAGGTACCTAATCCCAAAGAAAAAAGTCGGCTGTTCCATACATTTTGTGGAGGTTCGAATGGAATTGGAATACCTATTTTTTTTTGCGATTTCGGGTTGGTCCAATAGTGAAAGGCCCCATTTTTTGATTAAATTTAAAATGTACAGTTTTAAGATTTATTCCACTAAGACAATGGCCCTCGCCAAATTTTTTAATGTTGCCACAATGTTTAACCGTGCAATTTGTACTGTTGAACATTATCTAAAGCGTGCGTAAAATTTTTGTGGTAAGTTTTACTAACTACTGTGGTAACTATATCGTAGTTTTATTTCAACGAAAAGTTACCTAGGATTTGATTCCCTTGTAGTGTTAAGATATGCGGGTTTTTACGACAACCGGCTGTAACTTTTTCTACGATAACTGAGAAGTTTGATTCTTTCATAACAGCAAGAGACTATAGATAGGTATACTTATATATTTATATGTGTAAAACCTCTGTAAAACATATACCTACGTATATCTATTTGTCTGGTATCGACACACGGCCTAGACGTCGGTGCCAGACAAATTTTCGCGCCAAAAACTACCGTTTCTATTTTCTATCACTTCTAGTAGTATCGTGCAGGTTTTTACTATTATCTAGTCTAAATATGATAAAATCATAAGAACATGTATATAGCTATTTAAGTATGTATAGCACATCTATTTAGGGTTCCGTACCTCAAACGGAAAAAACGGAACCCTTATAGGATCACTTTGTTGTCCGTCTGTCCGTCTGTGTGTATGTCAAGACTCTTTATCCGAGATAAAGAGTCAACGAGAAACGCGTAAAGATATCGAGTTTAAATTTAAACTTTATATACGTATATCTATGGTCTCTTGCAGTTGTGTAAAAGAAAAAGTTCTCAGTTATCGTTTAAAAAAGTTAAAGCTGTTTATGTCGTAAAAAATCGCATATTTTGACACTCACAAAAATCAAAACCTACAGGGTACTTCCCGTTGACATAGAACTAAGAAAATTGGCGAGAAGCATTGTCTCAGAGTACACATATAGGAATAAATCTGAAAACTGTACATTTTTATTTAAATCACAAAAAAATAGGACCTTTTGCGATGAGGTCTTATTCACAAAATATGGGTTCAAAATTCAAAGTGAGTAAATCGTATCATGTAAGGTATCATATAAAATAACTTCATTAGCACATGCTAAAATAGGTTTCTAATTATTTTAACAATGTGTAATTTTCGATGTATGACGAGAAAAGTGAAAAAAAAATGTATTTAAATTAATAGTATAGAGATTTTAACAATTTAGGTACTTCCCAATTTTCTGAAATTTTCTGAAGTTGTACGGAACCCTCGATGTGCGAGCCTGATTGGTACTTGTCCGGTTTTTTCTCATACTTACTTACCCTATACGCAATTGAGAACTCCACCTATAATCCCTCCACGCCTCTAAAGGCCTAAATCATAAATCTGACTTATTTATTTGTGTCAACAAACAACTAAGCCTACGTAACTACGTAACCCTCGGACCCTCTAACTAAAATACAAATAAAAGTAGGTATTGTACGCAAACGGTTTTCCCAGGAACTTGTATGAAAACAAGTTTTATACAAAAAATCAAAAAGATTATCCAAAACCAGTTCAATAAAAACGCTAAACGTCCAAAAATTTATTCACAGGTCCAGTGATTTTAGATTTCGTGTTCATAAGGCGAGTTTTCGTACATCCGTTTGTACACCAATAATCGGCTAAGTACGAGTCGGACTCGCGCATGAAGGGTTCCGTACCATATGGGAGCCCCCTTAATATATTTTATTTTAATTGAATTATTTATTTTTGAAGTTACTATTAAACAACTAAATGTTCTGTGAATATTTCAAGCATCTACCTGTTAAGAAAAACGGCTAAAAATTCAGGTTTGTTGAATGGGAGCTACATTTATTTTATTCTGTCTGTATTTGTTGTTATAGCGGCAACAGAAATACGTCAATTATGTGAAGATTTAAACTTTTTAGCTGTTAGATACAGCCTGGTGACAGACAGACAGACAGACAGACAGAAGGAAGCGAAGGACAGCGAAGTCTTAGTAATAATAGTTTAAGTATAGTAGTAATAGTTCCCGTTTTTACCCTTTGGGTACGGAACCCTAAAAATATTCATGTAGGTTTTCGAAGTGGTCAAAAAGTTATCAAGATTAAAATTGATTATATTAGCTAAAAAATAGCATAGTTCTGTTTCTTTTTCACTTTGTGCATTTGATAGAGAGAACACTTTTTACGTTGCTATTTTTACGCTGCATGGCGCTTCTATAATCAGGCCTTATGCGCGATATCTCAATTTATAAACACATTTTTTTATTAGTGAAATTTTAATATTAGTACTTATGCCAAAACAACGTTGGGCGGGTCAGCTAGTTGTTTTATAAATTGACTTTAGTGGTAGTTTCACCATTGTGGCGCTAATGAATGTATCACTTTTTAAAATACATGTGACTATTAAAAGTATAATAAATAATTAATTAATAATTAAGATCTAGAAATATCTTAGAAGAATTCGCATTGACAATAATTAGGTACTTAGACGATGATAATGACAAAAATCTTGTAAATGTGATTTTGTATAATTTACTCATAAGATTTTGCTTTCAACTCTGCTTCGTATTCATTATTATAATATTATGTACAATGTATGTATATCACTCTAATATAATATTATATGTAATAGGTATGTTTAGACGAGTTATATATAAGCCTTGATAAAACTTTTCTGGGATTATTAAGTATCGTACCTACATAATTTTGTTAACCTTATGCAGTCAAATTATAGTTCCTAGTTTATAATTATAACAAACATTTTAGTGTAGCTGAATGAAAACAGACAAAGTATTTGAATATGTTTAATCAAAAATTTCTTTAGCTAACCCATGTTACAAATTATACACGAAAAATAATATTAATCTAAGTACAAAATACAATTTGTCAAAAAGCTAAGGAGCACATGATAAGTTTTATTTTGGTAATAAAAATGTTAAGAATAATATAAGTAATTGATTTCTATAGTTTGAAACGTTACTTAGTGATTATTAATTTATTACATAATTGGCTACAGAAAGCATCTTTTTGTCTGCTTTAGGGTTATAGAGATGTAGAATATTTAAATACTACTTTTCGGTAACTAGTGCTTATATTTCAAGTAGCTACTCCATAATCATCATTATAATAGCTCCTTAGCTTTTTAAAAAGTACCTACCTTCCTTTTATAACGAAGGTAGGTGATAATGATGTATCCGCCAAATAAATATATAGCTTTGATAATTTGCAGCTAAATTCCTATTTATCACAATATTGAAACTAATTTTTATGAATTAATTATCTATTATCTTAGATTATGTAAACAGTGCAGAGAAACTTGGTAAGTACAATATTATATTAGGAATTAGGTAGGTACAGTTAGAGTGAATCAGTAATAAATTTCGCCTTTTGGAAAGTGATAAATAATAGGATTGTTTCGGATTCATCGAGTATTTTCTGTCTCACGAACCACCATTTGTCGCTGATTTATTTAATGGTGATGATTTGCGTGATAGAGACAACACTCTACAAAACCGTAACCAGCAGATATATCTCTTTTCAAAAGCCGATGTTCATTCCTTATTCGCTGTTACTGTAAGTACACAGTGTATGTATGTATTACTCTGACTCACTGGCTCTTCATTAATTTCTTTGGTGAACAAGGATCAGTGCACACACTATTCATTAAGCTAGGTACTTCCTTATTTCACGTTGTCGTTAACCAACCACAGGCCTTTGAAATTTCCGCGCTCATCTGTGATTGGCTGGTTGTAGCAATAGTGTTGTAACCAGCGATTTTACGCCTAAATTAATGACGTAATTATTTATTGAGACATGTCAACAAAATACTAAAATACTTAACCTAACTTATAAATGCCATTCATTCCACATAGCAGCTTTACAACATTGCTGCGTTCTGTATAGCTCTTCATAGCTTCTGAAAGCCTTTTGATAAGTTCTGTAAAACTTACGAAACTAGATTATCTACTGAGTAGTAGGTATAAAACATCTAAAAACGACTTAATAATGAGATGTGTCCAATACCATTTTAATGAATTCATATTGGATTGTACGACATCGTAGACATAAAAAAATATCGATGAAGTCACACTTCTCTTTACAGAAACTGCAACAAGTTTGGTTGATTTTCGACGGTTTCTGAGTGTACATTATGTTCCGTCTACGTACCTATAATAATGCTAGTCGCTTAATCCAACATCCAAAAAATATTGAACACTTATTTATTCTTTTGTCAATTAAAATTGTGAAAATATGGCCCGGTAAAGTTCCGCGTGACGTCGCGCCTTGCTACACTTTTTACACGAACTTCCACTCTCAAACTTTTACGCACTTTATCTACCAATTGTATAGTGTGTATTTTTTTGTTTGATTGACAAAATAAATAAAAACGCGTGACGGACTAATTATTGTATTATTTTTTTTTACCCTGGCATCACGCCATTCATATTTAGGTAATTATGCACATTCATTCTTCAGTGACACCAAGTCACAGCCATCACAATCTTCGATCAAATAAATAAACACTAAAGAAAAAGGTCATCAAATTAGTCGATATCGAGTTTTCTGAAGGCACCCACGGTGCCATAGATGTCAACGTCGGAGATCTTGGCGGGGGTTCTCTGGCAGACTTCGTTGAGGTTGCGGAGGAATTCTCTGCTCTCGTCGATTCTGGTTCTCCATTTTTTGGCGATGGTGTCGATGGAGGCCTCCTCACCGCCCCACTCGGCTGGCAGCACGCGTGCTGGGATGTGCTCGAGAAGATCTTCTACTTTTGTGTGGATGAGGTACTGTAACATCAAATTATTTTTGTTATTCCTTCGATGTAAAGATACAGTTAAAGGTGATATCGTAGTAGCGAAACAGCCAAGCCGCAAATATTGACTAAGGTGTAGAGTTTGTGAAATAAGAGCTTGTAGAGTTCAGTCCTGTAGAGTTAGAAGCTTGGCTGTACATGAGATCTGATAACTTTTTGTTATTGCGAACAGTAGTCTCGTCTTGGCCCCATTTTACATGAAAGTGTTTTTTGTTGGATAATAATTTTCTTACACTAATATATCTAATACCTAGACAAAACACACTACAAAGAAATACCAAGTTTGTTTTTACTAACACTTGATTTTACTTTAGTAAGTAATTTAGATTTATGTCATATTGTTTGAACTTTAGCGTATGAGTATAAGGTATCAAGCCTTTATTCCCGCAACGACAATCAATGATGTTATTTGAGGCTTTAATAACTCTGTCATTTTTTTGATATTCACAACAAATTACACTGGATTCAATGCCACTGTCTGGTCCCTCTCGATATGACTCATAAAGTAGAACTTTTATTATTCGATTCAATCCAAAGAGAGTTTTGCTATAAACTGTATAAAAGTATTTTTCTGCACAAAAATAAATAAAAATAAATAAATCAACAGATTTGAATAAAGGGATAGAATAAAAATTTATGTTTAGCTACTGGCAGTAGGTATACTGAGGCGTTGTTATTGATGATGTAGGTATTGTTATTTCTGTACAGTCTACGGTATAGAAGGAAATAGGAAAAAAGAAATGACTCATAGCAAATCCCGTTTTATATCTTTTGTACCTCGTGATCGTGTCATAAAACGATCACCAAAATCTTATAAGTACTTATCATGCTGTTTTTTTTCTGATTTATGTACCTAAGCTATTTTAAATCATAGTGAACACGGTGAGATCATCTCAATGATATTGTAGAGTTTACGTAGTAGGCATGTATGAAAGTAACAATAAATATTTGTCTGTGATACAGCGTGCTAGGTTGTGAAAAGATGTTTTGATTCAGTAGCAGAATAAGTTTTACATAATACAAATATACTAGTCAAACAAAATATAGAAATAGCAAATGACCCAAAGGCTGGTGCTTACCTCGGTCAAAGACTTAGCAATGCTATCCAACGGCATGCAACGCAAAATGTAACCTGTCTCTTAGGTACATTGCCCGCGGACAGCATACCACAAAGCTGTTTTTTTATTTGTAACTAGTTTTTACCCGCGGCTTCGTCCGCGTACGCAATATATCTTTATAATTTATAGCCTATGTGTTATTCTGATATATAAGCTATATTATTGCAAAGTTTCATCTCAATCCGTTCAGTAGTTTTTGCGTGAAAGAGTACCAAACATCCATACATCCATCCTCACAAACTTTCACGTTTATGTACGTAATATTAGTAGGATGTAAAATTATAACTTATAAAACTAATTTATTTTAATTAAATCATTTATTTTAATTATGTTTTGTTTACTTATAAAAGTTATTTATTTTAGTTAAGTTTTGTTGTCAGGTAATTAAATATGCTGTTACATAAATAAAAGTACTAAAAACTAAAATATTAATGTAGGTATTTATAAAAAAAATATGGCCCTTAAATAATATTTTTGGGCCGTTTTGCTCAGTTGATTTGGTATCTAGACAGATACATAATCAAAGGCCGCCAGTTAGAAATCTATTTGTCTTGTTTTGTTCTTGTTATCTGTTTTATTTTTTATGTAATGTGTTGTCTAATAAAATGTTATTGTTTGAATGCGCGTCGCAGCTTTAGCGTTAAAAACAGTTGTACACCAAACGTATAAGAAGGCGAACTTTGTTTTTTTAGCAGTTGGGTATGATGGTAGTGGATGGTACGTAAGCGTAACAGTATGATTCTTGGGTGGAAAAAAACAAACACCATCTAAGCAGTTAAGTTTGCTTTAACATTAACACTTCCATAGATATCGATAAAGTGATAGTCACAAAATATTAATGGTATTCTGAACGTCTAATAATATAAATCCACAGATACACCATTTTGACGCATGAACGCATATATATTACATGACGTGTCTTTGTTGATATACTTTTGATATATGATAATAGGCAAATTATGGTAAGTTAGGGTATTTAAATCCAGTAAACTACGACTCAGGTGACTTCAACTGATGACTCAGCATGTTATTTTCCAACTAATAATTAGTTATGCTATCTATACCTATACCTGTACCTATTTATCTTATTGACATCATAGGGTATACTTATAGCATAATTATTTTGACATCAATAATAACGTTCTTACTAAAGTTTATTTTTTGCCGTAAATAGTACGATAAAGATTTTTTGTTTTCGATCTGTAAAGGGTTTTTTTGTTATTAAATCCGTATAAAAACTTTATTAATATGTAGTGGCGTAGGAAAAATACGGATTCAAATAAAAATAAATTAATTGACATATGATTTGTTATGCATAAGAAAAAACTTTTTCTATTTATATCTGTTTATTTCGGTTTATTTATATAGGTGACCAGTCTCTTTCATAGGTTTGCCTTATGTCTTACCTAATGTTTAAATGTCTCTGGTGATGAGGCAAGCGTGTGTATTATACGGCATCTACCTAGTTTTAACATTTACAATTAACTAGGATCTAATAAGTATTAGGTACGCGAAAGCAGAGTATGCGAAGAGATAACGATATTTCTACCATTAGGGGGGCATGAAATAACGATAAGAAATTGGCAATTTACTAAATGCGAGCGCAGCAAGCACGAAAAATTTTAAAATGTTTTTGATAATTTGGCGTAGGTAGAGATTTCATTAATTGAGATTGTTTTGGGCGGCTGAGTTTGATCCCTATGAACTTCCATGCCATGGTTATTATTCTTAATACATGATCAACATCTTATCATGACCCGTATCTTCATTGCCTCTACCTACGATACGGGTAAGATCATCATTCTTTTTCGATGACGAAGTTCCTCAAAAGCTGCAGCGAGATCGTGATGAACGGTGGCGCGGTTACTATGTGGATCCGCTTGAGGCGCTGCGGGTAAGCGACCTGCGCCATCTGTATCTCGTGTCTCATCGCGCTTCGTCTTTGTCGTCGTTTCAGCCATAGGACACCCACTGCTGGGCATAGGCCTCCGCAAAAGATCTCCAATAGCTCATGGCGATTACTTTATACTAACTGATTGAGTAGTCAGGAACAGGCGTCACATTCGTGGATATTCTGACTATTATGTACACAACTCTGTTGGACACTTTCGATAGTGATAACATTGTTAGCGAGGGACTTGTGAAAACCAAAACCGACACCACTTTTGGACCGCTGGTCATTTTCCCGGTAGTAGAGCAGGTTGCCGGATTTTAAAGTTATCGTGTCTACGCCCTCTCTACGGACTTCAGACAACCCCACGATATCCCACCGCAACCTACTCAACCTTTCTTCCAACCCAGCAATCCTCTATTCAGTCCTCAAGTGCACGTTGTGTGTTACCAGAACCAGTTGTCGTTTGTGGTAGCCGGGCGTCTGCCAGCGTTTCTTAGCACCCCTTTCTCCGCCGTTATCGGGGTCGCTACCGTAGCCCCAGAATAGCAGAGCTGCTAGAGACGGGAGGCCTCGTCTTTTTGTTTTACTCATATTGGGTATTCGCCCATAATCACAGCGCTGGGCAGGCGTGGTAGCGATCGCAGAAATGTAGCTTCGTGACAGGGATGCTGCTCCCCATGTCATCTCATTTAAGCTACGTTTTTACTTGTATGGTTATACCGCCATTAGTCGGTTCCGCTGTACTTACCTCAGTCGGCTCTTATGACACCCTGGTACTAGAGAGGAGTGCTATTCTTCTCTACCGGCACCCCACTAATTATAAATACCTGTGTTTATTTATCAGCACGTTTTGTTGAGAGTTTTGTGTTAATTGCTATTGTTTGATTTGTTCGAAATGTTCGAAATAATGTTTTCGAAGTTTGTGAATCGTAATGCTTATACAAAAAAAAGTCACAGACTGCATTCAATTGATCGCAGATTTTGTGGATTCGACATCATACGCAGACGATACAACCCTATTCGCATCGACCGAAAAAGAGATGGCAGAACTGCTTTTTAGAGTTGAGAAAGAAAGTGCATTGGTGGACCTCAGCATAAATCCTTATTTATACCGAGGCCCACCTGGCCTGCCTGTCGACGACTTGCTTCCAGCGCATTCTTAACTACTATGGTCACATTGCTCGCAGAGACCCAAATAACCTCGAGAAGTTAATGGTAGTAGGAAAGGTCGATGGGAAAAGATCACGCGGTCGATCGCCTACGAGATGGACGGATCAAATAAAATCTTTGACCGGCATGCCCATCCCAGACGCGATGAGATCCGCAGCAGACAGATCCAAGTGGAAGAACATTGTCCAAAAAGTGATCCAGGATCAAACCGCTCCAAATTAGACACGACCTTTGGTAATGAAGAATACGACTAAGAAGATTTGACATCACTAGTTGCATATCGTGAATAAGCGTTTTTGGCTAATATTTCTTGATTTTTTTACGTTTTTACTTCACTAAACATATAAATATTCTTTTGTAAATATGGAGTACTACACAGAACTACTAAATTATGACATTTTTTCTCGTTTTAGAACTTGCATGCATAATTTTGTAAGAAAAAGAAGGAATTATCCGAAATATCCGGATAACCGGAAAATTATAATATTTGCTATCCGTGTTATCCGGATAGTGAATTTTAACGGATAATGCAAGCCCTAGTAATGATCAAATGGGGAACTGCTATCCGTATAAAGAAAGCCGTCTTTACATAACTATCAGAATGTCAAACATCTTACCCGCTTCTTGACTTTTTCGTTGACGAAGCTCCTCATAAGCTGCAGCGAGGACATGATGAAGGGCGGCGCGGCGACGACGTGGATCCGCTTGAGGCGCTGCGGGTAGGCCACCTGCGCCAGTTGGATACCACGTCGCACCGCACTCACTGCGCCCGCTACACGCGCCACCAGCGAGCTGCGCGCTTGAGACAACTGAGGAACAATTAAGTTAAGTTAATGAAACATTTTGCTGTTAATCGCGTCTATAAACAAAACACTTTCGAGTCCTCTCGCTTGAATAATTTAATTATCATCATCATCACTACTCTAGTTTCTCATACAATGATGTTTGCTGCACTGGCGTTCAAGACAACGACGACGTTGACAAGCCACATAATACAAGGTTATCTGTTTGCCCTGTACGAAGCCCAAAGGTGGTGATTAAGACTATTACTATGAACAACTTTTGCTATGGGACCATCCCGAAATTAGAAAAAAAATTAGATGTTCCATACAAAATTGAGAAAAAGTATATTTGATATTCTTTCTTGAATTCTGGGTTGACACCGTAGTAAAAAATGTGCATAGTTAAAAAGTTTAGTAGTAAGTAAATGCTAATACTGTTGACGATTAGAATTATCTAGAACGTTTGACATTTCTATTCGGTCAGAAGCCGAATATATACTTGACTAGTTTATTGATTCTATAAAAGGATTATTAACAGTACTGATCTGCCTCCTTTTGAAAAATAGTGGTTCATTAGTGATTAATTAGATACACATGCAGAGATGAACCGGTTAACCGCGCTATACAGGGTGCGGTGACATTCCTATGATTGAGATTGAAATGCTAATATTATTTTTCAAAACGTGACTAATACATTAAATACTATATTTAGGATGTATTAAGTCGTTTATATAAAAAGTAGCTAGTTTTGATGCTCAAAAACCTAGTTATTAGTTTCTATATTTTTTTTAAAAACGTGTTTCATTAATCATTAGATTCAGTTTGTTACGACAGATTAATTTTAATCTGTTAAGCTAGGTGTTAAATATTACAAAATTAAATCGCATAAGTATATCCATACAAAGGCCACAGTAAATGCCATATATTATAACACTGACAATTAATTTGCCTAAAATGAGGCTGATGTACAGTATCTACTGTATAGTGCAGTTTAATGATCATAAAAAATGTCGATACGTATAATATAGGATTTACTAATTATATCAGATAGCATTTGAAAGTAACTGCAAAACATAACCCTTAAATGTTATATTTGTACCTTACTACTTGGATTAAAAATAGTTTTGTGTTCCTCAATAGCTAGCAATATTCACCCTGTATGAACAATATGTCAACCATAAGTGAAGCGGGACATTGACCCCATTATTAATAACGGATTTTTAACGATAATATATTGTTAACATTTAGATATTTATTTATTTGTTTATAGGCGAGCAGTGTATACTGATGTGCCTATATCAAGCAGAATCAAATAAAATTAGTATTTATCTGTTAAAGAAATTTTTTCCTTCTTTATCCAAAGGTCCAGTCTATTCTTAAATGTGTTTATAGTTCTTGCTGAGATTACATTCTCAGGCAACCTATTCCAGTTGTAGACAACTCTATTGCATAGGATGTGGTGTGCAGTGTTGGTTTGTGATGGTGTAGGCTGCAAGATAAATTTATGGCGTCGGCTATCCCGCATATTTTCGTTTAAAAAAATAAATCTTTAGAAAAATATGTTTTAACAATTCTAAAGCCCCTGTAATAGACATTTGTGGGCAAAAATAAATTAACAGAATGGTAGCAAATAATAAATTAAATTCAACAGACTACATAAACTGAAAAATAACTTAAATAGGTCTAAATATTAGTAGCTAAAATGATTGAATTAAAAATATTTATTTCCCAAGCTCTATTTTAATTAGTTGGAAAAACCCGTATAATCTTTGGGAATTTCCAATATGAAAATTAACTTTTTTCAGTTAAGTTACCTAACTGAATAGAATTATTGAAATAAGTATTAAATTAAAATGCAACCTTTTGCTCAAGCTCAAGGATGAACGGAAAACTTTTCGCAGTGGTTAATTATAGAACTAACGAGAATATAACATAAACAACTAGTAAACTACTGGTTTATTTTAGTCCACATACGTAGTTGTATAATTATAATATTATGCTCGTTACGCAATAGAGGTAACAAAACAAATGTAGGTATAGCAGGGCACTTGTATGGTGTGGTTTTGCTAACTCGAACAGCTGATTTTTCCATATCCTGCAAAATTCAAGGCGAACCAGTTCAACTACTACGACTTTATTGGATTTTATGGAGCAACAAAGTATTTAAATAGTATCTACTGTGGACGCACCTACAATCAAATTAAAGAGTTTAACCGTCTTACCACAAAAGTGCTACGCACGGTTTAGATAATGTTTAACAGTACAAATTGGACGTTTAAACAGCGTTTAAAGCGTGTTTAAATCTTTTGTGGTAAGGCGGTAAGAGGCTTGAGTTGAGCATTTTTTGTACCTATATACTTACTTAGATAAAAATATTTTTTTCTCTATACCTGCAAGGGTCTTTAGTTGATCAAATTGCTTTGTATGTAGTAGTACTTTAAGTATGTAGTTTTAGCTTAAGTAAGTAGTAATGTACTTTGTAGTAGTTAATATAAATAAAAATAAAAATAAATAATAAAAAGCCTTTATTCAAACATCATATTACAAAATTTAGAAAATTATTACTTAATTATTCATCATTATCAATTAATTTCTTTATCTCAATTACCTAACTATAAGTCGACGTCAATGTCTGTTTGCCTTTTTTTGGCAAAGGCCTCCTCCAGTTGTCTCCATGTGTCTCTGTTCCTGGCTGTTTTTGACCATTCACTGCCTGCTACAGCTTTTATTTCGTCCACCCATCTTCTCGGTGGTCTTCCGCGTTTTCGTTTTTTGTGACTCGTGAACCAGTGCATTATTGCCTTTGACCACTTTTCTTTTCCCCTAATTGTGTGCCCAGCCCATTTCCATTTCAACTTCCTTATAGCGACAGTAACATCTTTTGTTTTTGTGTGTTTTTTTATGGTTGCAGTTTTTATTCTATCCGACAGTTTCTTTCCCATCATGCTTCTTTCCATAGCGTTTTGGCAAACTTCGAGTTTTTTAATATGTACTTTATTGAGTGCCCAGGTTTGGCAGCCATATGTTAGAACCGGTAGTACACAAGTGTCGAAGAGTTTTCTTTTGATGGCCATACTCGTATTCATCTCTTTGTTTTTCATTATCTCTTTTAGACTCCAGTATTGTTTCCAAGCATTTCCTATACGTCTATTTATGTCTTTGGAAGTGGGGTCAGTTGGCGAGATTGTTTGTCCCAGATAAATATATTCATCGACGTAATCAATTTTTCTATTGTTGACTATGATAGGGTCTTGGTCTCCATTTGTCATGGCTTTAGTTTTTTCCGTATTCATAATCAATCCCACTTCACGACTTTCTTTGTCTAAATCATTAAGCATAGTCTGAAGTTCTTCTTTTGAGTTAGCAATGATAACTAAGTCGTCCGCAAATCTCAAGTGAGAAAGATTTTCACCGTTAATTTGTAAACCATATTTTTCCCAATCTAATTTCCGAAATATTTCTTCCAGGACTGCTGTAAAGAGATTCGGCGACATCGGATCACCTTGGCGTACGCCCCGATCTATTTTTATTTCTTTACCTTCTTTCTCTAGTTTAATTTTGGCTGTGCTATTTTCGTAGATGTTTCGGATTATTCTAATATATTTGTAGTCCACGCTTTGGTTTTTGAGAGCTTGCCATATTTTCTCATGATCTAATGAGTCGAAGGCCTTACTGTAATCTACAAAACAGCAATGGAAAATGATATTAAATTCTCTGCCCTTTTCGAATAATTGCTTTACTACGTGGATGTGGTCTATGGTCGAAAATCCTCTTCTAAATCCAGCTTGTTCTCTCGGTTGGTTTTCATCTAGTGTTTTGGTTATTCTATTGAGGATTACCTTAGCAAACACTTTGTATACATTTGACATAAGACTAATAGGCCTATAGTTGTTGATGTTGTCCTTGTCACCTTTTTTGTGTATTAATGTTATTGTTGAAGATGTCCATTGCTTAGGTATTGTTTCATTCTCCAACACTTCATTGAAGATATGGGTAAGAATTGGTACAAGGTGTTCTTTGTTATTGATAAGCAATTCATTTTGTATGCAATCTGATCCAGGAGCTTTATCTTTCTTTTGAGTTTTTATAGCTATTTCCACCTCTGAAGGCATTATATCTGGTACTTTGTCTCCGCCTGCTAAGTCTGTTGGCTCACTAGTGTTTTTATTTCCATATAAATCTCGAAAGAATTTAGTTGCTATTGACATTATTTCTGGACGTTTAGTTCTGCGCTTGCGGTTATTATCAGATATATTGGGTATCCACTCTGTTTTCTCTCGCAGTTGTTTTTTAGCCTTTTTTATGCCTCCAGTTTTTTGAATGCATTTTTCCAGTAGTTCCATCCTATATCTTTGGCGATCCTTTCGCATATTTGCCTTTATTTGTTTACTTTTTTCGGTTATATCTTTCCTTATATCTTTTGTTTTTTCAGTGATAGATATCAGTTTAGCTCTGCTTTCCAACAGTTCTTTTGTTTCGTTTGTAAGCCACTTTATCTTGTTGTTATCATTTCCTGTCACGTTCATATTAGTCGTATTAAGAAGTTCTTCAAATTTATTGTATTTGTTTTGTATGTCTAGGTCTTTTGTGCTTTCTATGAAATGTTCCATCTGTTCTTTCAGTCGATCTATATTTTTCGGTATTGCCCTTTTGGATTGCTTTATCTTAAATGGTCGGTTTTTCTTCGATGTGTTAAGTTCTAATTTGGCTCTGACCATTCTATGGTTGCTGTTGAAATTGACGTTATTTATGACTTTACAATCTTGGAAATATTTGCTTTTGTTTGTTAAAATGTAATCTATCTCATTTTTATAGCGGCCGTCTGGAGATACCCAAGTCCATTTGTTATTTTTGCGTTTCTTATACATACTGTTAAGGACTTTCAAGTTGTTCTCGTATGCAAATTGTAAAAGTTTTTCGCCGTTCCTCGTCCTTTTCCCTGCGCAATATGGCCCTAGTACTATTTCTTCTCCATCTTCTTCTGCTTCCTAGTCTGGCATTAAAATCTCCCATTATTATTAAATTGCTGTGGGTATGCTTTTTGACTGCATCTGTGACCATTCCGTAGAAGAGATCGATTTCAGTATTGCTCGACTGTTCAGTTGGAGAGTAAATTTGTACGATAGACCACAAACCAGTGTTAGGTAGTTTCAAGTTCAGTATTACTATTCGCTCAGATACGCCGACGAATTCTTCAATATAGGAACTTATTTCTTTTTTGATCAAAAATCCTGTTCCATATTGTCCAGGTGTATCTCCCTTGAAATAGAAAATGAAGTCTCCATGGTCTTCTATGTTTTCGCCTAAGCGTCGTACTTCGCTCAATCCTAATATTGACCAGCTTATATTTTCGAGTGCTATAATCAACTCAGCCAGATTTTCATTAGTTCTTAAGGAGAGGGTATTGTAGGTAGCAACAAACATTAAGTTATTATGTTGACGGGTCATGTTAAAGATTGTCTGTTCTTGTGTCTGGTGGAGATTTGTTGGAGGGTAGCGGTCTTCTTCCCCCACGGTGACCGGCCGGCTTGGGGTGCATTTTGGTACAGTTAGTTTGGATAAGGTTTTGGTATTTACTTGGTTGAGGCTCCGGGTGTCGGTTAGTTTTTTGAAGTTCCTGATTCTGAATTTGGTTTTTTCCGTTCAATATAGCTGAGGATACCTGGTTTTATCACTTGTTTGTCTATTTTCTTGAGTGGCACATTATTTATTATATTAATTTTCTTATGCATCGATGAGTTTGGTGAGTTTGACCCCTCTCGTTTCCTTTTTTCTCGGTTCATATCCGCTGCATCCTTGACAACTAGTTTGTCGTGGATCAAAAAAGCTACTTTTCCTTTTTTCTTCTCTTCTTCAAGCAGTGGTTGTAATTGCTTGCGTTTTTCTAGTACCTCCTTGGAGTAATCTTCCTTGACATATATACCCGGTGGAAGTTTAGATTTATTTTTCAATATAGCATGTTTTTTCCACATAGTTGTGATAGAAGCTACGATGGGGCGATTTTGAGTACCGGTAAATTTTCCAATTCTGTGCACATTACTGATCTCGTGGCGGTCTATGTGGATTCCCATGTTTATTATAGTTTCCTTTAAACAGTCTACGAGTTCACTTTCTGTTTGTTTTATTTCCTTAATTCCAAAAAAGACTAAATTATTTCTGCGTTTCTCTTTTTCAATGTTTTGAAGTTTTTGTTCCAATTCAGATACTTTCGTTTTCAAAAATTTGTTTTCTTCCGCGATTAGCTTCATTTTCTCATCCAGTGCTTCCATTACATTTTTTGTTACTGAAGTTGTTATTTCTAATGTCTGTTGATTCAGCTTTTCGTCTAATTTTCTAACAAAAGTTCCATATTTTTATCCATTTTTGATAGTAATTACAATTCCCTAAGTTGGTAACACTTTATCTGTCATTCACTTTCATCTATTTTGTTAGGTCGTTAGTGTCTGTCAATGTCACCTCTCTTGTCTATGGATTTTATAGGTGATTTTTGTTACACTTTTATAGGTTATGTTATCAATTGAAATGAGCACTTATTCTTGATAAATTGGCGTGATGCACTGTTTTCTGTTTACATTTCATAACTTTAGTTCGGTTTGGTGTTTATGTGATGAGATGCACTTAGATTAACACTGTTTTACACCAATATTTAGCTATTTTGTCGCGAGTGACTTTGAAGTACGTGTTTACGTTACGACCGCCGGAAGTCAACCTTACGACCGCCGGAAGTCAACCTTACGACCGCCGGAAGTCAACAAAAGTAGTTAATAAGAGCACTATTAAGAAAATTATAAAAAAAAACATGTAGGTAAGTAAATAATTTTCTAAATTGTCTACATAGTAAAATTCTACTCCGATTCATGACGAAAAATAATCATCTGTTTCATCCAAAAAAGTCCATTTCATTAGCTATCAATAAAATGTGATTTTTGAGATTGAAAGTAATACCATAGTATAATTGATAGCTTCACTGTAAGATGAATCGGAAACAAAGGAAGAAATGTTACAAGGTAACCACATACAAAAAGTACATGGCCAGCTAGTCCAGCATGCGACGACAAAAGGCACGAAAAGAACTCATTTTGACGTGTAAAAAAGTGACAGGTATATACTTTGCCATAACGCTGTCTCGTTCTGACAAGTCGAAAGAAATATTTCGTGGTGCGCATCCTAGCCGGGCAGAGGTCCGACAGAATGAATTCCTTGGAAGACATGACGGCAGAATTGAGCATTCCTGGATTAGTTAGGCATTATGAGAATTGGTCATTCTGCACCTAAACTATTTAGATGTCTGCCGATACAACACGTATATATATAAATTATATATAAAAATTACTACACAGAATTGTGTAGTAGCTGCAATAAGTCGCAGTAACTAAACGCATATATTCCATACATAAGATCTTTTTATTCAAAAGTAACAAAGATACATCGCGTCGCCTCAGTCTTTGTTTGGCCTAACGACCAAGCACCAAATTTTTCAGGAGACGTTATTTTTAGTTTAAAAATCAGATAATCAAGAAATCATAAAACAATTTAGCGATATAGGAACAAAATAGTAAGTATTTATGAAATGTCAAAGTTGCATTTTAATAAAACAAGTTCAAATGTGTTTTTTATGGGTTGTTTGTGGAGATAGGCCAAATCTGTTCCGAAAAAATTTTGAGACAGGGATATTGGCACAAACACATGGTGATAGGGCTCGAACGCGTAGAGAGATTTTAGTTCTTGAGTGCTCAAGTGACCATCGTGACTCGCATACAGCGTGTTTAATATTTTATCAGTGAATTTAAATAACTTGATCTGTAGAAAATGAGGTAGGTAGGTATTTAAGTAATTTTAACTTTAATGTCGTGAAATAATTGGTGTAATTTTTTTATTGTTATATTTTATTTAACTGATTGCAAAATATTCTACTGTCTTCTTTGTGATTTGTAAAGTAGGTACTCTCATAATTATTTCAACAGCGGAGATGATAATGATGATAATCATAAATTGTTTTTAGTGTAAAGTACTAATCGCGTTCATTGATCCCAAACTGCAAATAAAATCATTTGAGGTACTTATTTAAACCTGTATAATTATGATAATAAAATCATTACCTATTATAAAAGCCTGCACACAAAAAAATCTATATTCCATTTAATGGTGTAAAAACTAACTACAATAAAATCAGTCAAGTGTGAATTGGACTAACGTACGATGGTTTCCGTACCGTAGATAATATCATAATGTATATTACATACTTTAATAACTTATTTTTGAATCGAATAGGTTAACAATTAAATCTGTCAATATCATGTTACGTCAACTTTATACATAAATGTATATATTATGAATATGGGGGATATGCCAGCTTTCATACAAAAATATTCAAACCCCTTTATTAAGATTGATTTAAACTACATGTAACTTTTTTTTCATTTATACCAGTTTTATTAAATAATGTCAGAAATAATATAAAATTATGTTGTACATGTAACTTATATGTTGTATTTAAAAAATTATTTTTTTTGTACCCATTACACAGGTAACATAAAATCAACAACGATTTTGTAAAATGAGTAGGTAGGTTAGGTTACAAAATAAAAACAAAAGCTTTGTGCAGTAAAATTAATCGATTAAAGTAGTGTTACTAATCAATTTAAATATTTGCTAATTTTATGTAATTATTCTATACGCACAAAAAATAAAAAAAAACTCGTTTTGTTTTAAATTAAAAAAAATATTACTGTCGATATTACATCTTCCTATATGTTGTGAGACTTTTATCAGATTATACAAATATAGTAAAATAAAATTATCTGTATGCCTTACCATTCTAAATTTAGTTTAACTTGATCACAAATGTGCTTTAATAACGTCACAGACATTGTAATTAGATTTTTTTAAATATAAATACATCAAGACAATTAAATTTACTACAGAAACACACACGCGCGGTTAGTTTTTACACAAAATGAACTTCATAAAAAAAAGGTTGGGGTGGCGTCATGGGGTGCGACCTTCGCTGTGATTGGTAGATCGGAGGAGTTGTGGCGAACAAAGACTGAATTTGAGTTTTCAATACGGATATTGGCGCCAGCTACGTATATTGGCTAAACAAAGACTCAAAATTGATTTCGATTTGGAGATTGAATATTTTAATTTTACAAATTGTGCAATTTCTATCAAAAAATTGAAAAAATTGATTACACCATTAGACGTGTAATTTTTTTATCTCTATTATGATATCAAAAAGTCATTTTTGATAAAAGTGGTCGATAGCCCATTCAAAGACTGAGGCGACGATCGGTAAAATTAAAAGATTTAAAAAATTAACTAATATTTTTAATAAACATCGATATCGATGGACATCACTAGAGCATCGACAAAAATATCGTCTATTGCTTCATCCCTAGTGCATGTGTACGTATAGGTTTGCACCTCCCTCACCTCAACCCTACCTCCGCATCGTGCGATAGGGACAATTGACAACATTTCAAATATTTTACGTATTTGTTTTTATTTTTTTTCTGAAAGAATATAGAAAATTAAGAAAAACGTATTTTTTATTTTTTCGATATTACTCATATTTTGCGCAAAATTAATTTTTGAAAAAGAGCTTATTCCAAAAGGTCGTAACTGCAAAATTCTGGATTCATAAAGAGTAATGCTGTAGCCACTTTCTAAAAAAAAAATAGGCGCATGCTTTGCTGTCACTGTCAGTAGTGTCAGTGACAATCAAAACATTCATGAATTCACAATTAAATAACATTCCACGAAAATAACAAATTCAATCATAAATTACTACGCTATATCTTTAGCCTTTATATTGTAATAATAATTACTTAATCAGTCATCTATCTTCATCGGCTAGGCATAGAATCTAAAGCCATAGATTGGAATTTCTAGGGCACAATGGATTCTCGGCGACTAGATCCTAACTGCGTGTTTTGTGCGTTTTCTCGCATATATTGCAGTAGCATCATGTAATCTACTTTAGGTAGATTACGGCTGTCGGCCATTGTGTAGCCGTCCGAAACTTTCATTTTGTTAACGTAAGTAATCAGGAGAGATCAAATAAAAACTTCCAAGAGAACACCAAACAATTTTAGGACGTAAATTATGAATTTAATGATAAGATTTATGTCGAGTCGAGCATACGTATACTTGCGTATAGCCTTGCTAAGCCTTGCTTGACACAATAACGAAACAAAACGTAACCGAAAGTCAGTGTCAACTGTCATTTTATATTGCTAGTGTTTTTTTTTTATCAAAGGCAACTGAACATGAATTATGAATCCGTAAACGGCTTGACGGATGGTTTTTATTTAATAACTTTGTAGTTACTGCACCAATAATTTTGGAAAAATAAGCATAATCATCAGCATCGCAATATCTCGAAATGGTTTTGGAATTTCATAGCCTTGTGAAATATGAAAACTTGTCAATTGCAGCTCAGAGCAATTTATACCTACAAAAATCTTGGCAAGACAACGTTTCGTATTACGCTGTTTTCTTCATCAATAACTAAATTAATAAAGTATTTTTTTATATCAAAATTTACAAAAAGTATGTGTTCATGATTATGTCATTTCATATTTTGTTAGAAATTAATAAGTCTATTCTGGTGGGTCCTTAAAGATGTCGGTAAAAATGGTGAATTTTTTGAGACTTTGAAGGATCATATTTTGCCTGATAATTAATTTATCAAAAAAATGAAAAGACAAAGTAGTTTAAAAAGCTAAATTTAATTTTATGGCAAAAAATTGTAACTCTAAAACCATTTTCCAGAAAGAAAACAGCGTAATACGTTTGTATGGAAAATTACAGACCACCTCAGCTCTTAAATGCGTGAAATTACTTTAAAATATTGTAAAAAAAGGAAGATGTTGTTTTGCAAAGTACAGGGATTTTCAGATGTGTATATGCTCATCATTATGAACAAGATTTGCTATGGGACCAACTTCGGGATGGCAATAAGAAATTCAGCTGTCCCACATGTTTCGTCAAGAGTCAACAAACTTTTTGGGTAGGTATAGAATGCTTGCATTTCTTTTTATGTATATTTCAGCTGTTCGTTGATCTCATATTATAAGTTGTTCATAATGATAAGTATAATGATACACCTCTAAAAGTCCCTGAATCAACAGCCTGTTGTTACAGGTAAAATAGGTACTTATCAGTATTCTTTGATGGTAACCTACCTCATAGATGAAGACGTCTCCAGCAATTCTATGTTCGTCCCTCATTCTCGCCTCGCAAAGGAGCAGGACGGCGCGAACGGCAGCTGTCACGTCGGCAGCACTTTCAGGGTACGCCGTCTTCAGTCTGAAGATTGTCACTCGGAATCCCTCGTCCGTCAGTTTTGGAAGTGATACTATGTCACTGGGGACAATACATTTTGTCATTAGTTTCAAGAAAATTATATGAATCAAACTTCTCGGTGGTTGTTTGGGTTTCGTGCAGCTTGTAGCTAACTTCACAGCCACTAAGAAGTTTAATTCGGCCTATAACCGTTAGCAACCTCAGCGCAGGATGTCCACCAACTAAGTAGATGAACGATCGCAAGAACGCACTAGAATGAAGCCGCTTCCAACCATTCTTATTGAAAATCTAAAGGAGAGGTCTTTCTCCGACAGTAGACGTCCTACGGCTAGATAAGATGATGATGAAACAGACATGTAACGTACCTTCGGACAAAAACCTCAATTTTTATTTGCCCTTTAATATAATAAAATATCTAGCATCAATAAAGCACCCAAAAAATAATTTAATCGTCAGCGATGAAATGCCCTACGAAATAAAGTAACTTTAATTTAAAAATCATTAAGTATGTTCAGAGATATGTGAACTCAAAGTTGGAGTACGTAATTTTTTTTTGTCCCTAGGTACATTACATGATCCAAGTGTTAAGATTTCCACGCCACTACTGGCTTTTCGGTGAAGGAAAAAATTGTGAAATAATAACGTCCGCTATAGTGACTCGTCTCTCATGTCACCAAAACTGGAAAAAACTATATTTGTATGATTTAGCATAGCTATCCTACATTTAAAATAATAATTAGCATGTCCACAGTCTAAAGTCGAGTTTTTGACCTATCGATTTAGGTACTTTGACACAAGAATTATACCTATTGTTGGGTTTTGGCCAAAAATTGCATATTTTAAATAATGTGCGGTTTTTGAACGGACACGATAGTTCGAGGGTGGTAGTCAACCACAGACTTTTAAAAAGTAAATGCAACAGGAAACGAGCTGTGGTTGGCTATTGCAGAGGAATTCGTAAAAATAATAAATAAATTTACTAAGAATCATGGTCTGGGACTGACACGAGGTTTGGAGGACCATTCTGGTCGAGCCGTCGGAGCGAAGAACAAGTCTAGATTAGAGCTTAAGGAACAATGTATTGGAAGAAATAAATCTACAGAGTTGTTGAAATAATGGTGTTTCTACTGCATCGAGTCCTCGGTTGTCCTCACACTATATTGGCTAAACAGTTAAACACATTTTATAAAGACTAGAATTGGTTCTGTAAACATAAAAATTATAATGTCTATATAGCTTCGTGTAGTTGGGAACCTTTTTGACACACCTTATTTATAGGTACTTACGACGCACATAGATACCTATGTATAACCATCTGATATTATTTCTATGTATTCTACGTCTACGTATTTATCTCTATGGCAGTAAAAGTTTAAATATTGTAAGATTGATACTGCAAGACGATCTTGCAAAATGGAACCAGACGGTCTACACTGTACAGTAGCTCAAAAATAATTATTATAATATAGTAAATAAATGTGCAGAGTATACATACAACCGCATTGAATGCTTAATTTGAATGGAATTTCGTATATTCTAATTTGATTTTTGTTCCAGGCTGCCATCACGCCATATTTTACAAGCAATTTCAAAAGACAATAAATATCCGAAAATATGGAAATTCTTTAAATGAATATAGTTATGAAAGAAAATAATTGGAAAACCATTTTCCAAAAAAAAAAAACAAGGTAAATAATTGAATACTGTACAAGGTAATGGCCTATGTATTTGTACATTAAGTAACTCTTTTGATATTGAAATAAAAAATAAAACGTATTAAAATTCATAAATAAAAATCTCGTGTCACAGTGTTTCTTAACAAACTCCTGGTTTTAATGGTGGTAAAGTTTTATGGGCCTGCATTCAGAAACTCCAAACACCCAAACGTATATTTTTCTGATTCGATGATATTGATGATGAATTGATTTGATTTTTTAAATTAATGTGTAGGTAAAGTTTTTAAGATTGGTTCATAGATTAATTATTTACAGAAAAATTTAAATAACTTATTTAAAATATAATTATTTAATTACAGAGTTGGAATTCTAATTGATGTAGGTTTAGGTTTTTGGTTTACACAAAGAATTGATAAAAATATGAATTCATTGGATTTGGATTTAATTGTTGAGGAAAATAAAATTACTTTATTCTTTTTCGCAAACAGGATTTACCTGCTAAACAGGATCTTACAATTATATTTCAAGAAACATTTCATCAAAATATTATCTGCACAAAAATTCACATATAATTATTTTTAGCAAAAAATAGCATGACCAGCTTCACCCGTGTACAGAATCATTACATAGTATAAAACAAAGTCGCTTTCCGCTGTCTGTCCCCATGTATATTTATGTCTTTAAAACAACACAACAGATTTTGATGCAGTTTTTTTTAGTAGATAAAGTAATTCAATAGAAATGTTTATATGTATAATACACGTGTACGAAGCCGGGGCGCACCGCTAGATCGCAAATATTACGCACGGAACGTAGCATTTTTCACATTATTGTTGATTTATCAAAAATGGCTTAGCCGATTTCGATAAAAATTTAAATGGGACCAATTGCAAAGTATACTCTTCTCAATAAAAGAAGAATTATTGAAATCGGACTACTATGAAAAAAGTTATGCGTGGTTATACATAAAAAATATATACGCGTCGAATTGTATACCTCCTCCGGTACGGTGGTTCGTCGGTCAAAAATTACAAACATGAGGTGGCGGCGCGGCGTCTCGGTGAGCGAGCGGTACATGTACGGGTAGCGATAGCGTACGCGCGTAATAGTTGATACATTACCGTGGGACCGAGTTGCCTTCGTCCGTGGTTAGGAACCCATTTATTTTATCCCCCACACGTGGTCCTGGGTGGTGCTAACCAGGCAACAACCATTCTGGTGGTAGGCTTTAGCCGTGGCGAGAGACCACCCGTCAGACTAAGCCGCGCCGCCAAGCGTCTCTCTTGGGATCGTGTTCCGGCGCGAAGTCTGGTGACGTCAATCGGGAAGTTGGGTCGGAACAGTAGCGTCGTCTGGTGGATGAATACGGTGCACACATCGATTACCGCATCGGACGGCCAGCCGTGGAGGGCAGCGGGATCCGAGGCACGGTTTGTCGCTGGCCGACCGCAGATAGTAGGGGGCCCAAGTAGTGAGCTAGCCACTCATGAAAGGCTGCCCCGCCATCTGTCGAAAAATCACAGGGATGCGCCATCGTGCAGGTTGGCGACCGGACGAGAGGGCCCGATGGACATCCTTGGGGGGGCTCGGGCGTCCCCGCGGTCTCCAGGCTGGTCTCCCATAGATGTGTGTGGTTTGTGTGTTGTGCCACTGAATTCTACTTAGTGTGACGCCTCGTTCCACTGCTGACCTCCTACCTACTTTACTCCGCAAGCATGAGAAACAATAAAAGAAAAAGAACGTATACACAGCGGCAGCACTCCCTCTCACTCAAAGTGCACCTGTGCAATATTCGGGGCCTGCACTCCAATCTCACGCCTGTCCATCATCATCTTGAGAAAGAACGACCCCACCTATTGTTTCTCACGGAGACGCAGATTGCTGGTCCATCCGACGTGTCGTATCTATCTTACCCAGGGTATTATCTGGAGCATCTTTTCAAACCACGTGCGGGTGTATGCGTTTACGCCCGGGATGACATTTGCTTTCTGCGTCTTCGAAGGTTTGAAGACCCTTCTTTTTCAGTGCTCTGGGCTCTGGCGGACACTGGCATAGAGAAGATTGTCTATGCCTGTGTATACCGATCGCATAGCGGAGACCGGGAGGCAACTAGACTTACTGATTACCTCAGTGAGGTGGCGGATGCTGCTCAGCTCAGTTACCCTTCGGCCCAATTAGTGATCCTGGGGGACTTTAATGGCCATCATAAGGAGTGGCTTCACCCATACCTGGACACAAACCATGCTGGGCTTGAAACGCGCAAGCTAGCTTTGACGCTAGGTCTTACCCAGCTGGTTCATGGCGCCACACGGGTACCTGATGTTGACTCGCATACGGCCTACTGCTTGGACCTTCTGCTAACAACTGATCCAGACCGATATTCAGTGGCGATTTCCTCTCCGTTAGGTACATCTGATCACTGTCTGGTGAAATCCGTATCCGTCTACTCCCCTTCAGACCCCAGTCCAAAAGGGTCACGGCGGGTGTGGCGGTACAAGTTGGCAGATTGGGATGAGATGCGGTGTTTCTTTGCGTCTTATCCTTGGTAGCCTGTGTGCTTCTCTTCTGATGATCCTTCTTCGTGCGCGGATGCCGTGACAGACGTGCTTCGTACCGCCATGGAATACTTCATCCCATTTTCGGACGTGCCTCTGTCCAATAAAGCTCGGCCCTGGTTTGGGCCTGAATGTGGACGCGCCGAAGCGCAAAAGCATCAGGCTTACCTGGCTTGGGTCGATGCTCGTAACCGTAAGACGAAGGACATACATCTGAGGAAGAAGACTTACAATAAGGCTGCTAAGTCCTGCAAAAAGGTTATGCGGAGGGCTCGCTTTGAGCATATTAGTCGAATAGGGAATAAGCTTGCTTCTTACCCTGCGGGTAGCAAGGCATTCTGGTCCCTAGCTAAATCAGTCGAAGTGAACTTCTGCCGCCCTTCATTGCCTCCGTTGCTGAAACCCAATGGTTCGCTGGCTCATACCGCGGTTGAGAAGGCAAATTTATTTGCATCTCAATTTGCGGAGTCTTCGCGTCTGGACCCCGGTAGTGCGAGACCTCCAACTTTGCCAAACTGTGGCATCTCAATGTGTGAAATACATATCCGGCAAAAGGAGGTTCTCAAAGTTCTCCGCAGTCTAGATGTGAACAAGGCCAGTGGCCCAGATGGTATTCCAGCTATTGTACTAAGGACTTGTGCGCCTGAGCTGTCGCCTGTGTTAACTCGCCTCTTTCGCCTCTCTCTGAAGACGGGTCAAGTGACCAAATCTTGGAAGCTTGCTAACGTGCAGCCTGTACCCAAAAAAGGTAGCCGTGCTGACCCTGCCAATTACAGACCGATTTCGATCACGTCCATACTTTGCAAGAGTATGGAACGTGTTCTTAACAACAGGCTCCTGGCCTACCTGGAAGCAAATGACCTACTCAGTGACCGCCAGTACGGCTTTCGCCGAAACCGATCTACTGGGGACCTTCTGGCGTACGCCACACACATTTGGAGTGAGGTCATTGAGAAGCACGGGGAGGCGCTGGCTGTCTCCTTGGACATCTCGAAAGCTTTTGACAGGGTCTGGCATGAGAGCCTTATTGGCAAGCTTCCATCTTACGGCCTGCCTGCTGATTTCTGCGCATGGATATCAGATTTCTTGAGGAATCGGTCGATACGAGTGGTTGTAGATGGTTTCTCGTCAGACCAAATGGATATCAATGCCGGTGTTCCTCAAGGGTCAGTGCTCTCTGCGACGCTTTTCCTACTGCACATTAACGACTTGCTAAAGCCTGGTATTTTTGGGTACGCAGACGACAGTACAGTCATGGAGAGCTACACATCCGAAGCAAGAACGAGCGGGGCACAGATCGAGTCACTCAGAGAGGCTATGGTCGAACGGCTCAACTTGAGTCTGGAGGCGGTATCTGACTGGGGTGATGCTAACCTGGTCAAGTTTAATGCCACGAAAACGCAAAGCTGTTTGTTTTCGGCCAAAAAGAGGCCCTTCCAACTGTCTCCTGCTTTCCGTGGTGTATCCGTTCCGGTAACTAACAGTCTGGAACTATTAGGCGTTACGCTATCATCGACTCTCAACTTTGGGTCTTATATAGAGTCAAAAGCCCAATTAGCCTCAAAAAAACTTGGTATTCTCTCTAAGGTGAGACGGTATTTCACACCTGAGCAACTGCTTAGTCTTTATAAAGCGCAAGTCAGGTCTTGCATGGAATACTGCTCTCACCTTTGGGATGGCTCTGCCAAATACCAGTTGGAGGCTTTGGAGTCCATTGAAAGGCGAGCCAGGAGGCTGATAGGCAACGAAACCTTGACTGAGTCGAAGCTGCAAAGTCTTGAGCATCGACGTAGGGTGGCGTGTCTGTCTGCCTACTATCGGATACACTTCGGTGAGTGCGCCCAGGAGTTGCACGATCTAGTCCCACCTGCCCCTTTCTTCTATCGTACGGCTAGACAGACGCGACCAAAGCGCCACCCTTTTATGGTGGACATCCCACGCGTTAGAACAAAGCGTTTTGAGTCCACATTCCTCATACGAACTGCCAGAATGTGGAACGCTTTGCCTAAGTCTGTCTTTCCGTTAAAGTACAATGTAGGTGTCTTCAAATCTCGAGTAAATAGGTATCTTCTAGGTAAGCGTGCTACATCCTAGACCGCATATCTGCTTTACATCAGGCAGTGTGTAGTCAAACGCAAACCTATTTGAAATAAAAAAAAAAAAAAACATTATGGTGACAACATTACACACTTGTATGTAATGTTTACACACTTGTGTGTAATGTTGGTAACTACCGCTGAGGCGCCATTGAGACCCGAGCCGTTGGCGAGAGTCTTAAGAGAGCCGAGGACGGTAATCATCAATACACACGTGTAGCATACGACGTTTTTCAACACACCTATGAATAAAATAATACTAAAAAATATTTTCATCAATGAAAACGAGTTGTGAAAAATGTTTCGAAACGTCGGAAAAAATTAATCAGTTTTCCTATGCGCGCGCAATGGCAATCGGCCATAGATTAAAATAATTATGTTTATTTTTTGGCTTTTCGCGGATAGCGTTTTAGCCACGTACAAAATGAGGAATTTCATATTTTTTTATTGAAAACAGAGAAGACTAAAGTTATATTTGAGTGAAAGTTTTATTTATTAAACACTTATAAGTTGAAATTATCTATTTAAATACGAAGTTGCATGAAATGAGCAAGCAACAGGTACATTAATTTATTTGTATTTGTATTGAACATGACCTTTTTTGTATCGAACTTTTGTTTAGAACAAAGCAACTCAACCAATATAATAAATTAAAAACTCTATAACGCACTTGTGAATAATAGCAGTGAAAAAGACACAGTTTTATTACAGGTGTCATTATGTGCCTAATTGCGGTGAAATTAGAGCCACTTTATGAGCAAGTGTGTTGAAAATACATTTTTCCTACTTACTATACGTGTATACATGAACCTAGTCGTAAATCGATTTTAGACCCATTACATTTATTGAGCTTTTCTAGATATTTACACAAATCGCAGAAGTCCTTAAGAGCGTGCGGTACAAGTCCCAGTAAAGGCTCCTTTACACACAGGCGGTACGAGCGGTATAGCAGACGGGCGGGCATCTGTATTGTACTGGTTATATAAGAAGGGCTCACACAGGTCCGGTCGCGGTACTGCCGTACCGCCCTTTACCGCTCGTACCGCTCGTACCGCTCTACCGCTCGTACCGCCTGTGTTTGATGGAGCCTTAAAGTACATTCACCAAACAGATTTTTTATTTGTCACTGACAATACATGGGCATATGCTCTATTTGATTAGGTATCAGTTATTATTGTTTTTTAAATTTTCTAGATTCACACAAAATTGCAGACGTCGTTGAGCGGCGTCTCGGTGAACGTACGGTACTCGTACTAGTTCCGATGCCGTACGCTCGTGAGGTAAAAGTACTCTGACTTGATACCTACGAGTACACGCACGCTGTTTATCTGAGTATCAAATTGATTTTACACATTTATCTTACTATTCTAAATACTCACACAAAATTGCAGACGTCATTGAGCGGGGGCTCGGTGAGCGAGCGGTATTCGTACAAGTCCCGGTGCCGTACGCGCGCTAAACAGAAGTTCTCCAGTTTGCTCCGCGCGCGCTCCATGTCCATCCGGCATCCAACCACGAACAATTCCAAGAACCGTGTGTCTAGAACAATCAGATGCTTTGTTTTATTTTTCTTCTCTTCAGACTCCAGCGTAGCGTAGTTTAATGAGGTGTTTATCAGCGATCACCGAAATTAAGCAACGTTCGTCAGTATTGGGATGGGAGACCTCGGGTAGCATTTTCCAACTGAGCGCTACCGTGGCTCGGATGACACGTTGAATTGCAGGTCCCGGTTGTTTTAACAGTTTAGCCATGTCAGAGGCCTCAGGCGGCCTAAAAACTCAACACCCGGCGGGTGGATAGTCTGGGTGTCAGAGTTTACCCGGCCTATACGAACTTACAATTGTTAATTGAAAAAGAGAGTTAATTTTTATCTTAGCCTAAGTTAGTACTAAAAGTCTCGGTGCAAAGCGTGAATGCCGCGAGCAAACCGGTGCACGACGGCGACCCGCAAGCAGCGCCCGATCATGAACTTGACGCATTGCCAACCATCGCTCTCTTCAACTATATTTCAGGGAAAAGAACGACTTAACAAATGACGCCGCCTCAAGAAGCCTTCGATGTAGAGCACGAATGCTTGGAGCATGCACGCTGCTTTGTTAGAATACTAAAAGCTATCTTAGGCACGCTATATTACGCTATAGTATCTAGGTACGCTAGTAAAACATTATTTTGTAGTATACCGTCATTGTCTTGGCATTGAACAACTTTTAATGAAGCCAACCTGGAATTCATGAAAAAAAACTGTTTCACATTTTTTGTCGATTCTGAACTGGATTTTTTTCACGAATTCCGGATTGGCAAACTAACAAAGTCAAAATGTCAATGATGTTACATTTGCATAAAAGTTATACCTTTAATCGAACATTATTTATTATCGCTGTTTGTTTAAGTGCGAAATTCAGATCTCGGAAATAGCTCCAACGATTTAGGCGTAATTTGGTATTTTATCTAAAGTTTTAAAAGGATTCACCGTCTTACCACAAAAGTTTTATGCACGTTTTATACAATGTTTGACAGTACAAATTGCATTGCAGTTTTAATTACAGTTAAACAGTGTTTAAAGTGTGTTTTAATCTTTTGTGGTAAGGCGCTATAATTTTTCCGCTCAGTCTTACTCGTAACTCGATTTTGGTTACCTAAACGTACGAAGAAATCTAAGGCCCACGCGTTAAAGTCTTATGTTAGGGTCTCAAAACAAAAGACATCAACGCGCTCTATACGCCAGTAAAAACAAACTTTTTTGGTCAACTTTGCACAATATTTTCGATCTATATTTTTTTTTTCATCAATGAGGCACTGAGCATAAATCACAAAATGCTAACAGATCCAGGTGGAGCTTTAAGCGCAATCTTGAAAAAACGTTTTTGGCTTATATCTCAGAAACTATGCACTTTAGGGCATAAGTTATGGAAACTATTATTGTATAAAATAAAATTTTGCATTTGTTTTTCTATCAAATTAACTATTAAAATAAAAAAATAATTTTGTTTACTTACTTTGGGAAAAGATTATTGAAAAAGCTTTCATACTTTTTTTATATTAATGTGCACACCCCCATATAGTTATTTAGTACATATAGTAATTAATTGACGTGACTATGTCGTAACATCGCGACTAATCTTCCTTATGTGGCAACAATATTACTGTTGACGTGAATTCTAACTCAACAAGCATAATTATAAAATCACTACTTGTTCATTTCCGATCTTGCATCAAATGAACTGACTGAAGCTGACGAGGTGTCGTCAGCTTCATTGTTACAAGTCTATGTACCTAAAAGAAATGTACTACTGCAGGCCAAAGTCACTAAGATCAAATGATGGGCTTCTTGACAGAGTTTGCAGACCCTTAAAACTTTCCCGAAGAAAAAATACTTGATAAGCCCCGACTCTACTTACTATACGCGTACCTTCATGAATGTGGTCTTGAATACCTACTACTGAGTTGCTGCAGAGTATCTCACATACATTTATCGGTATCGCAGTGTGCAAGTCTGCATATAATGTCACGTATCATAATGAGAGTAGGGATAATGATGCGCTTCAGTTTCGTCCCTGGCATAAGCCGAATTGAACTTGTTGGCAGTTGTGAAGTCAGCTGTCTAACTGGGCAGAGCCCAGTGATTGAAACTCACAACAACAGCTGCTGAGTTTCGCGCAGCTTGTAGCTAACTTCACACCCACCAAGAAGTTTTCAGCTACCAGAGGCGAAACTAAGCATAAATCTGCTATCAAGTAACGTTTCAGTTTCGGTTGATGACCTTAGAGCAAACTATAATATGATGTTTTGACATTTTCCAAGGCGGGAAAATGGATTTGTTTGATCTTAGTGGAATTGACCCGCTGCCTGGTATATGTTGGTCGATTCAGATGCAAATGAAGTTTGAAACAGGTAATTATATAATCGATGCAGTTGTGAAGGTCTAGAGCCGCAGGGCGATTCTGCTAACCGTTGTCGTTACTGAGGTGACACGCTCTTGAACCTGTCTCGTTTCACCGCCGTCGAAAAAACGGACGAGCTACGATTGATGACGTAAAAACGTGTGACGTTACTGAACTGGAACGTATGTAAACCTCGTTCGTTTCTCAGGCGTTTCTTCGCCGCTGGGAAACTGTCATAAAACGGACGAGCTTCGATCGATGGCGAAAAAACGTGTGATGTTACTGATCTGGAACGTATGTGAACCTCGTACGTTTCTCATGCGTTTTGTCGCCGCTGAAAAATTGTCATAAAACGGACAAGCTTCGACCGATGACGCAAAAACGTGTGACGTTACTGAACTGGAACGTATGTGAACCTCGTTCGTTTCTCATGCGTTTCTTCGCCGCTAAAAACTGTCATAAAACGGACAAGCTTCGACCGATGACGCAAAAACGTGTGACGTTACTGAGTTGAAACGTACGTGAAGCTCATTCGTTGCTACCATCTCCATTCGTAAGCAGACAAAAGTTCAAGTTCCAATTGATGACGTCAAAGGCGTGTGACGTTGTAAAACCTAACGATCGATGTTGAAATCAAATGACGTCACTCATATAATAGGTTTCGTACGTACTAAGGGCATTGTTGTTTGTGGGATGTCCTCAGATTAGATTTAACTCAAAGAATCATAACACTTTTTGTCTTAACACTAAAGTTTTACTCTCGTTTTAGACAAAGTTTAACAGTACAAATGCAAGGTTAAACAGTGTTTAATGCGTGTTTAAATCTTTTGTGGTGATGCGGTTAAGTTCATCTTCATCATATTGTGATATCAAAGTAAATCAAAGCTTTATGCAGTAATACGAACCACTTTGTAAGAAAATTAATGTACAAAATTATGAAAAAATGAAACGACTTATTTTTTTGGTTTTAATTTTACTGAAGCTAGTGGAAACGTTATTGATCACTGCTTTTATACAAAAAATATTAACATCAAAATTTATTCATTCATTTGGGGGCTATGTAGGGCCCACAGGATACAGGCATTACACACAGAGATATGTGGGGGGGGGGGCTGAATTTTGCCCGCACACCACTGGCTTTTCAGTGAAGAAAATCATCAAGAGTTTGATGACCCATTCGCACATTTTACATTTAATAGTCTTAACTTTATTCCAATCCCCCTACGCCTTCGTGGGTAGGCAAATGGTCAATTTTGCACTATTTAGGAGGCTGCAACGGAGCAAAATGACTTGTTTGAAATTTTTCCTTACTACGACTCTGATTAATTTGACAAACGTTTGATGTACGTAGGTAAACAAGCGAGGAAAGTGAGATAAGTAAATACTTCCACATTTAATTTTAATGTTGTCAAACGCAAACTTATAACTAGATATATAATATATTAAGCATTGATCACACTCTCATCCTCGCCATTAAATTGCAACTTTTAATTGTGCCTAAAACTATGTTTTTTAATTTAACATTTAAAACAATATGCTAGTTATTGTATCATTTTTTGTTAGTGTGATTACAATTTATCAGCAATAATGATTGGGCATTGTTAAAACCAAATTTGGGTTCCAAATATTTTAACCCTCAATTTGCACGGATACAGTCGAAAAACATTTTTTACTTTTGGTTTAATACACACTTGATATAATGCGTTTGAGTATCTCCCCCGGTGCTAGCCCAATGCGGGAGTGGACGGACGTATGAGTGCGCTTATTGCATTAGTAAACACTAATCATGCGTGCGTCCCACGGACTCAACCCTACACTGTATATGACAAAATATGTTATTGTTTTTTTAATAAATAATTTTTTTTTTTCTGAATTCAAATAGTGGCGATGGGTTCCAAATGAAATAAAAGTATGGTGAAAATTATGAAAACGAATATAAATAAGGTAATCAAAATCATTTATTTATGTTATTTACATGTCGTAAGTAAATGCTATCTGGTACTGATGTGTCTCAACTACCAGGTGTTTTTATCTCACACCAGACGTTAATTTTATTGTATAAACAAGGAGAAACATTTTTAAGAAAGAAGTTACGAAAGGATTGCACTATTTGTGTAGGACTTTTTTAAAAATTCATTATGTTTTATTTCTCAAGAACACTTCAATGTTTGTTGGTATGAATAAAATTAGCTATGTCGATATTTCGAACAAAACGCGAAACTTTTTGAAATTGATAGGAGACGTTACCATTTCTTGATGTTTAATTAATGAAAAGTACGGCTAATTTACATGATACACAAAAAAATACTATGTTTCATTGTTTTTTTATCAGTTTGAACTATCTGCGCCCCTGGGTCTCCACCGTACACTTTACAGTTTTTTTTCCACTCTGCGAACTAAGAGTTATATCACATGAAGTTTAGGTACATAGTAAATCAAAAATGTTCGTGTTATATTCATAATGGATGAATTTAGATCTTTTTTCTGACACATTCAATTTGAAAAGGTTTAAGTGCTTAGCACTACAATAATAATATTGTAATGTAACATGTAAAATTACCTAGGCACTAGGTACCTACTTTAAAAAAATATATGTGTTAGGTATCTTTTAAAAATTTAGCTTATATTATATATCCCACAAACTAAAATAGTATCTTCAAAATTATATCAGAATGACCATGTGCCGGTATTACCCAATTCTCCCCATAGAAAAGCTGTCACGCTTTATTTTATTTACGATGACATAATTTTAGTGTATCAAAGGCACAGATCAAAGAAAACAATTATTGACTTTAAGTATATAGACTAGAAGCACCTATAAAGTATGACCTATAGACAGAGGATAAAAAGTATCAATACCGTCGATATCAATGAATCAAATAAATATGCCTTTTTTAGAGACAAACTTTTCATAGATGTACCGTAACAATATTATTAATTTGACTTGTCGAAAAACTTATGTGGTGGACTTCTGGTGACCCTGATGGTGACCCCGTGTTTTCCCACTGGAGCCTGCTCATGAAAATCAAATCTGTATTTAATCGATGTCACCCAAGAACATCACAGTCCTAGGGGGCCAGGGAAGGGAGTTAGTTCAAAACTATTTCTTCTTTGCTCAGGAACAATGGATCAAATAATGAAGAAGAAGTGAGTTACCGAACGACAAATTCCATAGATTGAAAAAGCTGTGGTCGTCTCTTTATATCTCTATATCTACTCTATAGTGAGTAACAATGTACCTACCTCTGTGACCTATCAAATGTAGCCGATGTATACCCGAAGTAAAGTCGAAGAATACCGAAATAGAAACCGGTGCAAAAACGATCGCAACTCGGCTCGGCTAATTTTCCATGTAAATAAGTTCCAGGCTTGCCCATACTGTAGTAGGTATACATAATACTGTCAGGCATTACAAAGTTGCTCCAAAGCACATAGGATCGCGTGGGAGGCGCGCCGCACCACAATAATTGAATCAGTCAGCTGTTGGCAGTCAAACATGGACAATTCTGACGACGAGTTATATTTATTTAAAGTTCGTCGCTGCAAAAGTGAAGTGTGAAGACATTAACAGAAGCCAACCAGAAATGGCTTCACACATCATACACAAGAAGATCGCCTGATGCATTACAACTTTGGGCTTTTTCCATATCCTGGTGTGCTGCTACTACCTACTGCTGTTCGTTTTGTCTTCTCAGTTGACGGTAAAACCAAGCTTACCTACGAGTATGTATTGTTTTAATATCTCATTGATACATATTGAGATGCCTATAATTTTGAATTCATTTTGTCATGTATTCCTTGATCCTGAAGTAGGTATAATAAAATAAGTAAGTAAGCAAGCCGCGTCCAGCAGGTCTTATTGCAGATCCATTGGAGTGGCCTGTGTCCAGCAGTGGACTTCTTATGGCTGATGGATGGATGGATGGATGGATGGAAGTATGTAAGTACCTAAGGTCGTTTAGGCCGTGTGGTGTGGCTAGACCTAGTGTCGAAATTTCTAAGCCGCCTGAATGCGTTTGAGCTTAACGGTTATAACAACCGGGAACTTTAATAATATGCCATCCGAGCCACATCGCTTAGTTGTCAAACTGTACCGAACAAGTGCACTATTTGACATCGACATTCGCTTGTGCGAATAACGCGACGATGTTTAACTTTAGTGATTGCTGGCAAACACCTAGTTAAACTACGTTGTGAGCGCTTCATGAGCTCCAAGCATCTTACAGAATTATCCTTGAACGATAAGAGGTCAGAGATCATTTTACAGAAAAAATACTTTAAGCAAACATAGATGCTATAATTACAATATGTATATAAAGTAATTATAAACTAAAAATAATTTGTATTCCATATTAATAAATATACAATTACAGTTACACATAGTAACATAATTACAGTAACATAAATAAGCATCATTAATTAATTATTATATAATTTTAAATGAGTAATAATATAATTATGTCAATGTAGGTAATTGTTTATAATTTCGATTTAATAAATTCATCATAGCTTAAGAACGTTTACTCAATCAGCCAGCGTTTGAGCCTGGACTTGAAGCTGCCCATAGAGGGCGCCGATGTGATACTATTTGGCAGCTTATTACACTGCTGGGCCCATAATGTGAGTCGTCCTGGCCGACTTCTCCAGCGTGCGTGGGACTTCAGCTAGCCTGCCCTTGAGGCGGGCACTGGCCAGAGTCCGGTAGGAGGCTTGGTTAATCCTAACATAAACCGCCACCTGAAATATAACAAGTGCTGGCAATGTCAGGATCCCAAGTTCAGCGGATTCATCCTGTGTCACTCTAGCGATTGTTCGGACGGCGCGCTTCTGCAGTATAAACACTCTGCTCCAGTCCGCAGACCGGTATTATGCTCATTTAAAGTTTTACGCTCGTGCAAAAACTGACAAAAAGCTGAGTTTTTACGGAGTCGCTACATCTGTGGAACCTTCTGGCCAGCATGTTGGCGCGCACGGCGATGGCTCGCCTCTGCCTCTGTATGTCAGCGTGATCCGATAGGTCGGAGGAGATTATGTGCCCGAAGTAGGTACTTGACTTCCTCGACTCTCTAGCGCGGCGCCGGACAGCAAAAGAGGCAAGAGCATATATGTACCACGTTGTATTTTTATTATAATTTGGATTTGCACATAATATCACACAAATATCTGTTACAAATCTGTTGATACTAGTATTGTGCTTAGAATAATGAAAAGTGGCAGAAATGCCATAATGCAAAAATGCGTAAGACATGATCACAGCAACATGTGTGTCAAAACCACATAGAAACTGCTAAGTGTATTAAATAATTAACGACATAAGTGACTCTTGAACTACAGATCAAATATGACAATGGCGCCGCCGCAGCATCAGTATGGCGGACGAATTTCAAAATCGTCCGAGGCCGAGCTTATATTTTACTTTCAGACTACTGGCATATGAGCAGCATAAAGATCAGCTGTTGTGTACACACACATGTTGGAATATTACTTTAGTCTGTGACTTTAGTCGATTAATAGTTAATTGGTTACATCATCCCTAGATGTAAGACAGAGACGAAAAGAAATATATCTCCCTCCTCCTCTTCCATTATGGCACGATTGACAAGTAGCTATAGATGATCTTGTGTGATTAATAATAATAATAATAAGCGCAGGGGCGGCTTTGTGGCGAGCCGTCGGTGAGTGGCGACACCGCGAACCCTGATTCCCTGGGGCTAAATGAGACCCCTGACTCCTCTCTTGCCTTAACTGGCCGACTTGGAGTGGAAATCGCAAGAGCTAAGAACCTAAGCTCCAGGGTGGAAGTGTTAAAGGGCATAACGCCGCCAGTAGCTCTTAATGAACGCGCAGCACACCTCTCGACACCCTAAGCCGTCCACACTAATGTTGCCCCTCCGGCGTCAATATACGGTAGCTATAATGGGGGGCCCATTTAGTGGAAGGCATATTGGCGGGTGCCGTACCTCATTTCATAGCCCATCTTTTTAAGTCATCGATCAGCGCGATTTTAAAGGCTTTTTGACATGACTAAAAATATTTTTAAGAGCATTTATCCACAAAATACAACACTACTAATTTAGACTAAAACTACGTAAACTGCTACTACAATGGCACTTACCCTAGCTAGGTATTAAAAATCAAAATCTAGGTAAAAAAAGTTCATTTCGCTGTGATCATGTCCTAGAAAGTTTTGCTTTGGGACATTTCTACTCTCTTTCATCATTCTAAGGTAACATAATGTCATTGTGACAATGTTCATATTCATTTTATGTCAGACTAAATGTTTGGAGAAATTGAAGGTTGGCTTGGTGCATTCAGACTACGCTATATTATTTCCTAACCGATTATATAAAAAAGAGGAATTCACTAACATTATTTCTAGTAGTCCATATGTCGAATGTACTGACTAAAATTCATATTATTTAAAACAATCGTTAACCATACATTTAGTTGCTATAAAAAGGCAAAGGACATAGGTAGGTACGTTTATGCTTGACCACACTAAGGCTCCGTTTTTAACTTATAAAACTGAATATAACGTAAAACATCTCAATAACGGTTCGGTTCCTTTGGAGATATCTCATGGCTACCCAATTTTAACACAAAGGACATTTTCTTAATCGATAATGTCAATAAGATTGCCTTTGATAGGATAGGCACAAACTCCCTCCACTCGTACCTATTGATCTACGCCCATGATTATAACATTAAAAAAGAAACAAACAACCAATTCATTTTCAATAATTTTATTTATACTTACAAGAGCAATTTTGTCTACAATAAAATATATTAATTCAACTGATAAATACATGGTCTATTATCTTCTCTCTTCTAAGGATAACTCTTCCAAGGATAAATACAATATGTAATATCCCTTGCACAAGAAAGGATTTCCAGTATGTTTATGGGATACGATCTAAAATTGTAGCATAGTCTGAATGCTCTGTGGTGAAAAACGAATCAGTAACGAAGCAGCAACGATCCAGAAACGTTATAGTATCACATCACCTACACATATGAACATATTGTATATACACTTATGTCGCTTACGTCATCAACAATTATGAAGACAACCCGAAACGAAGACTTTCACTGAAGAAGAACATCTTTATTTGCTTGCCTTGCAATTTTTCTTTTCCATCCATAATTATTTTTTATAATGTTGTACCTAAAACCAGTGGCAAATCAGTAAATTATCTAAAATAATAAAGATAAATAAGTAAATCCAGAAAAATCTGACATATCTGACTCGAGTCAAAACCAACATTTATTCATATGTGTGCGTTACTGCTATTTTTTTTCGAAATTGATGTTCGATTGCAACGAATAAGGTTTTGCTTACAGAGTTTATTTTTTATAAAGAGTTCATTTACGTTTGGCTTTCGTAACTTAAAGGCCGAAACACACACACGGCGGGCGCGGGTCGGGCGCGGGTCGGGTCGTGTTCTTCGCGTGACACGCGCTGTTACAACATCAACACACATCGCGCGGGCACGGCGCGGGTCGGTGGCGTGGCGGGACGGGTCGACCTACCTTGTTAGCAGCATCGATTGCTGTGAAAAAGCAGTGTGATTGAAAATGTCGGAGGATTCGGACACGGAAGAAGAACTACTTTTTCGTTACTTCAAACACTTACTACTCTCATTTAATTGATCTGCAATATGCTGCCATATCCTTGCCTTCAGAACAGCATTATTGTACTTGTTGTCCCTTGGTTCGTACAAACAAGCATGTTTACGAACATTTTCAATAATTTTTTCATTGAGATCCATAGCAAAATTGTAAAAATATACAAAATCTCATGACGTATTCACAACACGCGCTGAGCACGACCCGCGCACGCTCTCTGTGTGAACACTTGTTGGTGGATACTTGTATTACGACGAAATCCAACGAATGCAACGGCGCCCGACCCGCGCGTCCCGCGCTCTGTCTGTAGTGGCGGGCGACGGGCGCGGCTCCCGCGCTCGGCCCGCCCCGCGCCCGACCCGCGCACGCGATCTGTGTGTTGTCGTGCATTGAAACAGGTACTAATAGACACGCCGTACTCCCGCCCTGCGCCGCGCCCGACCCGCGCCCGCCGTGTGTGTTTCGGCCTTTAAAGTATCCTCCATTTAGACTAGTGTTGTTTCAATAGGCGTTAGTTCGATAATTGATAGTCAAAGTCGAAATTCAGTTACATCGTTTGTTTCAGCCATAGGACGTCCATTGCTGGACATAGGCCTCCTCTAAAGATCTCCGATAAAACCGGTTTGCAGCGGGTTGCAGCCAGCGCGATCCTGCGGTCTTAATGAAGTCATCCGTCCACCTTGTGGGTGGACGTCCTACGCTGCGCTTGCCGGTACGTGGTCTCCACTCGAGGACTTTTCGACCCCATCGGTCATCAGTCATCCGTGCTATGTGTCCCGCCCATTGCCATTTCAACTTTCCAATCAGCTGGGCTATGTCGGTAACTTTGGTTCTTCTACGGATCTCCTTATTCCTGATTCGATCCCACAGAGATACTCCGAGCATAGCCCTCTCCATAGCTCGTTGGGCTACTTGGAGCTTAGTAATAAGGCCTATAGTGAGAGACCACGTTTCTGTGCCAAAGTCATCACTGGCAACACACACTGGATGGCACTGTAGGGTCATTACGAATCGGCTCAAAAGCAGGCTTGATGACTTCCAGCCTTCCGAACAAGCCGTTTTCCGGAAGGGCTTTAGCACCATGGACCACATACATACGCTGCGGTAGGTTATACATAAGACCGAGGAGTATAACCAGCCACTTTGCTTAGAAAGCCTTTGATTCGGTCGAGATATGGGCTGTGCTCGAGTCTCTCCAACGATGCCGTTTTGACTATCGGTATATCGAGGTGTTGAAGTGTTCGTATAGTAAAAATCATGCAATAGTTTTATGATTGGCGATACTATCGATAATATCGAACAATGATACTATCAATACAATCGAGAGTATCAATTAATATCATTACTATCGATACAATGTACTATTGACACTCTCGATATTATCGATACTATACAGGGTGACTGTTAAACATTGAGCAACCTTTTAGGGGCTTATTCTGTACATCTAAACTAACAACTTTTGTTCTGCGACTTTTGTCACAACTCGATTGGTGTTCCACAGAAAAATCGTTCACCCGCGCCCAAATGTATGGAACAGCTTTTTTTTTTGAGTTTTGATAAAAGTAGCTGAACAAAAGTTGTTAGTTGTGATGTACAGAATAAGCCCCTAAAAGGTTGCTCAATGTTTAACAGTCACCCAGTATAGATAACGGAACAATTGCTTTAAGTTTATTTTTCAATAGTGCCACTAAGTATAATTTCGAAGGACTAGGAATGGTAGTGGCAACATTCCTGGGGTAACGCTTGTAACAAACGCTGCTAATTGGTTCCAAGGAGGTTTCAAGTGATATCGCATGATCGGCCGATGGGCGGTGCGAGATGACATGTCAGATGTCACTTGTCAGTTGTAAAGAGAGCTTGTTCCAATGAAGTTTGATTCCTACTTCATTGGCTTGTTCAAGGGAGGTTGTTGTAAACTGTGATTATAACAGCTCGAGTGGTGATTCTTGATAAATGGTGGCATCGTGCGTTACGCTGCGGATCGCCATGTCATTCGCTTAAAGTTTTTTCTATAATTGTAATCATAAGAGTAATCTTCTGTGAAATAAACTGTTTGTTTGTGACGTCACATTTATCTCCTAGCCCGCTAAATCCACGCCACACTGAAATATTGTTGGGTCAGTGGTATAAAACATTACCACATTGAAGCACCATAACTTATGCGGAATCTTTTTGACCGACGAACCACTGGAGGAGGTATACAATTCGACGCGTATATTATTATTATTTTTTATGTATAACCACGCATAACTTTTTTCGTAGTAGTCTGATTTCAATAATTCTTTTTTTTATTGGAAAGAGAATACTTCGAAATTGGTCCCATTTAAATTTTATTGAAATCTGCTGAGACATTTTTGATAAATCAACAATAATGTGAAAAATGATACATCGATCCGTGCGAAATATTCGCGAATTCTGTACACGGGTGAAGTCGGTCATGCTAGTTTTTGCAAAAAATAATCTTGTATGGATTCGACATAGATTTACATTATGATATTATCAATACTATCGGTTCTATCAATACTATCTTTAGTACCGATCCTATTGAAACGTCAAATCGAAATCAATACTATCCATACTATTAATACCTATGTACTGTCGATAGAGTCGACACTTTCGATAGTAGGTATTAATATTGTCGATACTATTGACATTTAGCGATAGTATTATTTATTTTTAACAATCGATGCTATTGATATTATAGATAGTATTTTCAAATGTCAATAGTTTCAATAGCACTATCTTATACTATCATAACTGATTTTCAACGCAACGATAGTAACCTAAGTATTACAGTTTATTCCCAGTGTTACTACCAATCTTACTACAAGTAGTAAGAACGGTAAATGAATTACCGTTGTTACTATAGTAACTTACTTTACTTTGTTAGTTGAAAGTTGATAGAACAGTAAAAATAAATAACCCGTGTTACTACCGTAAAACTAAAATAACAAAGAGAATCAAAATATGACCTGTCATGCTAGAGTTGTATGACAGCTGTCAAACTAAAATTTGTTTATTTTTCAGCTCATATTTCAAGTCAAATATGACAGACTAGTTTTTACCCGCGGCTTCGCCCGCATAATATCTTGATTTTTGACGCAATATCATTATAATTTATAGCCTATGTGTTATTCTGATATATAAGTTATATTATTGCAAAGTTTCATCTCAATCCGTTCAGTAGTTTTTGTGTGAAAGAGTAACAAACATCCATACATCCATCCATCCATCCATCCATCAATCTCACAAACTTTCGCGTTTATAATATTAGTAGGAGTAGGATATCAAAGCGATTTTGGAATTCATAATAGAGTTGCATGATAGGCGTCAAAGTGACAGCTGCCAAACTTAAAAATGGTACAGTCCCGTAACTGTCGATTTTAGACTTTAGCTGTCTCTGCACAAGTGAGAGAATTCAACAAAATCAATGTTTCAGATGACAGATGTCAAACTTTCACGCATCACGCTTTTTTCATGGGAGGCCCTAAAATATTTATTTTATACTGTTTTAGTATTTTTTGTTATAGCAGCAACAGAAATACATACATCATTTGTGAAAATCGAACTGAAAATTGAATTGAAAACGGTCTTGTTATCACGGTTCATGATTTATACGAGTGCACTCACCTTTTGGGTATGGAACCCTAAAAATAAAATATTACTTTGAAGCAAAGACTTTGATTATAAATAATAAAACTCAATACTAAAACTTTTTGAGGAATACACAGGAGGAGATATGTATTTTATAATACACGTTGTCACGTTGCATTTTTTTTTGACAACGTCATTCATTTTTTTCCAAATTAGGTTTTCTTTCACATTCAAAAGGATTTCGCTCAGAAGAATTTTACTTGTACTTAATTATTTTTTTTCTTGGGTATCCTCACTGGAATTGTGTAAGTGTTTTAGTATTAGGTAATATTGTAGACAGATTTGAACAACCGCTCAACCAACAACGCCGCTCCATGATGACTCCTATCTTGGAGACTCAAATGAATACACCAGAGGCCTTTTACACCGAAAGACATACAGGAGCGAGAAATGTGGTGGAGCGATGCATAGGAATTTTAAAAGCACGTTTCAGGCAAGAGTATTATTTGCTTTGGTTTCAATAGCTTAATAAAAATTAATTAGATACAATAGGACTTTCGTTGTTATTACACACGCGTATGAAAGGAGTTGAAGGTGATTATGTTGATACCAGTCAATTTTGATGATGCCATTACTAGTCAAATTAGACATACTTACTGTCCACTGCAGGACGTAGGCCTACTCACGAAGGGTCATTGAGCCACCACACTTGCCCAGTGCTAGGTGATGGACTCACATGTGTCATAGAATTTCTTCTACCGACGTATGCAGCAGCTGCCTCACTATGTTTTCCTTTACCGAAAAGGCAGTGGTCTTATGATCTAAATATCGGTGTCCTATTCATTCGCCCAATATTGTTTGTCCAAAAGTTGTTCTGGCATATCTTGTCATAAAATTGTGTAGTCATAATATTAGATGCGCATAATTTTTCATAGTTATACTTGTATGTTGTCATATCAGTTGCTTATAATAAATACAAAGTGCATAATAGTTAGCGGCTAATGTTCCTAGTCATACTATTTTTACGATTAATAATTTCTTATTAATGAGACAACCTCACCGAATTTGGACTCGTTTGATCCGTCTTAAAGTGTTCATATTAAATTCTAGGGCAAAGTCATACACTAGGTGCGACGATGAGCGAAACGAGTAGAAGGGTTAGGTTACTCGCGACTACAACGCGAACACCAAAAACAAATCGGCCCCTATTCAGTAGTCTGAATATTAACTATTAGGTCATTTTTATACGAAATTATTCTGGTTTAAGTTTTATGGCATGTAACTTATGCTTGTTTATTATTCTGGCTTTTAATTTTATGGTAAATATGGGATAGGGCTTTCTAAAATATGGTTTTCGTATGTTATTTTAAATTTTATGACATAATATGATACAAGGATTAGTGATATTAGGGATACCGACTGTTGGGAGCAACGAATATTAGGATTTAAATGTATATGATTATCAATATTGTAGCATAGACAAACCTACTCAAGTAAACGCGCAGTCGCAAAGCAATTGAGCTTACGTCGCAAAAAGCTCGAAAATATGAGATGGAGCTACTAAATATCCGGCAAGTGTAGAGTTGGACGTTCCCTCACAAGATGAACGGATGACCATCGAGGATCATTAAGACCGTAGGATCGCGCTAGTTGTAAGCCGCTTCCAACCTGTCTTATTGGAGATCCTTAAGGGAGGCCTATGTCCAGCAGTGGACGTCCTATGGCTGATGGATGTATTGGCGGAAACTGTAAGTTATTACGGTGAAGAAAAGTGATAAAGGCAGGGTGATACAGTGAAACAAGAAGACAACAATAGCATATTAGTCATTTATTTTTTAAATCCTTAATTTTAATTTTGGGTACTTGTTAGAAATTTTAGTCATACTTTTACAATAAAAGTGAGTGCACTACTTGACATCGACATTCGCTTGTGCGAATAACGCTAGTTCGACAAAACTGAACTGCGACACACCATAGTTCGCTCGCACGCTTATGAGACAAACTGAAGCTCGACATCACTCTAGTGCGACAAACTGTAGTGCGAATATAATTTCGACATAACGCTAGCGCGACAAAGTACAATTCGACACTGTACTGTAATGAGGTCAAGATTTGAGGTAGCTGAGATACTCGTAAGGGTGAACCAACCACCACCAAAATAAAAATAATTTTGGAATTGCTTCCATTCGATACGCATAGTGACATCTAGTGGTATAGAATGTTACTAATTAACGGCGTACGCACAATTGTTCTGCGACTGCCTGTCTACTTCAGTAGGTTTGTCTATGATTAAGATAGCTAAAAAAATTATGCGAATCAATAATCACAAATTATTATTCCGAAAAATACAGTACCTATTCTCAAGGAATGGGCAAGGCATCACATCACATGTCTCTAATAATATAACCTTTCATACAAAAGTCTGTGAGCGTTTTTGTGTGTTTGTTTCCTCTCCACTCTTGGCAAGTTATTATTATTGATGAATTTAACTTAATACAGAGCTCGCCTATACTCTGGGTCAACATGCTAGTTTTGATTTCGGATTAATGAAGTATATATTCTTATAGCATGGGCAAGGTATCCCAACACACTATAACTAAAATAATAGAGGCAATTAATGTAAAGCGATATATCTCCCTAGGCCTAGGAATATCATAGGTTTGTCACTAAACTAATTTTTTTTACAGGTGCCTTTTGATCGACCGTAAACTTCATTACGCACCGCAGGTAGCAGCGAAGATAGTTAATGCCTGTTGTGTGCTGCATAATATTGCCCTGAAAGATACGGACATGAGTCAGGCAAATGTTATGCAGCCACATCCAGAGATGATTTTATCTCAAGCGCAAACTACGACGCTACGTCGTCATGCCAATAATGATCTGGAGATCGGGCGTAACTATCAAGCTCACCTGGTGGAACGTTTATGGAATGAACGCCACATTGAACGTTGAAGGTCATCAATGAACGGGTCGCCGGTCTTCTCCTGGCAATCATGGAATGCTTGAAAACTGTTTATAATATTGTCCCGAATGTCGTTGCGGCCGATGGCGTAGCCGTCTGCCTCACCCGCGGACGCCTGTACTAGTAACTGTAGTACGTTCAATCAAGCTGTAACCATGATTAACCCTTGTGATAATAGCTGGGTTACGGTTTGTAATCGCAGAGTTAAGAAACCCGAACAACCTAGGAGAACCATAATAAAGGGAAGTGGAACGAACGATGATGAATTGAAAACCGTAGGACGTACGTGAAAAATCCACGCGTTTCTTTGCACCAACCCTTTAGAATTATTTGAAAGGAAAGGTACCTATTCTAGGTTAAATTTAAAAGCCATGCTAGGAAAAACCAACTGGTGACACCTTCTCATAGGCTTGTGAAATCGAAGAAGTCTGTATATATTGGTGGGCACACTATATACAATCGAATACCCGTAGAAGTTCGGGATGCACCTTCCGCTGGGTCGTTTAGGAATACATTAAAATGGTTGCTACATGATGTAAATGACTTTTTAAAATTACCTGAAGTGTATTAAGATTTAGTGACTAATTTTGTAATTGTCGAGATCTCTATTTTTATTTTTATTTTGTGCTATATTGTATAGTGCCTTAATGTAATGTTTACTTCTTGACTTGTAACAAATGGTATTATAAATTTAAGACTAATTACTTAGGCAAGATTTAATTAAACCTCTTTAATTGTCTGATTCTTTTAACAAATAATTGTACATAATATTACGTCAATATTAATTGTTTATGGGCAAAATGGTAAACCCGGAAAATAATACACTGCAATATTAATAGTACCATGGGCAAAGATTATTTTCCCGTGGTCCTACTACCAAGCACTCTAGTAGGACAACGGGAAAAATCTCGTGCCCGTGGTCCTACCAGTAGTACATCTAGTAGGACCAAGGCACCGGCAACAAACGGATCAAGCGACACTAATTCCTAAGAAAAATAAAAAATAAAAAATTCTTTTTTTTTTTATTGGGAAATTACAAATCACAGACTCCAGGGTCTGTGCATTTTGTTTATTAAAATATTCAATTATTCGATTTTACTGTACAAAAAGAGTTACAATAGAGATGGGTTAGTTTAAATTTTAGCCTAAGTTAGTAGTTTCGGTGCATTGCGTGAATGCCACAAGCAGACCGGCGACCCGCATGCAGCACCCGATCACGAGTGTGACGCATGTGCCAGCCATCGCTCTCCTCGACCTTATTTTAGGGAAGAGAACGACCCGACACACGACGCCGCCGCAAGAAGGAGCCATCGATGGCGAGAATGAATGCTCAAGGCATGCACGCAATGCTAAACTCTAGATATTACACACTTGCTATGATTTATTTTGTGAAAGCGATCATTCGCAGAGTCCGAGGCTACGACTCTGTGTTACTCGGTGGTTTCAACTCTGCTTGTGATCACTCCCATGTCCTTATATAACAACTCTGTTGCCTCCTCCCGGCCCAGAGCCTTCATTACCGCCTCGTTCCGATCTCTGATGGCCATCTACAGGTTGTACTCTTTGATGGCCCTCAATGACGCGGAAGATGCTCGCCGCACGAATCGGCTAATGGAATTATCTTCGATGTCGTCGGCGTAGTAAATGAAAGTTCCAGTGTGCCGTGATAATGCAACGACAGCGTGTGACACGCTCTCGTGTAGCTTCATTCCAGGCTTAGTTTTGATGGCGATTACCGACTCGTACGTTAGTCCCTGAGCTTCGTGGATGGTAAGGGTACGTGATCCTGCGCCCTCTCCACAACCCTGGCTGGTGAGGATCTCCTTTTCTTCCTATGTATGCACTAAGAAAAGGGTGTTGGGGAGGGTTTTGGATATTTGAGCCCCCTTGAACCTTTTCTGCTCAAGAGACCTTATGGAGCTGAGGAATATATACCTGAGTATATTTCCCTCAACGCATACGCGACATCCATTGGGTTCCTATGTGTGCAGAGCAACTCCTGGGTAATGTTTGCAACTAGGGTCGGGCGATGGTACCTCATCTCGAAGAGATTTTCTCTGTCGATATAAGGCAGCTGATTGACATCTCCAATGAGGACAAGATCGCTAGCACCAGACAGCCTTGCAGCCATTATTATGGCTCCGAAGTGGTTCATTAGAGCTTCATCCACCAAAAGGCGGCTGAAGCTCTCTTTTCCAAAACCATTGACGAGGGATGAAGCCATGGTTCGCACTCTGGACTCTTTTACCAAATCTCCTATTCTGTGCGATAGCTTTTCTCTCAAGTCTTTTGCTGCCTCTGTTGTTGTAGTGATGATAGCGTCCTTGTCTACATCAAAGTGTCGAATCACCCATGTTGTCTTGCCACAACCTGGTACCCCGTTGACCCATTGTATCTTTGGTACCACCCAGTTTTCCCAGCCTGCCTCGACGTCCGAGCCTCTTTCAATGGTTTTAGCCATCTCAAGGATTCTGTCGTCCAGCATTATCTTGGTGCACTTGGCGGTGACTACAATTGGGTCGTTCGATGGTATCGCGTATTTCGGTCTTCCTATTCGTTCCGTCTCTCTCTCATTCAGCTCCACGAAACCACTTTCTGCACTGTAAGCTGCCATATGCTGTCCTTTCATGGTCCCTCTGATGACTTGGGAAGTGACGTTATTGTATATGGCTGCTTCTGCCTCTTCGAGTCTCGATTTTAGTAAACTCTCACTTACCGAACCGCCTAGCCTAAAGAACTCCAGAATGTTGTCGCAGTTCTTGAGATTGACAAGTTTTGTCGCTCTCAATAAGGCCAGGTATTCGATAAAGGCGTTTCTTGCGTGGTCTCGCGGGGCCGAGGTCAAGATATAACGGGGCGAATCGACCTGTCCCATGTCGGCTCTCGTTCGGGTTACCTGAGGTTGTGAAACCACTCTCGAGGTCACCGCTGTCTGTGGAGGTGGAATTTTGGGTGTGAATCGGAACAAACTCTGCGCTGCAGCACTGAAAAAACCTGATATAGTGCCACAGTTACCACTTGGGCGGAATACAGTTCTTTCAGAAGCTGCTTTAAGCTCTGCTCTTTCTGAACCAGATAGGGTGGCTGAACTTGGAATGGGATGGCCCCAGCTGTTTGTTGCATTGTTAGGGTCGTTACTTGGGGACTTCAGAAAACTCAGATTTTCTCCTCTGTCCTCATATACGACAACCTCGTGGTGTTCAGAGGCTTTGATACAACCCAGCCGGTCTACGGCTTCAGCTTTTAATCGTTCAACCACCATCGCATCCACGCTTATCACCCGGGGACTGTCTCCTTGTATGCTAAGAAGTTCAAGCAATGAGCTAGCCTGCGTGAAAGGTGACTGGACGCCCCACTCGACTAGTGCAATCGTTTTGTTTTACGATCTCACCAGTCGGAATTGGTGGCCGCCTGCCTCACACACTGGCATAGCGTCGTAGGATTTCCGCTTCATTGTTACTTTGGCGGTGCTCCCGTTAAGAAGACATGCTAGTCCTGGTGACAAGCAGACGCGTTTCCGGGCCCTGACTTGGCAAAAGCTTATTCCGAATCTTTCTCTGTTGCTGTCCATGAAGAGAGCCACACCACGAATATGAATTCCAGGAGCCCCTTTTTCCGCGTTTTCCAGAATTTTATCGATGGTTACGCTTTTTGAGGGTGGTAATTCTCGGACGGGAATTGCGCTCTGCATCGCTTCAGTGGACTGTGTGAGTGTTAAGTGTGTAATAAAAATATTTGTAAAAATTATTATGTTGTTTATTATTTTGTCATGGGAAATGTACTTTTACCCGTAGCACTACCAGTAGTGTCACGGGAAAGTAAAATTCCTTTTACTCTACTAGTTAAGCCAAGCTTTAGAGCTACGCGGGATAAACGTAATGGTCGTAGTAATTTTCTTTGAAGTTAAAATCACGCAACAAACGTTTATCCCCCGTGGCCTGTGCTCGTGGCTCTCAAAATATGTCATTCAGATGACTTCATTTGGTAACAATGAGTTTTAGGCATCAATCATTGACATATGAGTATATACTCATATGTCAAGACGTATGAAGTATATATGGACAAGAAGTACCTAGAAATTAGGGCTCACGTGAGCTCATTAGGAGTTCAATGTGTGTACCGTTACTAGCGTAGGAAAAATATCGAGAAAAGAAAAGGCCACTTTATGACTATTGAATTTCACAGCAACGGTTGTATTTGCTCTAAAACAAGTGGAACAAAGGGTAACATGAGTGTGAAATAACGTCAAATTAAATAAATACAAAAAGTCGTGACCGCCTCTTTGTATCTATAATAAGCTCTATGACATCGAATGACAACGTCAAACGCCTTAGACGTCATCAATTGTATAGTAGTAGTAGAAACCTGTAGGAACGGATGAGCTTCGTATACGTTTTAGCTCGGTGACGTCACACGTTTTTACGTCAAAGTCAACGCATAGACGTTATGACAGCTTTTCAGCGGCAAAAAAACGCTTGAGAAACGAATGAGCCTCACGTACGTTGCAGTTCAGTAACGTCACACGTTTTTGCGTCATCGGTCGAAGCTTGTCCGTTTTATGACAGTTTTTAGCGGCGAAGAAACGCATGAGAAACGAACGAGGTTCACATACGTTCCAGTTCAGTAACGTCACACGTTTTTGCGTCATCGGTCGAAGCTTGTCCGTTTTATGACAATTTTTCAGCGGCGACAAAACGCATGAGAAACGTACGAGGTTCACATACGTTCCAGATCAGTAACATCACACGTTTTTTCGCCATCGATCGAAGCTCGTCCGTTTTATGACAGTTTCCCAGCGGCGAAGAAACGCCTGAGAAACGAACGAGGTTTACATACGTTCCAGTTCAGTAACGTCACACGTTTTTACGTCATCAATCGTAGCTCGTCCGTTTTTTCGACGGCGGTGAAACGAGACAGGTTCAAGAGCGTGTCACCTCAGTAACGACAACGGTTAGCAGAATCGCCCTGCCGATGTGAACTTGACATTAATGTTTCGACTAAAGGCTTCAATATGCAGTTTGTAGGGTTGGCAGAAGATACTTTTAAAATATTTTATGTATTTCGTTTTTGAATTCTGTTATTTCAAGAGATAATCAAAACCAACTTTTCTTTAATACATAGCATAGTATAGTACATAGCATAGTTTATCAATCATAGCACATATGCTATACCTACTTGGTAATGTTTTTGTAAATTCAATGCCTATATTATATACTTAAAATTTTAAATGAGCTAGACCTTACCTAATTTAGAAAACGATAAGAAAATATGTTGTTTATTAAATATGAAAATATGATTTCTGTAACTTAATTTACTCTTTTAAGACTATCCAATCTTGATCGTAAATGTTATAAATAGCAACGCATTTTTTTACTTCTTGGATACTTGATATTTGATAAATGAAATTAAGTAGTAATGCCTCGTTGAGAGGCGAAACACGTGTCAAACAGAGTGTAGTGCAGTGAGAATAAGGGTGTTATTAGTGAAGTGTTTTCAATATTTTGTCATATTATTTTTAAAGATTTTTTTAAATGCCCTTAAACTTATTTGCCTACAACAAGATAGCGGAAATACACTAAAGATTTATTCAAAACAAAGATTTGAAGATGAATTTCAAAGTAAAGCAAAAAAGCAAAGCAAAGTAACGCCTGCTTCAATCAAAATTAAATAGTGAGAGCCCTGTAGATCTTACAGACAGGTTATCGACATGGTTATGTAATAAAATCAAGATGAGCTAGTTTATTTATTTAATATTATTTTATATTTTTATAGAAATCATTCCATTTTGGTTTGTGAATTTGTACTTATAATTAAATGATTTATTTTTATTTATAACTTAAGTACATAATTAAATTTTTAAAATTTACTAATTTAATTTTAAGATTGGAATCGGTCGTTAATTTTTTGTAAAAGATAATTAAGCAATCTTGATTCTTTATACAACTATTTTAAATGTATTTTATTAGGCGTGTATTCAAAATCTGACTTCACATTCTTCTGACTTGATATTCTATAAAACGACTTGGCAACTAAATAACACTGAAGAATAACAAGTTTGCGGAGTCTTCCCGTTTGAAAAAGCAAACCGGTGTACCTAATACATAACAATGCATATATTCATTTATATTTTTTTTGATAACGCAACGCAACAATTAAATTTTATTATTTTTATATGGTGGTATTATTTCATTTTTTATTTGTGCTTTAGTTTTAATGATTTTATTTTAATTAAAGTTGGTCATTTTATAAAAATTCGGAATGTAGTTTAAGTTTTGTGCAAATAAAATTTACAATAACTGTTAGGCGCAAAATCATGGAAAAAATTGGTCCCATTGTTTTAAATTTTTGTTCGCTAAGGCATGATTCTGTATCTTCGAGTAAGATCTTAGTACAAAACTACTTAGGTAGTAGGTACTTTCATTTTTTGTGATTTAGGAGTCTTTTTAAATGTTTAGGAAAGGTGAAAAATTTAGAAAAGTGTAAAATTATAGTTTCAGAAATACCTACGAAAATGCGCAATTTGCCTAAAATAATATTGTGGCAATCAAACATTTACCGCCTTACCACAAAATATTTAAACACGCTTTAAACACTGTTTATCCGTGTCTCAGCCGTGCGTAAAACTTTTGTGGTAAGACGGTTGTTGTTTTATTTTCTTTAACGTTCAGAATGAATACTGATAAATCACAATACATCTACTAGCGAACTCAGTAATTTTAGAATGCCTGCTTATAGGTATAACTACATATTTACTTAGAGGTATATTTTTGTACACAATATGCTGAATAGATGTTAGGCATTTTTTTAATGTAAACAAAGGGAAGTGCAATAAGGAACTAACTAGGTATTATAACAACGTATACTGCCGCCAAATTACCCGTTTACGGCGTTTTGGACAATAGCAGTTCTTCACATGATAGTTTCTTCACTGTACGCTCCACGCATGATAATAAGACACTAGTTTCAAGTGACATGTCTAAAATTACTCACGTTTACGTTACATGCCTTGACCAAGTTAAAGGAATAATTGACAAATGTGATTGTGAAACGTATCTTGATTTATTAGCTTCTAGAGTGGCTCTAGATTTTCTAAGCAATGTGTAGAATGATGTTTGGTCTATACTGTATCTCAAAAGAAAAAACGGATCTCACATGAGTTGGCGAAAAATAGTTTGATTTTTTTTTAGTTTTGAAATGGGTTTTATGAATTAGTTAAGTATTAATATTAATTGCTGTTACATTGTGCCATTTTTTCCGTACCTCAAACGAAAAAAACGGAACCCTTATAAGATCACTTTGTTGTCAGTCTGTCCATCTGTCCATCTGTCCGTCTGCCCGTCTGTGTTTATGTTAGGACTCTTTATCTCGGGAACGCGTAAAGATATCGAGTTGAAATTTAAACTGTATACGTATATCTATGGTCTCTTGTAGTTGTGTAGGTAAAAGAAAAACTTCTCAGTTATCGTTTAAAAAAGTTAGAGCTGTTTATGTCGTAAAAAACCGCATATTTCGACACTCACAAAAATAGGGTACTTCCCGTTGACATATAACTATGAAATTTGGCAAGAAGCATTGTCTCAGAGTACACATATATAGGAGGAATAAATCTGAAAACTGTACATTTTTATTTAAATCACAAAAAAATAGGACCTCAAATATCACAAAATATGGGTTCAAAATTCAAAGTGAGTAAATCGTATCATGTAAGGTATCATATAAAAGAATTTCATTAGCACATGCTAAAACTGGTTTTTAATTATTTTAACAATGTGTTTGTACGGAACCCTCGGTGTGCGAGCCTGACTCGCACTTGTCCGGTTTATTTAAACACATGATATATGATAAAATCGTACTGAACCAAAATACTTATTGGCTTTATTCAGCATAAATTGCGACATGGTTTTTATAATGTCAAATAATAATCAGAATTATTTACATGTCTGACACTCAACAACTGTCATAAGTCCAAATTCACGATGAAATTTAAGCCGCACGCAAGGAATTAGAGTACACTACAACACATGAGACTAATAAAACGCGATTTTTTTGTTCGTGTTGAAAATTTAAAGGAGTAGAAGGATTTAAGGATTAAAGGAGTGTGCAGAAGTAAACTGAGCACGTAAAAATTCTTTGTAATTATGAACTCAATATAGATAATTACAAAAGGTGCAACTAACCCTAAACGTTGTTTAGGTAATATAAATAACAAAATTTAGTTCAGGTAATAAATATATGAATACGAGGTGTAGCTGTGTGCGTGGAGTTGTGGAGCGTACGCCTGTACTTGGGTACTTTAATCATATTTTTACATTTCTCGTCATTAATCGAAAATTAAACTTGTACAATTTTCAGATTTATTCCTATATGTGTACTCTAAGACAATGCTCCTTGCCAATTTTTATAGTTCTAGGTCAACGGGAAGTACCCTATATGTTTTGATTTGTTTGAGTGTCGAAATATGCGTTATTTTATGACATAAACCGATCTAACTTTTTTCTCAGTTAACTGAGTAGTATAGTTTTTGCACAACTGCAAGATACCGTAAAGGACATGTTCACAAAATGTATGGAGGCTGGTATAATAATAATCAAAAAATCTAACCACAAGACTCGTTACATATCGAGAAAGTTCATATTTTTCTGAGTCTATTACATCAATTGAAAACAAAAAAGAGCCCTGCATTTTTTTTTAAATTAATTTTGGTTTTATTAGGATAAATAAATATATTTGGCTCAATAGGTAGTTTATCTCTAGGAACTCTGATTAAGTAACCTCCAAATTGTTAAATAAAAGCATTTTTACCAATTAGACACACTCTTTAAGTGATTTTTTGTCACATTGTACCTACTAACTGGTCACACTGGTAGGTTATAATTTTTAATTTTAGCAAATTAAGAGGTAAATGTGGAAGAATCAGCTTTGAATGCAAGTAAAATAACGCTAGAAGCACTTTATTATTGTTAAACTAGAAAAAATAAAAAGCTGCATAATTTTTTTTTCAGATAATTTATTTTTCACTTTAAAAAAAAATGCAGGGATAAAAAAATCTAAATTAAATATTTTTCAGAAGCCCAAAAAACAAGCTTTCAAATGATGTATATATCATCTTGGTTAGATTTTTCTCTGAATAATATACCACTTGTGGACATCACCTTTCAACTCGTTAACTTCACGCGTTCTCGTGATAAAAGGTCTTGACATACACGCAGACAGACAGACAGAAGTGATCCTATAAGGGTTCCGTTTTTTCCTTTTGAGGTACGGAACCCTAAAAATGATGTAAAAGGGCCTCTCTGTATTGGCCTCGGCCCCACTGATGCTGCTTACCAATGGCCCAAGCTTAGTTTGTGAGTTTTACTTACGAGTATTAGGTACCTTTATAAAGAAAGAAATAACGTTGAGTTTTTATGTGATGTAATTAAATAAATAAATATTAAATATTAGGGGGCATCTTACACACGGTCTCTGACTCCAAACTAAGCAAAGCTTGTGATATGGCTGCCAGAGACTGATATACTACATATACATATTTTTAAATACATACTTATATAGAAGGTAACTAAATAACACCCAGACACAGAGCAAACACCTATATTCATCACATAAATATTTGCCCTGGGTGGGGATCGAACCCACGCCTCTTTGAATCAGAAGTTAGGGTCATTAACCACTGAGGCAGTCAAATTATTATTTTATACGTAGTTAATTTATACAAATGAACCTCATTTTGGAAACCGATTAATGATTTCTTAATATTATTGTTTTTGTTAGTATTTTACGTCTACGACTTATCACGTGATCCGTGATTTATGAAGAAGAACTCTACTGTTCGAATCAAATCCTATAAGGAAAACATCATTTTATTAGGAATCAGTAATAGATATTTAAGTATATGAATCAAATACTCGTTTTAGAGCCAGTAAATTTTAGGCCAAACTATGAAGTTAGTGAGTTGCATCGGAATTAGGCCTTTAAGTACTCAAACCTACGAGTAGCATTAAATTGACCACAAGATTGATACAGGACTGAGGTAAATTTGAACTGAATTACTTCCTCGTTTTCATTTCATCATGAATTACATGATCGTAGATTTCATCACTATTCCTAGACATTATTTATTTATTTAAGCCTTTATTGCCGAACTAAACATAATATGAAACTTAACCTAATACTAATCTAACACATCAGAATTTCGGGTTTAGTGGTCGGCGTGTCTTGTGACCCTTGTTGACGCCCTAATATCTTCTGCTCTTTTACGGTCTTTTACGGTCTTTTTCCTAGACATTATTTTATTGCAAATATAGGTAAGACGCTATGATAGATAGGCAATGTACCTAGCTAGTCTTATTTAAGGATACTTCATTATTTAACTAACTCTAACATTTGCATGATAAGTATTATTAAGTACCTACCTATTATATTATTAGATAATAATTATGCTATGCCCTATGAAACAGGGTTTCCATGTACACCTCTGAATAGTATGTTTTAAATTTAAATTCTAATTTCCTATTTTTCATGTATAATGTATGCATAAATAAATAAAGAAAGAAAGAAAGATCTGATAGACCTATGATTTTTAGGAAAAAGAAATGCTTTTTTGAAGACCACAACATATAAAATTAATTATTTATGACAAAACTCAACCGAACGTAATCTATAATATTTGGAGTATCTACGACTTTAAAATAAAATAAACTTACAATGCTTAGATTTAAAACCGATCGTTAATCTAAGTTTCAATGATTACATTTTTTGTTTTCATGATTTTACTAAGACGATAGAGCAGCAGTAGAGCAGAAGATTTTGGAGGATTTTTACTTAAAAAAAAAACTTCAAGATTAAAATATTTCATACCGCGAATTTGATTTCATCATTTTAATACGGCACTTGAATATACAATGGCTTTATAGAAGCATTCGACAGATTTTTTTCTACGAATATTAAGTAGGTACCTACTCAATTTACATCTCAGGAACATTTTTAATTATATTAATTCCAACTCTTTGATGTTTGATTTTGATTGGTAAATATAATTATAAAAAAACATATAATATTACGTTACGAAAACGACACTTTTGTCATTTTTAAGTAGTTTTATTATAACTTGTATTAATGATCACCTCTGTGATTGTTTATGAATAGTTACAGAAATAGAAAAATGTGTACAAAGTCGCATGCCCCAGCTTTATTTGATCTGGGGCCTCAGATCAAATAAAGCTGGGGCATGCTGATTGGTTTATAAAATGCTATTTTATTGAAAAGGTTTACCAACCCTGAAGTGTGCGAAAACATTCAAAATCCCCAAATTGAAACACGAGGAAGCATCTTTGTGACAAATAGAGACACTTTTGTTCACAGACCACTTTTGATAAACGTCAATTTATCCGAGTTTTAAGGGTTCAAAGTTTGGCCCCTCTCGGGTGCCACACGCCATACACAAAATGTTATATCCATGGCTCAAGTGTGGAGCCATCTGCACGGAATCAGTTAATAATTTTAAGGAAGTTTTAATGTGATTCAAACCAGAACGAACTCTACACGTAACTTTTTTTGTTAAATTAAGGCGACCAGAAACTTGATTTCAGATTTCATCATGAATAATAATAAAAAGAATACATTAAAATTATATGATATTCTTTTATTTATAAAAATGCAGAATATACAACACCTACTTAGTACCTACTACAATTTCGTAGAGTGCAAAATGCATGTATGTAGCTAATTTAATCCATAATACAAAATAGGTAAGTACCTAGTTTATATAAGACGTTGACTATAATTGTGTAGGTTTTTTTAAGTAAAATACTCGTAATTTTTTGTTTTTAGGATTTTTTACCTTTTGTATGGAAACGTCTATGAGCACGTTTCCATACAAAAGGTAAAAAATCTTGTCTACAAGTTCAGTAAGAGTCTCTACAGGTAACAATAAAAATGGAAAATAAATAAAATATGGTGTTGTTTTTCAAAGTGCAGGGTCTGTCAGAGGTGTATTTATGTTCATCGTTATAAAAGTCTTCTACTATGGAAGCAACTACGAAATTGATAGTAATGGACATTTTGTATGAAACAGCTGATTTATTTCGCGATTTTTCAGTTTGCCTTAAACATTAAAAGTTGTTCATAGATGAAGAGCATATATAATACTTCTGAAAGTCCGTGAACTAAGCAAAGCAGCACCTATTAAAGGCACCCAAGAAATCTTGTAGCATTTGTACTGTGGACTATCTAGCTTTTTTGAAAGTCCACTACCTACTAAACAAAGGCCTACCCACGAAGAGCGATTGCGCCATATCCACCACGCTAGACTAACGCGGGTTGGTGGATTCACATACGCCATCGAATTTCTTTTACGGGCGTAAGCAGGTTGGATCACGATGTTTTCCTTCAACGAAAAGCCAGTGGTGTGAAGATCCGTACATAAGTTCTAAAAATCTCCTCGGTACGGGACCGGGATTTGAATCCACCACTTCACAAATTACCTATAAAAGGCGAGTGTTGCTACCACTAGAGCACCACAGCTTATAACAACACACTTATTCAAATACGAAGAAGAATCTAGACGCTAAATATCTCATCTCGTTTGACGAGTAAAATGTTGCTAACTAAATTCAGGCGTTATTGGCCAGGCTTGAACAGATGTGATTTGTGTTAGACCGTTAAATATTCTATGATAGAGTTTTAGAGTATTTCTCGAATATTACTTAAAAACTTGATATTTGTTCCAATTTTATAAGATTTTAGAACTGAAGTCTGCGAGTTAGCGTAAAACCAAGAAAGTTGAAAACGAGAACTAACTTAACAAGGTATTAACTTGACAAGGTGCTAAATAATAATAATTACAAAAGTAAGAGAGGGCGAGATGTGCAAGTATGAAAATGTGAACAGGACGAAACTAATATCTTTTTGTCTCTGTTTGCGTTTACTTTTTTTTGTCTATTAGGCACGGCCTAGACGTAGTAGTCAGACAAATTTTTCGCGCCAAAAACTATCTACTTTTGAATTTTTGATGGTAACATAATTATTTATGAACTAATATCTATTTTCTATCATTTATCATTATCATTTTATCGGTTTTTTGCTTTTATCTCTAAAGTCTAAATATGATAAAATCATAACAACGTGTTTATATAAGTAGCTATTAAGTATGTACATACTGAACTTTTGTAAAAGCGAATAATTTTTTTTTTATTTAATTGTAGGTATGATTTAAGTGTATTTCGGAACTTGTTCTACTAAACTTATGTGATTAAAACTTGTCAATTGTACTGAAATCCTGTAAATCTCTCCCTTTCGAAAATTGTTATGTCAGTTGAATTAGAAAAGAAAGTAACTACCTACACCAAGAATGTGTTTCCTGTAAATTAGGATTTAAACTCTTCCAAATCTGGTGCTTTCGAGACACGTAAGCAAAACTGCTACATCCTAGATCGCAACGTAACTATTGCATCGCTAAGCTCTAGAAATAAATAGCTAACTCAAACATCAAAAACCAAATCTGTATTTACAAATAGCTTAGCCCAGTCCGGTAAAACAACACGGTAAAATACATCCCTATTGTTAAATTGTACATAATTTTATTGTTAGATTTAGCTTATTCTTTTGCAGTGCCTTAACGAAGTCAATGTTTTGTATTTTAATTAGTTTCTTTTAGTCCTTTTGTTTGTACACTACACTGTGCAAATAAGTAAAAAAATAATTCAAATAAAAACTTACCAAAACTTCCCGGTTCCGGCAAATAGGGCGATGCAGCGAGCATGTTCTGAAGGTCCCTAATGCACCTCTGCATGTCCCCGGGCCCTTCCCCGAGCTCCTGCTTCATCATTTCCGCCTGCTTCAGCGAAGGTCCTTGAAGGAACGCCATTGTCACTCACTGAACTAAATAATTGTTTTAAAACGTGTTAAAAATTACGAACTGTCCCACTTCGGAATGCGCGTTAAGCTGAGTCAGGAATTATACTGCGCGCGGAACGATATTAAGCACGTTTATAAACAATCTTGGCTCAGGAAAATGTTAGGGCGTGCGCACACATGATTGTCATGTACCTACCTATACAAAATAAAAAACTTTCTGTCTTTGTTCTTCTGTTACTTACTGTCTACTGTGGAAAAGGGTTGTTGTCTGTGTTTGTTGGTCTAGATATTTCGTTCAAAAAGCTGCCTACTTTTGAGCACAGAAGAATATAATGTATTGGTTTTTAAATTTACTGGGGTGGACAAAGAAAAACGTCGCTAGGGCAGGCACGACATTTTTATTTTTGTTTTTTCTTTCATCACTATATTCTTTCGTACAGTTAGAATATTATAACTCATTTTTACCTAAAAAATATACCTAACAGTTATATTTAGTGAGTTTTTGCGTGCACAATAAGTATAACTAATTGCTAATTCATTTATCTCGATTGGACCCTAAACCTGTGGCAAGAACAAAAGGTCAGTCTATAAAAAATCACAAGATCGCTAATAAATAAAGTACTCGACCATAGATCTCGTGAGATGGGACATGTTGCCTCGGTCAAGCGGGGACCTAATTTCGTACAAAAATATCAATTACGGTTAACGACAACAATTACCTAATACTAGAAATTACATATTCACATACGTTCATACAACTATGTGTTCAAGTGCGTTCTGGTAAACATGCATTTTATATTGGATTGCATCGGGTGCCGGGGGTCGCGCGCCGGTCTATTCGTAGCAATCACGCAGTGCACCGAGTAACTAACTTAGGCTAAGATTTCAACTGTGTACTATCACTCTTTGTACAGTACAATCAAATAATTGTAAAGGCACAGACTCTGGAGTCTGTGGTTAGTAAATTTTTCATTAAAAAATGCATTTTGCCATGAATGCGTTAGGACTCGTATAAGTTGCTCGTCGCGCTGGCTAAAGAGAAGGCCATATGGAAGTATGGATCTCTGTGAATTGAATACCCACTATATAGTTACTTACTGTAACTAAATATGGTTTTATTACATTACAATTATTTGAAGTAATATACCTACTTCGTAGCAACAGTTATTATTAAAAAGGGTTTTCTGTAATTTTAAGTACCTACCTACCTGTTACCTACCTAGGTTCAATCACCAGAAATTATTAGTAACCTTTAGTTTGTAAAATATACCTATTGAACGTTTAATCTTATGATTTATTATTGTGTAGATTTATTATACCTAAGTAGGTACTTATGGGATGAACCTACCTACCTGACTTAAATTATGTAGGTAAGGTAAGTTATTTATGTATATAATTTATGTACCCATTTAATTATTGTTTTCATAATCATCAGGCGCAATCAGTGTAGATTTCAGTCAGAGGCCTTCAGGCGGCCTAAAAACTCTGACACCAGGGCTAGTCACCCGGCCTATACGAACTTACTTACTTTTTAGTGTAGATATGCTGATGATGATGAAAACAATATACCAATATTTTTATAATTACTTATGTATATATATTATTACTAGCTGACCCTGTGAACTTCATCTCACCATCTGTCAACTGTCAATGACAACTTTTACATGCAGGAACATTTTGTACGGGGAAAGGAAATTAATGTTTTTATTACTTTTCTCGCAACTGTTATAAATTTTAAACCGTATACATCTTAAATTCCCTTAACTTCCACAAATATTTCAAGACAAAAATTAGCCAAATTAGTTTAGCCGTTCTCGAGTTTAAGCGAGACTAACAACCACGTGTTTTTTTTTTTAATAGGTATATATAACGCCCGATTACAGAGGCGCCAGCGTAACTATATTAGCTAAATAGCATAGTTCTGTTTCTTTTTCACTTTAGACATTCGATAGAGAGAACGCTTTTTACTTTGCTAATGAATTTACGCTGGCGCCTCTGTAATCGGGCTTATACCTAGAGGATAGCTGTTTAAAAATTAAATAATAAAAAAAACGTGTGTGTGCATACGGGCTAACTTAATTGTACACCTGGTAGGTAGGTAGGTACTGAATTTATTTACCTACTTGTTGATTGACATTTTTACCTTAGCTTAGAATCTTGGAACCAGCCAACATCATGACTTGTATTATTATTCTGGTGAAATAGGTTGTCATTATTTTATTTTGGATTCGTTTAAGTTTGCATCTTCTTGATTATATCAACTGTTCACCTTGCCTTACTTAAGCTTGCTAAGGTGGGTAGGTATGTGATCTCCTTTTGTCTTTATTGGTCATCGGCCGCGTTTGAATATTAGAAGTTGCATGCAAACCGCTTCGACGTCTTGTAGGCAATCTCTAGGACCTAATAACCAGCAATGGGCACCCTACGGTAGATCTAATGATGATGATGTTGTTTATACAACTGAGTAGGTAAATCGTTCTTACAGTGAGTAGGTACTCTAGGATTTGAAGTACATGTGCTCATCATTTTGAACTACTTTTGTTGTCCGTACAAAAAGATTTTTCAGCTACCTGCTCGCTACACCATCTTCAATTTCATTCTTTCTTTTATCTCTCAGCAATTTGCGCCAAAGAAAAAATTTACTCCTAGTGGATTTGCGCTATCTGGCGCTAAGTAGATATGAATGTTCGTTTACTGGTTTTATGCTACTCCTCAACAGATGGCGCTATGTACAGGAGTTTTTCCATAACCATCGACAATTTATGATTATTTCTTAACGGCAACACTAATATTACAGCTGTCTCATCAAATCAAATGTCAAATTATTTGAAATTTCGTTTTTCAAAATAACGGCCAAAATGTACCGGGCCACGATTTTTATTATTTTCGAAAAATAAACAAAAAGAAGCATGAAACAACCAAGGATATTGTGAATAATTTATTTTCAGAAAGCTGGTAAACAGCTGGTAATACAAATGGAGCCATCAAAAGAAGCTATAGCAGTGCGTATCTCGCGGTTGAACCGCCAGATATTAGGGAAGGTCACAAGTGGTTCCACAAAATTTATCAAGAAGACAATAGATCGCGAAGCTCTTTTGGATGCACTTACAGCCTTGTACGATGAATGTAACGACGATCCAGTCAAAAAGACGGACGAATTGGTTCGTGTTTTTGTGGATAAATGTAAGTAACAAAACAATAGTGCACAGTCACCTGCCGGTGGCTACAATGTAGTTTTGCTTCTTTTGTCAACTTCTAAAGTCCTTTGCTATGTATTCCTAGAATGTGAATTGACTGACTAACAGTGCCTGCACCTAGTAAGCGATAAGTCATCTAACTTATTTTGTCAGTACCAAGCATAACATCCCTATTAGACTCGTCAGGCTGCTAGACTGTTGCTACACATTTAATTAGCTTCCTTACTCGTAGACTGGCTCCATGTGATTCTGGTAAAGTTGGATTTTAAGTTCCTGACTTTATTTTATTCTATGTATGTAAATACTTTAGCTGTTCCTGGCTTTATTTATTATATGTATGTAAATACTTTAGCTACAATGTTATTTATATATTTGATATTTAGACCTTCCTAATAGTATGACGTTTCTTTGCTATGGGTCAAATATCAGTGACTATGTATGCCCTGACTATAGCCTTCAGAGTAATATTCTGCTAGTTGATAAATCTATTATTTTTAGTAAAATGGCATAAACATAATATTTATCATGGTATGGGTATGGAATACCCAGCCTCCTGACACAGGCATTCTCATACCTAATAGAAGGCCCCAAACTATAATTTGAATAAAATTCTTGGCAGCTGTAAAATAAGCTACAATCTATGCAAAACCAAACCGAATCCTGAATGATGCGCTGAATGATTCTGATGAATGGTGCGTTCGGTTTGGGCTCGGTGGCGTTTTTGGCGTTTGCAAAATTAGCGTTGATGTAAAGCATTCGGTTTGGGAATTTTTTCCATTTCGCCAATAATGCTACTTTTGCTCACTTCCCAAAACGAACGCAAAAGTAACAAACAAACAAACAAACTTCGGTGCGTCAAATGTCAAACAACATAGTTATGGCGGCAGCACTTCGAAAATTCAGAAATTTGCGAGATCTGATTTTTGTTTTGCTTATTCAAACTTACATGTTCTTTGTTAGTAACACTCTGATTTAAACAAAGAATTTAAACATCTGCTTTTGACGGCTAATTACCCACGTGTCACTCCTGGCAGTAGTAAGAATAAAAAAAACCAAATCACAAAAATATATACACTGCACGATTAAATATAAACATTAGATTCTGTCTTTCCGTTAAAGTACAATGTAGGTGTCTTCAAATCTAGAGTAAATAGGTATCTTCTAGGTAAGCGTGCTACATCCTAGACCGCATATCTGCTTTACATCAGGCAGTGTGTAGTCAAACGCAAACCTATTTGAAATAAAAAAAAAAAAAAAAAGATTATTAGCAATACGCAATTTGCTGGTACTAGGTATTTACATTATCTTTGCTTCGCTGTTCTGCCTTATACACCATCTATTATTAATTGTACACCGTACAAATTATTAAAAACCTTGAAACATTAGATTACGCGCAAAATTTTAGCAACAATAAAACATCAAACTCTTGAATGTCAGAAAATGACCACAAAGAACCCACCTCCGCACGTGGGTCAAAATTAACAGTTCACGATGGCATTCTTAGCTGTTTTCGAGCTATCCGAACGGTGAATGAAAACATATAAAAATGCAACTTTTGCTCACACTTTCCCAAACCGAACGCTGAATGTGATCGTTCTTAGCGTTTTTAACTGTTATTTTTGCCACCAGTAGGCTATCCGAACGCACCTTTACTTGACAGCTGCGCAAGGATTGGGCTCCGCACAGTTTGTGGTAACCTCACATCCGCTAAGAACTTGATTCAGCTTGTACCATAAGCTAGTATACTGGTTTCAGTAGTAAAAAGTTTCTCATTTCTGTAGATCGCAGTACACTGGCTGAACTTCGGAGGACTCGTGTGTGCTACTCTGACTTTGAAGTGCTGCAGACTATTGGCCGAGGATACTTTGGAGAAGTTCATGTAAGACTTGTTTTTTTTTTATTAATTTAATACTAAATGGATTGTACCCATACAATGACAGAAATTGGCTTTCGATTGGATTCTTTGAAAATGCTTTATTCACACCAACTGTGAACCTTTTAAACTGTTATGCTTCATGTTTATAATCTTTGACCAAACCCGTATCCTTTTTATTAGTTTGTTATACTATTAGTAATTCTATTTTAAATTAGTAGAAACCTGTAATTATCTTTTTAGTTTATAGGTTTGAGGGATTGAAGGATGTTAGTTTCTGAGATTACTAAAATGAAATTTACTAGAAAATGTATATTTTTACACTACAAAAATAATGATTTTGATTTCAGTAAACTTAAGGGATGATTTATATTACGACGACGACATACGACACATCTATGACGCATTTTCCATACATTTTGTGTAAAAGTACAGACGGGCCCCGACCGGGCATCTCACAGGGCACTACAAAAATGTATGGAACGTGCGTCGTAAGGGCCCGTCCCGCGCCCGCCCTGCCCTAATGTAAATCATGCCTAAATTTGTGCAATAGTGCATTATGTACTTAGATTAACAACTTACTCTTTACAGCTGGTTCGAGAAAAACAAACAAGTGATGTTTATGCCCTGAAAAGTGTAAAAAAGGAACTGGCAAGGAAAAGAGTGGCCGGGGCTGAAGATGAGAGAGATGTACTCGCCACTGCTACCAGCCCGTGGATGCCCAGGCTCCAGTATGCATTTCAGGTAAGCATAGATATAATACCACCAACCCACACAGGGCTAGTGTGGTCGATATGGCCCAATTAATAATACACATCATTTATTTTTTGCACAAAGCCACGAAAGAAGATTTCACTTCAAAAATGCTGTTGTGGGTTGGCCCCATAGAAAAAGTGGTTTACTGATGATCTGAATCAATTACTTTCAGCATATTACACCAGTGCTGGATAGCCCTGTAAATGTCATAAACCTGATAAAACTATTGTGTACAGGATTCAAGCAACCTCTACCTGGTCATGGAGCTATGTTCAGGCGGAGACCTCGCCGGGCTGCTGTCTCGCCGGAACCACCCGATATCGGAGAGAGATGCCGCGTTCTATGTGTGCGAAGTCGCTCACGCGTTGAAGGCACTGCATGGCATGGGCTATGTGCACAGAGATGTCAAGCCCCACAATATATTGCTGGATAGGTAACATTGCTTTTTATGTAATTTTCTTAGTTTGGGATCAGATACAGTATGTAAGATGTCCCCTGATTTTCTGTCAGACAAAGCTTTTAAAATTGTAAACTAAATTTCTTTCTGGTTGGGGTGTGTTCAAAATATGTTTGCGACTAAGATTTGCAGAGACAGAACACCCCAGAGATTTTAGAGGGTACACTGCCAGTAGGTTGGATTCCCACATAACCACCCTCCCTTTCCTAGGGTGGGGAGGTATCCATAAACGATTTTCCCCAGGTAAAAAAGGGTTTAATCTCCGTTTTAACATGACGATTTTGTTTTCGTCTGTCCAGATGTTGGTTTTCCATTACAGGTCGCCTTTTTCGATGAATCTCAACCAAACTTGGTACACAGGTTTTATATATTATACAATAGAATTTTTTTTATCGTCGGCTATTTTACTAAGGGTATTTCCCAAAAAAGGGAGTAAATTTGCTGTTGCGCTAACTTATCAGCCGATTTCGATAATATTTGGCAAAATCGTTTAGTATGTAAATCCTGACAAAATTTACGAGTATGAACCAAATCAGTCAAGAGCGAGTCAAGATATAGGCTAATGAAGATTCAGTCAAAGAGATTTGTCGCGAGGTCTGCTGCTGGGAGAACATTCATACTATGTATAGTTAGAGCCTATAGGTCATGAAAACATGTTTGAAACAGGCAATAATGCTTTTCTGTTGTGTCCTTTAGCAGCCAGATGTTGATCTTTGTAACTTAAATGGATGGCGCAAGCAAAGAGAAGCCTAAGCCTAGGTACAAGCTGCAGAAAACCCAATCCTGGCTGAAGCTGACTTATCAGCCGTGCGAGGATTGGGTTACGCGTTGCTTGGAGCTTACGTCACAGCCGCCAAAAAGTTTCATTCAGCCTTTATAATTTTTTATGTTCTACGGGACTAATCACATTAAAAAACAACGGCTTGCACTCCGGGAGTGCCGGCAGACGTGAAAACTTATAAAGTAATCTAAAATAAATAAAGTATAAAAAAGTAGAAAAATATAAAGTATCATTTATGTGGTAAAATACAATATCACACACGTATACTCGTGCAGGTGTCCTACGCCTCTTAAACGGAACAGCAGGAGCAGGCATACATTTTCGCCGCGCGGTAGAAAATGTGGGAGATATTACTTCCTCTCTATGCCGCGCCGGCGGTCTACTCTTCCTCCGTCTTACGAATTTTTCGATTAGGCCACGTGTCCTGACGAGACTTTAACATTTTTTACCCATCCTAAAAAATGCACAACACCGCTAAATAAGTTTTCATTTGAATAAAAGCAACGCAACAATGTGTAGTACATAAAAATAATGTGTTCAAATCGCGAAAGTTTAAAAATAACATCAGCTTATTATTATTATTATACATATAAGCACTAATCGTGCATTAAAATTTTTTTTTTTTTTTTTTTTTTTATTTAACCTGTACTGTCCCACTGCTGGGCAAAGGTCTCCCCCAATTCCTTCCATTCTTTTCTGTTCTGTGCTACCTCCGTCCAATCCTTTTTAAACCTCTCGATTTCGTCGCGCCATCGTGTTGGAGGACGGCCTCGGGGTCGACTGGACAGAGGAACCCACTCCGTTGAGACCTTTGCCCATCTGTCTGGGTGCATACGACTCACGTGTCCCGCCCACTCCCATTTGAGCTTTGCAGATTTTAGTCCAACGTCGCTTACGCCTGTCATGGAACGCAGTGTGGTGTTTCGGACGCGATCTACTCTTTTAATACCGAGTATACTGCGTTCCATTGCTCTTTGGCAAACCTGAAGGCGAGACTTCTGAACATTGGTGAGCGACCACGTTTGTGCACCGTACGTTAGGATGGGCAGGATACACATGTCGATGAGTTTTCGTTTCAGGGAGATTGGTAGATCTCCTTTCATTAGCCATTTCATAGACCAGAAGCTCTTCCAGGCATTGTCTATGCGACGACTGATCTCTTTGTCTTGTCTGTTGTGGAAACATACTATCTGACCCAAGTATGTGTACTCATCGACATAGTGTATTGTTTGACCACCTATTTAGCATTAAAATTATGAGATAAAAAAATACCTCATCATCCCGACGTTTCGACCGAGTTGTATCGACCGTGGTCACGGGTAGACTCATATCGATGCAACTCGGTGGAAAAGTCGGATAATGAGGTATTTATTTATCTCGTAATTTTAGTGCGCGATTAGTCTCGTAGTATATTATAATAATGTGTTCAAATCGCAAAAGTTTAAAACAACATCTGCTTATATGATTAATTATTGTTGGTTGGCACAGATGCGGTCACGTGAAGCTGGGGGACTTCGGTTCGTGCGCGCGTCTCTCGGAAGGCAACTCCATCCTAGTGCCATGCGGGACGGCGGACTACGTGGCGCCCGAGCTGCTGGCGGCCGCGCACTGCGCCTCCACGCACGCCGTGTGTTCTCAGTACTGCCGCGGGATTGACACGCAGGCCATTGTGGGTGATTAACGCTTCGCTTCCCGCTAACATTGTGTACTGCACTGTAGTAAAGAACCTATGATTTGAGTGTCTCCGTTTTGATTCCTTCCTCATGTTAATACAGAAACACAGAAAATAAGTATTATTATACAGGGTTACAGACTAAGTCGACCTATTCCCGTTAAGCGTGTGCAGTTTACTACGTTTCTGACTGTTTTTTACTATGAAACACCATATCCTAAATCTCACAGTTTTCGAGATATTTAAATTCAAATACTTTTTATAAAAAGTTAATTTTACGGACAATATTGGGTGTTAGGTCATAAAACATTATTTTACATGTAAAAATCAAATAAAAATAATAATACGACTTACACGTTTCAAAATATCTGAGCTGATAGCCGAAAATTGGGAATTTTATAAATACCAATTTCAAATATATGTTTTTTTTTTTTAATTTAGGATAGTGTATTTCATAGTCAAATTAGTCAGAAACAAAGTAAACTAAACACCCTTAACGGGAATAGGTCGACTTACCCTGTAACCCTGTATATATAATCTGCGCCACATAAGTCGACGGATGGGAAATTAGGCGCAGAACGCTGCGCAAAAGGTAAAATATAGGTATGCACGGGAGCCAGAGAGACGAGACGCCGGGGCACACCCGCCCGCCAACCTCGTGCTTCCCGCGCGCTCGCTACGCCCGTGCTCACCACTACGCCACGAAGCGTCGGCATTGTGCACACATGCGCAATAATTAGCGAATCACAGCGAAGTGTCATCTGCGGCTAACTACTCATCCGCCGACTTGTGTGGCGCTACCTATACTACGAGACTAATCGCGCACTAAAATTACGAGATAAATAAATACCTCATCATCACGTTTCGACTAAGTTGCATCGATCGTGGTAATTAGACTCCATATTTTATTTTGTAATTTTAGTGCGTGATTAATACCGTTGTATATAGTATTAATGTGTTCAAAAATCGCGATAGTTTAAAAACAACAACATAAAAGAAGATCTTGCAACGTCCGCCCAGACTTTGTAGAGTAGCCCAAAAAGTGTTAAAATAATGTTATCAAATTCACAAAAAAAAAACGGTATTTAATGCCTAACTATTTTGGAATTTCTTATTTTCTAATTTGATTTTTGTTTAAAGCCACCATCATGTCGCTATACATATTTTTCAAGCTATGTCAAGCTGAAATTCCTTTAAATGGAATTGTTATTAAAGAAAATAATAGGAAAATCATTTTCCAAACAAATAAAAGCAAATAATTAATTAAATTGTACTGTAGCTCTATACCTCTAGATCACCCTTCGTGGGGAGGCCTACGTCCTACAGTGGACTATTAAAAATGCTGGTACAGTACAGTAGCTCTATGTTTTTGCATTATCTTTCTTATTCAATTCGCTCAAACCATGGGTTCTTAAAATTACATACTGACAAAGTGTGTAAGTATTGTTGTATAGAGATTGCACTCTTGAGTAGAGTAGTAGTAACATAATTTATGCACTTAAACCTTGAATGATATTGATAGGAAAAAGAGTCAAATAGAAACAATAATTTTCTTTGTTCAACTTAATGAAGAGATCAGAGAGAGAGAGAAGAGATATAGTTAAATAGGCTTGTTTACTAAAAAAATATAATTAGTCCGTCAAATAGATTGTCAAAAAACATTAGACACGTATTTTTTCTTTTGTCAACTTAACAAAAAAATATGAAGATATAGCCCGTTAAAGTTCCACGTGACGTCACTAACCGCTATGAAATGTACCAGCTAGTGTCGTCACGAGCCCCCACTCTCGAACTTTGACAAGGTTTATCTTTGTCACTAATTGTTTGATTGACAAAAAAAAAATACGTGTTCAATATTTTTCAATAATCTAACTGACGGACTATTATTTATTTTCATACTCAGTAAACATCCCTATTAGTGAGGCATACTGATTTGCTCAAAATCAAAAATCTAAATTTGCTTTATTCTTTAGACATATGGAAATGCGCTTAGAATTGTCTTTTTACAAAGGTTTTCGATAACATAATTACTAATTACAGTTGAATTAATTAGGTACATAAAATAATCTAAAAAAATAAAATAAAGACAATATAATAGGTATATGCAATAGCATCGTCATTTCCAAAAAAAAAAAACAGTTGAATAGTATTTTTAATTTCGTGCTTTGTTGAATTTTAGCCATTGTGATAGTGAGGGAAAATATACTCGTAATTAGATTTATATTTTTGCTGAATTTTAAATAATCCAAATGTGAAAAGAAGTCCCATAGTAAAAGTCAAAGTTGATATATTTTTTAGCTTTTATCACATCATATAATATTATGATTGATGAGGTCTGAATATGGCTAGGTAGATGATTCACATATTTTAAAAACATTACCTTCCTTGAGCATTTGACTAAAAGATCTATCCTATTAGGATTTCACCAATTCAAATTCATTATGATTTTAGATAATGCACATCCAAGGTGGTTGGGTTGGTTAATATTTATGATGAAATGGTTTCTTTTATTTAATTTATTATCTTTGTAAAAATAAGTATTTGGTTGTTGTTAATTTTATGCAGCTTGTTCAAAAGAGCATGATTTCATGACTAAAATAAATTAAGTTTGTAAATAAATAGAAATAACAGATATGTTAACATTGCACTGTCAAGTATTGCACTATTAGGTACTGTTGATGTAGACTAGATGAATTGTTAAATATAAGATTTTGCTTGATATGTTGCATTCTTAATGTAAGTTTTCACAGAAACAGTTTTTGAAACAGGTATTGTTGCAATTTTATAGATACGAGAACCTATTCATTCATATTCATTATTACATTAGGCTTTAGACCAAAAAATTCCTAATATACACGCAATGGGGGGTTAAAGTTAATACCCCCCTTACACCTACTAATTAGTTTAATGTTTTGTCGTCTTCTCCGCCAACTGTAAACTAACAGTCTCTCATTCTAAAGAAAAGATTTTCCCATTAATCTGGCTCTGTTCCATATAGGTCGAATATAGTTTTTAATAATTTGACATTTATTTTTAAATTTAACTGTAATATGACATTTGTTTCTGTAATGTGACATTCCTTTTTTATTATTTTTGTTCCAATGTAATTTTAAATTTGTGCAGTTTTATTTCAATTGTAATTTTTAATGTAATTTGTTGGATATTCACAAGTATACAGAATTGTATCTGTGTTGAGAAATAAATGAAATGAAAATGAAATCAAACTTCTTGGCGGCTGTGAAGTTGCTACAAGCTGCGCAGAACACAATGATCGCGCAGGTTTAAAGGCTCCTTTACACACAGGCGGTACGAGCGGTAAAGTGCGGTACGGCAGTACCGCGACCGGACCTGTGTGAGCCCTTCTTATATAACCATAACCCGGTCAATTTAGACATTCGAAGTTACATAAAGTCCCAACAAGCTGAATTTCTGTGAAATTGTTCAAAACATAACTATAAACAATGTCTAGAAGTTCCCCATCAAGGCTCCTTTACACACAGGCGGTACGAGCGGTATAGCGGGCATCTGTATTGTACTGGTTATATAAGAAGGGCTCACACAGGTCCGGTCGCGGTACTGCCGTACCGCCCTTTACCGCTCGTACCGCTCGTACCGCTCTACCGCTCGTACCGCCTGTGTTTGATGGAGCCTTAAGGCGAAATACTAGTGACGAGGAAATTGAGAAATAGGTATTTGGACTAAACTATTGCCGTCGCGATGCGCCCAAACCAGGGAGCTTCAATGTGTGTGGTGATGCAATTGTATTTGTGTGCGTATTGCGCTTGAACTCTCCCCGCACCCTACCTGCGCCCCAACGAACTCGCTGGCCGACCGATATTTTATTTTGAATTGTAGCAAAATATGATATTACGTAGGGTGCGCGCAAGATAACTCTGCGCGCGAGTCGTGGCGCCACGTACGTTATATCACTAGTATTCTGTATTCCCTGGCAGCATTGAGTTGGTTCCTGATTTTGGCCGTACGTAGAGCTATCTTGCGCGTATTCTACGTATGCTCTGGTTACCTAGTAGGTATGGTAGATAGGCGATCGATAGCAAACAAAAAGATAAAAGATTAATTATTTTAAAGATTATTTATTTTTCTGCCATTAGGAAGCTACATTATTTGTGACATGGGTTAATTTTTCTTTATATGCTTATTTATTTTCTTTCAAATTATTATTGTTTGACAAAAACGTAAAATATACCTAACTAACATCATATACAATTGGATATTTGATATCTGTAGGCGCTGCAGTTTACATAATATATTTTTACTGAAATTACTTCTTTTTAAGTATAAATTAATTATTTTTTTAAGGAAATATCTTACATTACGTCGTTCTTCTACGGTCTATAATAAATATCCCAAATGCAAGTTGGACTCGCGCTCGAAAGGTTTCATACCTTATGAGAGCCAATTATTTCGATTCAATTATATATTTTTTAAATTGATACATTTATTTACATGATATATTATATTACTAAATATTCTGAGAATATTTCAAGCGTCTACCTTTTGTGTACATTAATAAAAATCGTGCAAAAAATCACGTCTGTTGTATGGCATGAAAAAATATTTATTTCATTCTATTTTTTGACCGACGAAGCAGGTACTCAATTTGACGCGTATATTTTTTATTTATAACCAAGCGTAACTTTTTACACAGTAGTCCGATTTTGATAATTCTTTGTTAGAATGTTTTTCATTGGAAAGAATATACTTCGAAAATGATCCCATTTAAATTTTATTGAAATGGGCTGAGCCATTTTTGATAAATCAACAATAATCGATACGTGCGCACTATTCGCGAATTCTGTACCTACACGGTTGAAGTAGATATTTTTTACTCTATTTTTAGTTTTGTTGTTATAGTGGGAACAAATACATCATCTGTGTAAATTGTAACTGTTTAGATTTTACGGTTCGTGATATACAGCCTAGTGACCAACGGACAGAGGAGTCTTAGTAATAGGGTCTCGTTAATCTAAAACTTCTTGCCTTTTATATTGTAGGTACCTACAGCCGTATTTGCATTCCGAAATTAGTCCCATAGTATAAAAATAAATGAGAATTCAATTAAACAAATGCGAGGTTTACTGTTTAGAGAACAGCTTGTCATGCTTTGGTTCTACTTTAAAGACGTTTAGAAAATTGAAACAATTAGCTAATTAAAGCAGCAGTGGGTAGGGCACATATAATAGTAATACAGGATAGAACATCCACAATTATTATTAGATTAAAGCATTGAAAGCACTTCTAATTGAACTTTTTAGCAAAACTCAGCGGATTGGCAAGTTAAAATGACAGCTGGCAAGGCACATAGTTCAATGAACGGATAGCCGATGGGGCTGTTTTCTCGAATGGATCTCACGTACTGGCAAGCATAGAACGTTTTTTGCTTAGGTGGACTAAGGATAGATTTATATGTTACAGTTATAATACATTTTTAGAGAGCACGTGATTTTCCTAATTAGAACTATTATTTCGGCTTAGACGCAGTATTATAATGTAATGAATGAAGTAGTAAGAATAATGGCAATGGAACTATGCCAAGAATGCTCAATTTTACGAATGCCCAATTTTATGAATGGTCAATTCTAAAAATGCTCAATTCTCAAAATGACAAAATAATTTCCAATGGGAAAATCACATTTTCTTATAAAAAATCACCGGTAATTAAAGCACAATTTCTAGGCAAGTTTTACTATTGAAGCAACTAACATATTATATGTATTATATTATCATAACTAAGTATGACATAAAGACCTATATACCGTAACACATGAGATCATAATTATCAGTCAGAATTTGTACATTCATTATAATATTTCATGCTTTATTATAAGGTATTTTCAGCGAGCCATTTTTAAGCTATGTTTAAATTTAAAATCATCTAAAAATTTTATGTGAAGAGGTAGACTATTGTACACTTTTATGGCTGTATTAGATGAACTTCGATGATACAAAGTAATATTTACCTGTACTACACGAATATTGAATTTATGTTGAGGACGCAAAATTTGCGATCTAGCTGATTTATTATCAAAAAAGTAGTTTTGGTTATTTTAAACAAATACACAAATCTCTTAAAGTAAGTTTTTTTAAGAAATTCTTAATTGAAATTATGTTGCCATAAAATTAAATTAAATAGAATTAGGCATTCGCAGAATTGATCATTCCCGGATTAGTTGGGCATTATGAGAATTGGTCATTAACCTAAACCATTTAGATGTCTGCCGATACAGCACTATATATATAAACTAAAAAATTACTACACAGATTTGTGTAGTCGCTGCAATAAGTCGCAGTAACTAAACGCATATATTCCATACATAAGATCTTTTTCTTCAAAAGTAACAAAGATACATCAGTAAAATTACAAGATTTGAAAAATTAACTAATATTTTTAATAAACATCGATATCGATGGACATCACTAGAGCATCGACAAAAATATCGTCTATTACTACATCCCTAGTGCATGTGTACGTATAGGTTTGAACCTCCCTCACCTCAACCCTACCTCCGCATCGTGCGATAGGGACAATTGCAGCTCAGAGCAATTTATACCTACAAAAATCTTGGCAAAACAACGTTTCTTATTACGCTGTTTTCTTCATCAAAAATTAAATTAATCAAGTATTTTTTTATGTCAAAATTTACAAAAAATATGTGTTCATGATTATGTCATTTTATATTTTGTTAGAAATTAATAAGTTTATTCTGGTGGGTCTTTAAAGACGTCGGTAAAAATGGTGAATTTTTTTGAGACTTTGAAGGATCATATTTTGCCTGATAATTAATTTATCAAAAAAATGAAAAGACAGGGTAGTTTAAACAGCTAAATTTAATTTTATGGCAAAAAATTGTAACTCTAAAAGCATTTTCCAGAAAGAAAACAGCGCAATACGTTTGTATGGAAAATTACAGACCACCTCAGCTCTTAATGTGAGCTTCATTCAGAATCGCATTTTGCGCAGCTTGCAGCTAACTTCACAGCCGCCAGGAAGTTTGATTTGGCCTAAACATATTAATAATGTTGTTTTAGTAATTAGGATATGTTTGTTTAGTCTGCGTGCGACTACTGGTCCCTGGGCGTCGTAGCGTTCGAGCTGGTCACTCTGCGAAGGCCCTTCTCTTCGGAAGACGACGAGGATTCCGTGCCTAAGATCTTAAGCAACATTCAGAGGTAAGTTATAGGCCGAATCAAAGCTCTTGGCGGCTGTAAAGTTAGTTATACTAAGCGCCACACAAATCGGCGGATGAGAAGTTAGCCGTAGATGACACTTGACTTGATTGACATTGTTCCCTAACTGTGATATCAATAACCGTTATTTCTGAATAACGAAATAAGCTATTTATTTTTATCTGTGATGATTATCTATTTTCTACTCTAATAGCTCTGTGATTTTCTATAATAGTCAATGTTTTTTATTCTATTTGATGTCTGTTGTCGTTGACATTAGTTAGTTTACATTGACTTTGTTATATATTATTTTTTTTAAATTGGTTATTAATAGAATTGATAAATTGGTTCGAATGTAGTATGTAATTGTAGATAAGTATTTCAAACATTGTTAATTGACGATTCCAAGTGCAATTGTTATGTCTACGGAATAAATGAACTTTGACTTTGACACTTCGCCATGATTCGCTAATTATTGCGCATGTGTGCACAATTCCGACGCCGCGTGTCGTAGTGGTGAGCACGGGCGTAGGGAGCGCGCGGGAGGCATGAGGTTAGCGGGCGGGTGTGCCCCGACGTCTTATCTCTCTGGCTCCCGCGTATACCTATTTTTCGGCTTTTTCGCAGCGTTCTGCGCATAACTTCCCATCCGCCGATTTGTGTGGCGCTTAGTATACAAGCTGCGCGTAACCCAATCCTCGCGAAGCTCGACAACTTTCGTCAGGATTGGGTTTCGCGTAGCTTTGTAGCTAACTTTACAGCCGCCAAGAAGTTTTATTCGGCCTTTATAAGTATACATAGCATCACCATAACATATTCAAGGTTAGAGATATGCATATCATACAAGATTTTCATGTATGCTTCATTTGTAATTCTAATAATAATGGCTGATGCGAAAAAGTGTCCGCATAATTTTAAGCGACCGACGCAAAATAATAGTTGTTTTTAAGAAAGCCACTTTAGAGATGAACCTAAACAAAAAAAATCTTAAACTTGTACAGAAAAGTCTTATTTGAATATTAATAGGTCCCACAGTAAAATATATTAATAGGTCCCAATCGTTAGAATTGTTTTCGAAATTGAAAATATTACTATAATTGGGTTTGGGTAACAGTATTGGTTTAAATTGTTGGTAGATAAAATACAAACCGACACTCGTTTAGAGATGATCGTTCAGTCGAGAAACGTCGAATAAGCTGTTTTCGAAATTAAAAATATTATTAACTAACTTTACAACACAGGCACAGGATACAAGATATTTCCCCGGGTTAAAAATAGCCTATGACATTCTCCTGCCTTTCCATGTCAAAAATCAGGTCGATTTGTTACTCTGTTGCTACTTGAAAAAATAACAAACCAACTCACTTTCGGATTTATAATATTAGTAACCATTGCTTGTTTATGGGTAACAGTATCTATTGATTTGGTGGTAGATACGAGCGCGACCCAGACCCTCAGCCGCCGTTCGAGCCGTGTCCCAACGGTCCTTCGAGCGACTGGCGCGCTCTTGTTGCCGGTCTATTGCGAGTACAGCCGAGTCGGCGGTACAACTACCTGGATACCCTACAGCACCCCGCGTTGGCACATATCGCCGTACATTCTATACGGAACCAGGTATCACACGAATCAATAATTTCGTTCTAGCCGTATTCTATGACGATCCTTCAAGCGACTGGCGCGCGCTCATCACCGGTCTGTTGCGAGTACAGCCGAGAAGGCGGCTGCCGTACAACTACCTGGATATTCTACAGCACCCTACGTTGGCACTTAGCGCATGCATTTTATACGGAACCAGGTATTATCTGACGAGCTAACGTCGTTTCTGTTAGAGTAACCTATACCTAATGATCCTTCAAGCGAATGGCGCGCGCTGTACAGCCGAATGGGTGGTACAACTACCTGGATACTCTACAGCCCTACGGCACTCCGCGTTGGCACATATCGCCGTACAATCTATACGGAACCAGTTATTATACTATCACTAACCGGTTTGTTCTCACTAGTTCGATCATCGAACTAGCGAGGTTTTTTTTCTCATTTGTTTGACCGTCGAACTAATAAATCGAACTAGTGGAAACAAACACACTAACTAACTCTCGCTTCTTTTTGAATCTAGTCCTAATAGTTAGTGGCGCGTGCAGACAAGCTGGCGGTACAAATACCTGGATACTTTGTAGCACCCAAAATCAGGTTAAAATACCAGTTGCCAATCAAGAGCTAAGATAAGTTAGTTCAGGGTTAAAAAAAAAATAAACAGTTTTCCATAGATCTGTGCAGACTGCGAGCTAAGCACGATCTATGAAAAACTGCGTCAGCTATGCGAGCTAAGCTGAATTACGAGGGTCATTCAATAAATACTTAGCCTACAAAAAGTAAACGGAAATTTTGGAAAAGTGGCAATTTATTTTTCAACATAGTCTCCTTTTAGTTCGATACACTTAGCCCAACGATGCTCCAACTTTTTTAACCCGTCCGAAAAATAGTTTTTGTCAAACTCTGCAAAATAGGCCTCCGTGGCGGCGATGACCTCCTCATTTGATCCATATCTATTCCCGGCAAGAGATTTTTTCAGATTAGGAAACAGAAAGAAGTCACAAGGGGCCAAATCTGGAGAATACGGTGGATGGGGCAACAATTTGTAGCGTAATTCGACCAATTTGGCCATGGCAACGGCAGACATGTGAACCGGTGCGTTGTCGTGGTGAAACAGCACTTTTTTCTTCGCCAGATGGGGTCGTTTTTTCTTTAATTCGGCGTCGAATCGGCCCAATAAATCGGCATAGTAAAGCCCTGTAATTGTTTTACCCTTCTCGAGGTAATCGATGTAGATCACACCTTGTGAATCCCAGAAAACGGTGGCCATAACTTTTCCGGCCAATTTTACAGTTTTCGCCTTCTTTGGAGCACGTTCCCCGGTCTGGATCCATTGTTTTGATTGCTCCTTGGTCTCTGGTGTGTACCAGTGGATCCAGGTTTCATCGACGGTCACAAAACGACGCAAAAACTCCGCTGGATTCCGCTTAAACAGCGCCAAACGCGTCTCCGATGTGGTCTCACGGTTGCACTTGTTTTCCGGTGTGAGTAAACGCGGCACCCATCGCGCCGACAGCTTTCTCATGCCGAGTTCCTCGTGAAGAATATGATACTGTTCCTTCTGAAATGCCTACAGTCTCAGCTAGCTCCCGAACCTTCAATCGGCGATCTGCCAATACGAGATCATGGATTTTTTTAATGTTTTCCTCCGTAGCAGCTGTTTTCGGTGCACCTGGACGTGGTTCATCAAAAACCGACGTACGGCCACGTGCAAACTCGTTGAACCAATTCTTGACGGTGGCCATCGATGGAGAAGAGTCACCGTACACAGCATCCAAGCGCTCTTTGATTTCGATGCGCGTTTTCCCTTCCAAAAATAGGAATCTAATCACCGAACGATATTGCTCTTTTTCCATTTTTGTAAAACCGATCGATACGTTCGCTTCCATAAGTTGTCAAATTAAAACAAATGAAGGGATTGGAACGAAAATGTGAAAAAAGAATTAAAAAAGAATGTGCTACACTGTGGTATAACTCTTTTGAAACTACAGCGCCCTCTGGCGATGAGGCTAGGTACTTATTAAATGCACCTCGTAACTTAGCCCTTGGTCTGCAACCGGCATGTACTCAGTTGACTGAATCAGTTTACATAAATCCAGTACGAGTATTTGAACTAAATTGTAAGAAATGTTAAATTTGAAAAATCTAAGCTACGACATATTTTCCACCTTTTCCACTACTTCTTCTTACTGCTACGCTACGTCCATGCTTGGCCCGCATCTCTCCATATACATATAAAAAACTGCTACGTCAAACCCGTTTCTACCAGTGCTAAACCATGTTCGCTATGAAAACAAAGTATCCTGATTGTTAAATATGACACACATCCTAAGCTACACAGCTTATAAAAAAACAGCTTTCAATATTTTTGCACTAAATATTTCAAGTGTAAAAACAGTCTTCAGAATTTATTTCTGTCCGTCCCAGGCGCCGCCATGGGTGCCGTGCGTGCGCGGTCCGGAAGACGCGTCGTTCTTCTCGGAGCCCCCGCGCGTGACGCCGCCGCCCTCCGCCGCGCCCTTCCGCACGCGCCCGCCCTTCGCCGGACAACTGCCCTTCGTCGGTAAGACATAACGGTCATAATCCCTTGCAACTAATGCTGTGTATCCTGTATATATCAACGTAGTGGTAAGGAAGACGCGATATTCTTCTCGAAAGCGCCGCGCGTGATATAAAATGTATGATAGAGCCCGAATCATAGAAGTCGGCGGATGCGACGTTAGCTACAATCTACGAATTATCCAATCCTGGCTGAAACTCGCATAAAGCTGCGCGTTGATTGAATATGGCGCAGCTTGTAGCTAACTTCACGTCTGCCGATTTCTATGATTCAGCCTATATGTGGTATTTATCTCGATATTTCAGGGTAGACCTCATAGTAAGAATAAGTTTTACCATATGTTCATGTACAATGATAATTAAGAATATATCCGTCTTCTAGGAAAACACTATATATTCTTCATTTTACCCCTTGTTTTGTATTTCCCAGGTTACTCGTACGTGGCTCCGGACGATAATGAAGATAGCACAGGCGGGTTTAACGCTTCCCACGATTGCACGGCCATCGATCTCGCTACATTCAAGTTAGTTGTGTTCTGAATCCTTTTAGATAGATATATTAGCTTCAATTCCTATGTCTAAATCTGAATTACAAAAAGATAATAATACCTGGAATTATATTGATTTTCGGCCAGATTTCGTTGTAGAAAAATGATTTGGGAACAAATTGAATATTGAGTTTGCCCCTAATTCTAAAACAAAGGCACTGTTGGCACTGTTAGCTGAACTGTGCTATGAACATAGATGTGAATAATCGAAACTGATTGTTGGATATCAGACACATCCTACTCCTCTGTGTAGCTAGACGGCTTACAACATCCCCAGTGAAAATGCAATCTAATGTAGTGAACTTGATTCAGGTCGGCGGAAAAGCTAGCGGCGATGCGAAGCCGCGAGATCGCATCGCTTCAGGACAAGCTCGCGGCGGCCGAGGCGGCGGCGGGCGCGGCCGCGGACCGAGTGAGGCGCGACGCTGACGCCGACGCCGAGCGCGCTCGCGTGCGCTTGCAGGCTGACATCACCGCGCTGACGCTGCAGAACAAGTCAGTGATGAGTATACACTAGTTATCTCAAGACAAGCTCGCGGTAGCCGAAATGTCGGCGGGAGCGATCGCGAAGCGGGTGAGACGAAACACCGACGTGGAGCGTGCCACAGGTCGCTTACAAGACAATATTCCGCGCTTACGTTACATAACAAGTGAGTATTGAATATCAGAATACGCTAGCGGCGGAGGTGGGTGCAGTGGTGGACCATACCTGCGTTTTCTTGCAGGCTGACGACATCACACTTACACTGCAGAACAAGTCAGTTCCAATCTTTCTAACATACTAATCATTATTATATTCATTACAAAGCAGGAGGTGAAGTAACCAAAACCCGACGTGGACGCAGTGTGATCGCTTACATTGCAGCTTGAAATTGGCCATTTCAAATTCTGTAAAATAATGGTTGATTTAAATATATTTTCAATTGTATTAAATAACATCTAATTATGTAAATACACTATCGATCTAGACCAGTATGTCTGTATTACATTTTTAAAACCTGCATAACCCGTATTTAATTATAAGCGTGGGAATACAACCAATACCTCCATGTATAGGAGATAAATTTAAATCCTTTATTGTCTAATTTGTAGATTTCGGCGTAGATATCTAGTAAATATATTCAATCTTCAATTATTTAATTTGTGCTTTTTGGCGTAGACGGCTCGAGCGTCAAATCGAAGTGGAGAAAGAGGAGCGGATGGCGCTCCAGCGAACAAATCAAGAGCTAACAATGGGGATAGCTGAGCGGAACGGAGCGGAAGCGAGAAATGCGCGGGCGGAAGCGGAACGAGCCATGGCGGAGCGAGACGCGGTCAGGGGAGACTTGACTAGGCTGGAAACTAGAATCGGAGAGCTACAAGGAGAGCTCAGTCGTGCCTTGGCCGCTGCCGACACACAGAGAGCGCAGCATCAGCATTATAAGGTAATGGTCACTGGTTAATTATCGGGAATAGTTGAGCTGACTGGAGCGGATGTGAGGAACGCACGGGCGGAAGCCGAGCGAGCCATGGCAGAGCGGGACGCGGTCAGAGAAGACTTGACCAGACTGGTGACTAGAATCGGGGAGCTACAGGGAGAGCTCACTTGTGCTTTGGCTGCTGCTGATGCGCAGAGGGCGCAGAATCAACATTATAAGGTAATGGTCACTAGTTAATTGTCAGGGAGAGTTGAGCGGACTGGAGCGGATGCGAGGAACGTGCGGGCGCAAGCGGAGCAAGCCATAGCGGAGCGAGTCGCGGTCTGGGGAGACTTGACCAGACTGGAGACTAGAGTTGGGGAGCTACAGGGACAGCACAGTCGTGCCTTAGCGGCTACTGACGCGCAGGGAGCGGGGCATCTGCATTATAAGGTAATATTACAGTGTTGTCTGGAGTTCGCCAGAGGGCGCCACAAGAAAAACATTTGCTCCGCGCCAAAAATGTTTTTAAAATTAATTTACTGCAGTAATCACTGTGAAAGTGCCTAATATTTAGTAAAGTTACGGCGATTAATAAGTGTCATCGTTTTCAAAGCTAAATAAACAGTGGAAAAGTAATTTACCGTGATATTATGTGTCAACCAAACTAAACAAGAATCTAGTTAATGACAAATAAAGGTGCATAAAACATGTGTATTCGACGTGTTCTATTACTGTTGTGACATAATATAACATCTGAAGTGATTAAACAGTGCAGTTTTATAAGAAAATAGCTAATCGTTATTATCAAAACTGCAAGTCACTTTAAGTTGACCTTTGGACCTGAGCACTCACACGTATTGGAAGAAACATATCCCTGATTGGTCAATGCGCTTTGTCTTAACTAGCAATTACAAACATTAGCTTAATTTTGTCACTAAAGATATATGACCGGTAGCGGAGTGGTGAAAACGTTGGGCTGCAGTGCGAGACATCCAACTTCGAACCTTGCGCCTTAGCATTTCTTTTTGTATGAAATTTCGGATTCTACTATCACACAAATCTATTTCTACAAAATGGATAATAATAATGTAACAACTATAATAATGTAACACGGAGGAAGCCGCTACAAAGAACCAGCTCATTGAATGATTTAACAACCAGTACTCAAAATTCTACATTATTCGAGACTACAGCTATAAGCTTACCAAACTCGTCAATGGATGAAAGTCATACCAATAAGGAACTGCAAGATAAAGTAAATAAACTACAAGAGCAATTACTATCGGCACATAACGAAATTGATAATCTGTGTATTGAAAATACAAAACTGCGAGAGGACTTGGAAAAATCATCAAGAATAATAGAATTGTACAAAAAAATAGGGCCATATGATTCTAGCTGTCCTACACCTTTGTCACTCAGGAAACCAAAATCCAAGAAAAAAAGGACAAGCACCACAGTTAATTCTCCATTCAGAACTCCAGTAAAATATACAAAGCCGCCTGTTAAATCCCAAGATGACGATGAAAATTCTACTTCAAATAATTTACCCAGCGAAAAAGAATTCAGTTGCAATCTCCTATCAAATAATAGAATAATAGAATCTCCACCTAAGATGAAACAAGACTCGAAGATACATAGAACTGCAACTAACAAGCCTGAAAATGAAACACCGAAAAGTCGAGTAGTCATCATCGCTGATCAACAAGGACGACATTTACGAACAACATTGGCTAATCTATTGGGCCCCAATTTCATTGTTGAAAGTATTCTAAAACCAGGAGCGAAATTTCAAGAAATTTTAAATACACAAAAAGAAGAATTAAAGCAATTAACTAATCACGATTATATCATACTACTTGCTGGTGCAAATGAAAAGAGTCCATATGAATTTCAAAGTCACCTAAACAGTTTCTTGAGAAAAATAGTAAATCCAAATATAATCATCTGGGAAATCCCATACAACCAATCACTACGAGTTGAAAAGCTGAATGGTAATTTGAGATCCATATGTAACAAATACAATAATGTAAATTTAATTGAGACGGGTCATAGTGAATATGCATCGAAGAGTAAAAATGTCATCTTATATACGGCTAGACATATCTTACGAGACATAATACGTTTAGACTATCAATATAAAATAAATAACCGTTTGATGAGTCGCAATACCTCCAGTAAAACTATAAAAATTAATAAGTACACACAAACAGAGGGAAATATTAATATTATTGATATACCAACATTGCTTGATGAACATAGCGAAGCTACAATAAATAAAGAGTTTTTTCGTGTATAACTTTGTCCATATTATGCACCAAAACATAAATGGCTTAATAAATAAATCAGACGATCTCACTATAAGCGTTGATAATTTAAGAAAAACTAATATCTTTATTGACGTAATATGTGTCACCGAACACAATATGGTGGAAAATGATTGAACTTAACATGACAAATTATGATTTAGCTGCCAAATATTGCCGACACAATAGAACTGGTGGATCTTGTATATTAGTTTATAATCAGCATAAGTATAAACCTCTGCCTGATATCAATTCTCTAAGTGAAATAAATATATTTGAATGTTGTGGGATTGAATTGATAGAACACAACATAATAATAGTATGTATATATAGATCTCCGAGGAAAAAAGTGTCGATTCTTGAGCAATTTTTCTTGAAGCTTAGGAAACTCCTAGAACGTATTTGTTATCGCAGTAAGAAAATTTTTGTTTGCGGCGACTTTAACATAGATTTACTGAAAAAAGAACCCGCCACTAGACGGTTTGAAGAAATAATATCGCAATTTAATCTTAAACTGAGCATAAATGAACCCACCCGACTTAGTAGTAAAACATGCCTGGACAACATTGCCCATAATGTAAGAGGATGCAAAGCCACTGTAGTCGAGCATGCATTGTCTGACCATACTGCCCAGATATTGAAATGCCCGGTTAAGAAAAGTTTTTTCATCAACCATTTTTTCAGGATGAAACGAGACTATGGCCAAGACAATATCAATAAATTCCTTGAATATCTAAGCTCTCTATCCTTCAATGACGTCTACAAAGCTGAAAATACGAATGTAGCCTACAACGAGTTCACTGAAATTTTCTTATTGTTCTACGATCTCTGTTTTCCTGTTGTCAAAACTAAAATTCCTGTAATTAAGAGACCTAATTGGCTAAGTAAAGGCATAAAAAATTGCGCGAAGAGAAAGCGTTGTTTGCTCCAGAAGTATAGGCATTCCTTACAAAATAATGATAAAATCATTTTCAAACAGTACTCTGCTAGGCTGAAACGAGTCATTAAACAGACGCAAAAAGCTCAAAATAACTATCACATACAACAAGCCAGTAACAAATCAAAAGCGGTATGGGACATAATCAATAAATATCAGCAGCATAATGTTAAAAACGAAATCACACATATAAAAGTAAACGGAAAAAATATATCCGATCCAAAAGAAATCTCGCAATGTTTTAACAACTTTTTCATAGATGAAGTAGAGACAAGCTCGGATAGTAACACTAAAGCATCAGAAACATTAAGGCACTCTGAACCTAACTCTTGCTTCATGGAACCAACTAATGAGAACGAAGTTGATAATATTATACAGACCCTGAAAAATACACATAGTACTGGCTACGATGGGGTGTGCACCAAGATAGTAAAATTAACATCAAAAATAATTTCACCTGTTCTTTCTCACATAATTAATAGAAGCATTGAAGAAGGTGTATTTCCTGACAAGCTGAAGACATCTGTCATAATACCTATTTTTAAAAAACAAGATAAAGAGGATATGCAATTCTATCGACCCATTGCCCTGATACCAATCTTTTCCAAAGTTTTTGAAAAGGTTATGCATCTAAGGCTTAGCAAATATTTTGAAACTTTTAATATTTTCTCTCCTAATCAAGTAGGCTTTCGAAAGGGGAAATCCATAAATATGGCTCTTCTAAAATTTTTGGAAATCGTATATACAGGACTTGATAACGGGAAAAGGGTCAATGCTCTCTTTATGGATATGACAAAGGCTTTCGATCGCGTCAATCACAATATCCTATTAAAAAAACTGGAGTGTTGTGGCATAAGAGGCAATATATTAAACCTAATAAAATCATATCTTACTAACAGACAGCAATACACAGAAGTCACGAGGCTCAATATGGGCACTAAAATAGAAGAAAAATACCAGTCAGATCTAAGAACTATAAAATATGGAGTGCCACAGGGCAGCATTCTGGGGCCTTTATTATTTCTAATATATATTAATGATTTCCCACATGCTATAGATGATCCCATGGTTATGTTTGCTGATGACAGCACTGCAATTTTTACAGACAATAAGAACGGCAGACACGAAGACAATATAAATGACTCATTGAAATCAATTATAGATTGGCTCCAAAATAATAATCTTAAAATGAATATGGACAAAACTAACATTATGACTTTTAAAAATATTAATTCAAAATTTGACAATTTAAATATTAATTATAATGGTAGACAAATTGGCGAAACGCATAAGACTAAATTTCTAGGGCTTCATATAGACTCCAACCTGTCATGGAACGGTCACGTTGAGCATGTGTGTACGAAGTTAAGTCAATTCTCGTACGCACTCTATATGTTACGCAAGGTAGCCAATGATAAAGCCCTTTTAAATGCCTATCATGCATACGTCGGTTCCACACTGAGGTATGGTATTCTTGCATGGGGTAACTGTACAGAAAAAGAATCGGCATTTAGGGCCCAAAAGAAATGCATTCGAGCTATTTGTAGACTAAAACCTAAAGACTCATGCAAGCCGTACTTTCAAAAACTAAAAATAATGACTTTTCCTTCGATGTATATCCATGAGGCGGCTCTGCTTGTACGGAATAATTTGGGTAACTTTGAGACTTTGAAATCGAAACGGCACAAAAATACGCTACGAGTGCCTAAAGTTAGGAAAGCTCTATTTAGTAAAAGTATTTTTGTTAAAAGAATAGACATCTATAATAAACTACCTAAGAATATAAAAGAGTCAGAATGTGATATGACATTTAAATTTAGATTAAAGAAATTTTTGACTGAAAAAGCATATTACACCATTAATGAATTTTTAAATGAAAAAGCATGATATAATGATAAATGACTTTAAATAAATATTGACACTATTAAATTATTAACAATTGGGATGTATGTACTAATTTAAAATAAATTGTAATTGTATTAAACAAACAGGAGCCGTCTTTAGATGGTTCTGTAGCGTATAGAAAACCTATTTCTCTGTGACATTTTTTAGATTTTTTTTGACATTTTTTATGAATTGTATTTCTTAATAGATTTAGCTGTTTTGTTTTTCATATTTGTACGCCACGACGGCAAGAACATGTGTTCTATAACCCTTGTAAGATCTGTATGCAACTTTGTATGTTGTCTGCACTACCATGTTTCTGACAAATAAATAATCTTGAATCTTGAATCTTGAATCTTGTAGTTGGCCAAACGGAACAAAGAGCATGCAGTGTTGGCAGACTGAGACGCAGTCAGGGAAGACCTGACGAAACTGGAGACAAGAATCACTATGTACAAGTCGTGGCATATAAGTCTAGCGCTGCGCGAAGTGTGGAGGGGGTGGCTGCGCATGGGTTTAGTATGGCGGTCACCATGCGCAGCCATCCCCTCCATAGTACCCTCAGCGCTAAACTTACGTGCTGCTGCCTGTATCAGGAGGTCTTTTAGAGACGTAGTTTACAAAATGTCAGCTTATTTAAAAGTCTACACTGTCGCACTGTCTTCAGTAGCAAAGGTTGCATATTTAGCTGGATAAGAACTATCGAATTCAGGGCACGTTTAGCATACTCAATATATTGACAGACAGACAAAACTATATGTAAATAGTGTAACACTCTTTACAATTATGTAATTATGTCAAAGAATGGTTATAAAATGGCGGCCTTATCATCCATGGCGATTTCTTCCTCGAATTCATAGCAAAGCATTGCATCTAAATAGTAATAATTAACCAATCTAAGGGGTTTGAACATTTGTGGCATATCCACCCGCCGCCATTATGTTTTTTTTATAAGTTTCCGCGCACAATGAATGTTGTATTATATATGGGTAGGGTATATGGGTAGGTTGGATGTAAAGATCGCAAAGTTCTCGTACAGCGATATTTACATCCAAATATCTCGAGAACGTTACACTTTAGGGTACCATACTACGAAACATTTATTGTGTGTATAAGTGTCTCCTACTCATATACATATACTACTTTAACCGTGCGCGGAAACTTAGTTAATTAAACTTAATTATTATGTATTTTTTTTTATTATGCCAGCTTCCATACAAATATGTTCAAACCCCGTTGTTACTAAAAGTTCAACAATTTTTTGCCATATTTGCAAATTCTAGCTGAAAAGCCCAATCGAATACCGTACTCATACTTGATTACTAGTATTGTCGAGTATCATATGCTATGAGTATGATAATGATCCAATTTTGGTCTTACATTCAAAACCAGTCTTTCCACAACACAAACAACTTGTACAGTCTAATTATAGGAGCAGTAGTATTTTGAACCAGACTTTATTACTCAGATCTAGACTGTAGGATGGAAGATTTCATTTGAATTCTCTTTATTGATTGCAATATCTAAATTTGTATTGAAATTGGTTTCTTCTGAATTATTTGTATTGATGGAAAAATTTCACAACAGGACATTATTGAACAAGTTCAACATTTGCGTCACAGAAGGATCTCTGAAATCAACGTGCGCGCTATTGTAAGTCGAGTCTACGTATCACAGATATTAGAACAGTGTTTTAGTAGTCGTTTTAGAGCTTTTCTATTAGACGTAGGTAGAGCTTCTTTAGTAGTAGCTAAAGCAATCCGATTTGTCTCTCTTTATTTAAAGTGTAAGAAAAATACGAAGACGATTTTATGAATACTATTTTAGTGTGTAGTAGCTTTAGACTTCTCTATTAGACGTAGAGTTTTTTTAGTAGTAGCTTAAGCAATCCGATATTTCTCTTTTCAATTTTTTTTTAAATTATGAAAAATATGAAGACGTTATTGATATGGAAACTAACGTAGTTTTAGCACTGTTTACTTTAAATATAAAAATCAGGCCACCGACATAGCCCAGTGGATTGACAAGTTGAAATGGCAATGGGCGAGGCACATAGCATGGAGGACTGATGACCGATGGGGTCGAAAAGTTCTCGAGTGGAGATCACGTACCTGCAAGCGCAGCGTAGGACGTTCACCCACAAGGTGGACGGATGACATCATTAAGATCGCAGGATCGCGCTGGATGCAAGCCGCTACGAACCGGTCTTATTGGAGATCTTTAGGGGAGGCCTATGTCCAGCAGTGGACGTCCTATGGCTGACACGAACGAACGAACGATATAATTCAGGAAATCACTAATGTATTTTTTAGACTGTACTGTACTTATTTGTTACAACTGTAGTTTCGATCGCATGGGTGAGACTGCGAATTCATTAGCAATAAATAATCTAGAATGTAGTCTATTTCCATCAGGCCAGCTCCGAAATCGCAAAAAAATCACCTGTTACTTCCTAAATTTTAGAGGCGCCATCGTAAAAATAGCAACTTAAAATAGTGTTCTCTATCAAATGCATATACTGAAATGAAAAAGAAACGGCTAGTCTAAATTGCTATTATAATTAAGACGTCGCCTCTAGTCCTTGTAGGTTCGACAAATTGGTCCTCTATTCCTTGTAGGTTCGACAATTTTTATTTGGAATAGCTGTTTTTTGTGGTTTCGGGTGGGACTGAACCAGAGTATTGTTATATATTCGTAGCCATTTCGTCTATTAGTAGTACATAGTTAGTATTAACTAGCGATAGTAGTATATCAGACAGAATATTAATGAATTTTTGTTATATATATAATTTCTTGACATTGAACGTAGCATTAGCCTTCTTATGTCCTTACTTAGAATATTCACACAAAATCAAAACATTAATATGAATCTGGTTTTAATATTTGAATGTCACTTTCCGCGTTATTATTATGCATCGCACAAATTAATGAGCACTAAATGTTACATAAATTACATATCCTTTCAGTTTATATTTATGTAAAACTGGCCAAGTATGAGTCAGACTTTTACGCTAAGTATTCCTTACAAAATTACTTGTAAATAGTAGTTTGTTGAGTTTGACTTTTTGTACAAAACCTTCTACCAAACTACTGCTTTTTATTTTATTTTTTATTATACTATAGAAAGTGCCTTGAAATTACAATTTTATTATTGGCGTTCTATTTTTCTGAAAAAATGTCGGCTGCTGCTATTTTCTATTATGTTTTGAAAGACAGTTTATCAAATGTAAATAAGACAATTAGACATGCAATTAACAGTTTGTTTAATAGGACTATATTTTTATCTTTTAGGCGGGGGAACCCTAAATAATAAAAAGAAAGAAATACAAAACTATTTACTATTTTTTCAATGTGCGGTCCAAACTAGCATATTTTATTACGAGTGCATTAGATTTATTTAATTTTTTGACCTAGTAAATTAATTTCAATGATGTATAATATCAGTATTACGTTGCGGAATTATGTTTTAAATTCAGGTTTAGAATAATCACTAATGGAAATCCGCTTTAATAATTAATTTTAAATCGTTTTCTGCCATTCTTTTTAGTTTTGATGCCAAGTTTCAATGATTTCTGATGTATTAAGTTTGCTAAAAAAATAGTATCTTGTCATAGCATCAAGGTCGGATCTATCATATGGCTTTTTGGGCTTCAGTCCAGGGCCCCATGGATTCCAGGGCCCCCCAGCTAAGTCAAGCCAAAGTAAAAAATAGACGATAATGCGAAAAAAACGATAATTTTATCAAAATTATACAGATCGTAAGGTTTGTAGCCCTGGAAATCCTGCGATTAATCAAACTCATTCAATTCATTTAGTTCAATTCTATGGTCAGGTGTTGGTACTTCAGTAACTGACAGTTAAATCGTTCAGCAGCCACTACCATCAGACATTAATACGATCTCGATCGTGCTCGGCTGTTTCCCTCTGAGACTCTATCTTTTTGTTTCTTGCTATTCTATGCTTTGAGTAATTAGGTGGGCCCCTAAACTCACGGTCCGGCCCTGCATAGCATCAATTTATGTTTCAATTGACGGCATCGAAGTGAGAAGGCGTATGTATACCGATTAACAATGTAGTTGGTATGGGGTTCAAAAATTTAATTCTTCAATGAATTTAGTAAATTCGTACACATACTATGTCATCAGTCATTACCATCATCATTATCAGCCGTAGGACATCCACTGCTGAACATAGACCCCCCTGTGGATTTCCATTAAGATCGGTTGGAAGCAGCTTGTATCCCGCGTATTCCTGCAGACTTAATTAGATCGTCGGTCCACATTGTCGGTGGACGTCCTACGCTGCGCTTGCCGGTACATGGTCTCCATTCGACATACGATGTAGCATGTTCTTAGTAGCTAAGCAAACTGTAGCTAGTTATACCGTAGTTAGTTATACCACGTATTTAATAACAATTATTAACAATATCTTTCAACAGGAGTTTTACTCAACAGTAGTGGCGTGTATACAGTATACAGGGTGTCCCTGAACTCAACGTCAAGCCGGTACGGGGTTCGAGGTGGGGTCACACCAGTCCCGGGAAAAATATTGAAAAAAAACCCGCCCCCCTACCGCCTAAGCCAATAGCAATCGTAATAGGCGGTGCCAAATGACTAAAATGAAGTCATAAACGATTGCTATTACGATTGCTATTGCTTAGGCGGTAGGGGGGCTGGTTATTTGAATTATAACAGCCAAAATAATAAAATGAGGAAAATCAATACCTTGAACCGTATTTTTAAGTATTGTACCACAAATTTCACAATTTTACGGTGATTTTTTTTACTACCCTCTCCCCGTACCGGCTGGACGTTGAGTTCAGGGACACTCAGTATGTATTTTTTATCGATTACCGAAATAATGAAACATTAGACACGGTCAGTCTTCAGATGGGTGACCGCGGGTGGCATTGACAACTGTACGCTGCCGTGGCTTGGATGACTCGTTTAATTATATAGAGGCCTTCAGATCACTCAAAGCACTGCCACCAGAGCTACCCACCATACAATATTACTTTAAATTATTTCAGCCATAGGTCATCCACTGCTATATTTAGGCCTACCCTATAAATAGTAAAAATAGGGTAGTAGTTTACTAATATTATAAATCAGAAAGTGATCTGTTAATGTTACCCTTTTACGCAATAACAGAGAAACGAATCGATTTGATTTTTGCCATGGATATAGTACAAAGGTTGTGAAGGGATAGGCTACTTTTTATACCAAAAAAAATAAAAAGTTCTTACGAGATAGTACAAAAATCCAATTATAAATCGCGAGCAAAAGCTTGTCTGCCATAAAAATATCAGAAACGGCTTGCATCCAGCGCGATCCTGCCGTTCTAATGAGTTTATCTGTCATCTTTGCGAGATTCTCGACCCACGCTGCGCTTGCCGGCATATGGTCTTCACTCGAGAATCTATACGAGGTCTATACCAATTTATTTTTCCACTATTCGGTATCAAAGGATCTACGTCGTCTGGACCAACTCTGTGCTTGCCGCTATGTGGTCTCCACGCGAGAATAATACGATCTTTACAAACTTACTTCTCTACAGGATTCGGTAGCAAAGGAACGTGCTATACGTCGTCAAACGCTAAGCGGCGGCGAGGCAGAAAATCGCGAAACGGCCGCGCGCTTAGCAACTGCCGAAGCTAACCTCGCGAGAGAAACCAGAAGCAGGGAAGCGATGGAGAAACGACTCGCTTCGCTGCACGACGAATATGACAAAATACTGGCGCAGAACAAGTCGCTACAAGCTGAATTAGATGACACGAGAAGGCAGCTATCATCTACTCAGGTATGATACCACAGATATCTAGAAATAACAGATTTATAATGCTGCTGTTACTTGAGGCAATTCTCAACCACTAAAATGCATGGAAAATCTTCCAAGCTGACAAAACTGTTAAATAGGTATTGGGATTTGACGTTCCTTTTCTAAAAATCTAACAACAACCACCGAAAATCGAGATGATTTTCATGTCTCTTTCTAACTCGTGCCATATTAAAACGATGCATCTCTTTCAGATTTTTTCGATCGATCACATTATCCCTCTGGTATACTGAGCGCCACACAAATCGGCAGATGAGATGTTGACTGCAGATGGCACTTCGCCGTGATTGGCTAATTATTGCGCATGTGTGCACAATTCCGATGCCGCCTGTCGTAGTGCGTAGGGAGCGCGGGAGGCATGAGGTTGGTGGGCGGGTGTGCCCCGGCGTCTCGTTTCTCTGGCCCCCGCGAATGCCTATATTTCGGCTTTTGCGCAGCGCTCTGCGCATAACTTCCCATCTGTTGATTTGTGTGGCGCTCAGTATTACTCTGTGTATGTTACCATCAGTTGATATACTTAACGAAACTTAGACTAAAATAAAAGCGATGAATTGGGTTCATTTTCAATGATAACAACAAAATATAAGCACTACGAGGATAATAAATTACGTCATCCGCTTGCGTCTCTGGAAACTTCGCCAAACACGTTGTGCAACAATTTGAATTAAGTTATGTACCTACTTCAATTTTACTTATTAGATTGTCATAAAATATTTACATAATTTCTAACATTCAGCGTCAGTAAACAAGTAACTATTTATCTTAATAATCGTTCGTTTTTTAGGCTATATAGTCGCCTTTTAAAAGTTTCATCTAAATAATTTATTCACAACGGCTGATTATCTAGTTCGAGAAAGATACATTTCCAATAAAGTATTACTTCGCTATTTCGTTAGTTTACAACCTAAGTGTTATGCTAGGAGGCAACTAACATTCAGCGTCAGTAAACAAGTAACTATTTATCTTAATAATCGTTCGTTTTTTTAGCCTATATAGTCGCCTTTTAAAAGTTTCATCTAAATAATTTATTCACAACGGCTGATTATCTAGTTCGAGAAAGATACATTTCCAATAAAGTATTACTTCGCTATTTCGTTAGTTTACAACCTAAGTGTTATGCTAGGAGGCAACTAACATTCAGCGTCAGTAAACAAGTAACTATTTATCTTAATAATCGTTCGTTTTTTTAGCCTATATAGTCGCCTTTTAAAAGTTTCATCTAAATAATTTATTCACAACGGCTAATTATCTAGTTCGAGAAAGATACATTTCGAATAAAGTATTACTTCGCTATTTCGTAAGTTTACAACCTAAGTGTTATGCTATACACTATGTGTACTATACACAAAAATTAGTACTAAAACAGCAAAAATCGCCGCCTTTCTAATGCATTTTCATTCTGGAGGGCTTGAATTATTTAATTTATATCAATTTGTGAAAAAAATTGGAGTCCGATAAAGCAAATAAGAATAATATTGAAAGAACAAAAGTCATGCTTGTTACTGGTACTTTCAATGATCAAAAGTAATATGATGTAAGTTCACAGTTGGTATTCATGAAGATTTCATTGCAGCTCCTAGTGAACCAAAAGCAACGCACGGCGGACGCGGTCGATGAACAACTGAACGAGGTCCAAATGCTACTCGCGCAGGAGAGGGTGCGAGTCTCCACGCTTCAGGCTCAAGTGCAGGTAATATACACTTTCATATTGTTAAGGTATACAATAATCAAGAAATCTGATCTACATAATTATACCACAAATTATACAAGGCTATCTGCTTACCCTGTACTAAGCCAAAAGGAGGTGATTATGGCAATGATTTCGAACAACTTTTGCTATGGGGCCAACCCGAAATTCGAAAAAAAAACAGCTGTTCCATACAAAACTGAAACTCGGAATCCACAAAAAGTATGAAAATCTTTTTTTATTTAAAAAAAATTTTTTTTCTCGAAAGATTTCGAGAAAAAAAATGGAGCCAACCTAGATAGGTTGGCTCCATTGTAAAAGTTGTTCTCAATGATGGTCTGAATTACGTCCTCTTGGCTTATTACATTAGTTTTGGATAACCCTGTATAATAATAGTAGAATAAAATAATCACTATTGCAGGATTACTCCGAGACAACAATTGTATTACACAAATAGCGTCCCTTGCGGCGACGCGATAAAGTGCAATTCAGTACGCATAAGCGCAATTTTAAATGCTCGGCTCTTAAATGCATAATTACTTACCTAAACTGCGGGGTGACACCCCCTGATTATACGCCAAGCTGTTGTCCTATTAGAAAAGTGTTAAAAGTAGCAGTGTCAAAAGTCTATAGTGAAAGTTCTTTTAATGTCGTAGGTATAAAAAGTTTGACAATTTTGAACCTATCTTAGCTACCTCAAAAAGACGATCCTTACGCAGCTTACGTCTTTTATCTGTCTTGTACGTTATCTCCCCATCAAAGCTCTCCATATTCACTTTATTACATCAGGAGTTGGAGCGTGGAGTGGAGGAGTCAGTTCGTCGCGAAACAGCCATGGAAGAGCAATGTGCCCGGACTGAGGCGAGATTGAACGAACGTGTTGAGGCCGCTGAAACTCGCGCCTCAAACGCTATTAGAGAAGACGCGCGACATCGGGAGAAGGTAACTAGATAGTGAAGTGAACCATTATTTTTTTAGTTATTACTATAAACAGCCTTGGAGGAGCAATGTGCTAGGACTGAGGCAAGACTGAACAAACGTCTTGAGGCCGCTGCGACTCGCGCCTCAAACGCTATAAGGGAAGACGCACCACACCAAGAGAAGGTAAGTATTCTTAGAGCATGGAGTGACATAGTCAATCAAAGAGCGGCGTGTAAACCTAATCATTATTTTTGAAATTAATAGCATGCCAATTTCTAGTATTGAGTACCTATCTTATACAGGATTATCTGCTTGCCCTGTACTAAGCCGAAACGGACCATTAAGACCATCATTATGAACAACTTTTATTATGGAACCAACTCGAAATTCGAGAAAAAAAATCAGCTGTTATGTACAAAATTGTAACTTAGAATCTTCGAGCAAATATCTATAGAATCACAATCATGCAAAAAAAGTGTCCGAGGCAAAACTCTGCCCAAGCTATGTAGTGGGCAGGCTTTTTAGTTAGTCGTAAGGCGATCGCAAGCCGACTACAACGCCGCACGATGCCAAATTGCTCGGTTACAAGCACTAATTAGGTGACATAACGTCGAGATTCGAGAAAACGGGTCATTGTGAATTATTTAATGTAAATATCTAAGTCGGTATGTATGACGGCGCTCGGACATTTTTTTACTACAAGGGACTGTGGCTCTGTAGATATTTGCTCAAAGCTTAAAATCGACAAAATGTATGAAACAGCTGATTTGTTTTTCATTATAGTTACCTGTATCACCGCTTTTCTGCTTAGTACACCAGTTGTTGATAACCCTGTGTGACGATGAAAGTGTATTTACTTTAGAAGTCCTATAACAGTCCATTTTTCACACCCACAGGTTAACACATTAGAACAACTAGTCCGTCAGTTAGAGAGAGAAGTGAGCGCTTTAGAAGCGCGCGGGTGCGTGCGATGCGCCGCTAGAGAGAGCGAGAGAGACAACATTGGCGACGGAGACGGGCTCAACACATCCAGGAGTAAGAGGGAAAGAGACGCACAAAGTGACACTGAAAGCGTGGGAGAGGCGCATGTCGTACACGTTAATGAGGCGGTTAATGCGCAAGTGGCGCTACTGAAAGAGCAGTTGGAAAAAGCTGAAGCTCAGTTACAGGTATGTAAGTGGGCTATCTCAGGGATCATCCATTAATCACTTAATATGTTTAAGTGCACCAAGACCAATTTTATTTTATAACTTGTGCTATTTTTCGGGAAAGTAAATTTCATAAATATTAATATTTGTCGGAAAATATGTAGATAAAATGATTTAATAATTTTCAGGCGCGCGCTGAAGAAATGGCATTGCTACGTCAAGAGGCTCGTGCTTCTAACTTAGCGAGATGGCGAAAGGTAAACCATTGGCTTTCTTATACATTTTTTTAGTATTATTATGTTATAGCCGTCCGTAGTTCGAAAATAATGTGTGTAATATACATTTTATACGATTGTAACATAAATTTTAAATACTAGGAACGGGAATTCAACGAGCTATCAGTTGAAACCAAATCCGCGGCGCGCGACCTCAAACGTCTAGAAGAAAGATTAACTTCTGCTATAGAAGCGAGAAAAACCTCTGAACAAAAGGCAACAGCGCTTCAGAGCGAGATGGCTACATTGAAGCCGCAGTATGAGAAAGCGAGCAAGGACGTCGAACAACTGAAGGAGCAATTGGAAAGGCTGAAAAAGACTTATGAAACTGCACAAGCTGAAGTGGACAGGTAACATAATTGTACACTCGAATACATTGATTATGATTTCTAACTACAGAGGCCTTAGTTGTGTTTGCATATAAAACGAGAGCTTTAATCGTTTTCATGTGGTTCCGTACATTTTTGACTGCCTCGGTGGCTCGTGGTTTTAGTGACCTTCATACCGTGCCAAGGAGGCGTGGGTTCAATTCCCACCCAGCGCAAGGATTTATGTGATGAACATAGGTGTTTGCTCTGTGTCCGGATGTTACTATCTTTATAAGTATGCATTTAAAAATCTGTATATGTAGTATATCAGTCTCTGGCAGCCATATCACAAGCGTTGCTTAGTTTTGGGTCAGAGACTGTGTGTAAGATGTCCTCTGATATTTATTCCTTGTTTCCACCAGGCAGCTGTACAACAATTTATAAAACCATATGGAAACTACTGTAGTGGCCGTTCACATTTTTTTTACAATGCAATACTAAGCACAGCATTATTTTGTTTAATCTCATACTAACCCTTTTAAACCTTGTGGAGTGACCATATGTTCCTAAAAACTCCTACATAGTAGCGTTAATCATTATGGTTTATCAACAGATCTAGGAACGACATCCGCAAGTTGAAGAGCGAGCTGCAATACAGTGAGAAACGTCGCTTACACGCTGAAGAACAAGAAGAGTTATCGGCGAGAGAACGCGCGCATCTCAGGGACGAAACGCACGCGCTCAGGAACGAAAACACGCAACTGGTGCAGGTAACGTGCCACTTGATAACCAAGGCCATCATCATGCTAACAGTAGTTGGAGGATTTAGTTACTGGAGAAGAATTTAGCGCGCGTACCCCTCCGTCCGTGTAGCCGTGGTGGTTAAGAGGTAGTGACACCCGCCTTACAATCGTGAGGTCGTGGGTTCGAATCCCCGGTCCCGTACCAATGAGTTCTTTGGAATTTATGTACGGAATTTCACATCACTGGCTTTTTCGGTGAAGGAAAACATCGTGAGGCAACCTGCGTACGTAAGAAGAAATTCGATGGCGTATGTGAATCCACCAACCCGCACTGGGCCAGCGTGGTGGATATGGCCCAATCATCCGTCATTCGTGGGTAGGCCTACGTCCTGCAGGGGACTATTAATAAAAGGCTGGTACAGTACAGTACCCCTCCGTCATGGTATAAGAAAAATAATACCTACGCGTAAACGAGACACCAGACATTTCATTACACAATTTTAGACTTAAACGTCTAAAGCTGACAGAATGTAGTGATTGCGAATCGTAAACCGTTTCTAGTCCAGAGATAAAACGTCCCTGTAACCGTAGGATGTATATTGCTAAATAAGATCGCATGAGCCGGATGGCTAGCTCTGGTGCCAGAGTTTTTAAGCCGCCTAAAGGACTCTGACATGGCTAATGTCTTATATCTACTACTGAACAAATGCTTCTCCTATAGATTTTCAAATGACCTGTTAGAAGCGGTGGAAAATCTAACACAAGGCGCTGTTAGATAATAATGCGAATGCGCGTGACCCTTTCGTTTGTTTCTAATCCAATAAACTTCCTATAGATACAATAAGATTATTATTATTTGTTTATCTCGGATCATAATAGAGTGTTTTTATTGTGACTAAATCTGTTTGGAATCTTTTGAATGTTTTAATGGATGCCGCATTTACACTTGCGTATTTGCATAATCATTAGTCAACGAGCATTATTTGCATCGCTATTTACGTTACGAGTGTAACGTTACACTCGATCTAGGCATATTTAACGAGCTACGTGCCATGTAGATTTAACCAAAGAATCTCAAAGATGCAGTGCTCTCTTGTTTCATACGGCGGTTGAATAAGTTAGCAACACTAAATATCGACTTTTTTTTTATTATTTGCAACTCGTACATCTATTATATAAAAGGCTTCCCTGAGTGACTGACTGACAGACAGCCTACAGCCCAAACCGCTTAAGATAGGAGCTTGAAATTTGTAATATAGGTACATTGAACGACGTAATGGAGCACTAAGGACGAAAATTTTGAACTTTCGACCTCTAAAGGGGTAAAACGGGCCCTTTTCGTTTGTATGTAACTTTTTATTCCCTGTACCGATTGACTTAAAACTTTGTATACATGCTTTTCAAACAAAATAAAAGTTACGTTTTTTCCTGTTTTTCCGAATTTTCCTCATCTAAGGGGTCAAATAAGGTCCCAAAGTTGGTGAAAAAAGCGTCAATTACATCGAACCAGCTGAACGGTTATGGTTGAAAATTGGTATGAAGGAAGCACACAGCATGTTTTAATACAGAAACTAATAAAATCCAGGAAAATCTATAAGGTTCCTTAGGGATACGCAAAATTAATAAGTTTAGGCTACAGCCCAAACCGCTGTAGATACGAGCTTAAAATTTGGAATATACGTACATCATACGACATAATGTAGCACTAAGGATGAAAAACGTACCCAACTCTAACTTACGGGGTAAAACGGGCCCTTTTTGTTTGCATGTAACTTCTTATTCCCTGTACCGATTGACATGAAACTTTGTATAGATGCTTTTGAGACTAAATAAAAAATATGGCTGTACCTGTTTTCTAAATTTTCCTTAAAAAAATCCTTAGGAGTCAGATACGTCCCAAAACTTCAATGCGCTTTTTTAAATAATGTAGTATCTAGGATTATGATAATGATAGTTTATCTTTAAATGGGGCAAAATGGGTCCCCAAAAGTTTACGATTTTTTTTTATTTTGTGAGAAAATAGTCTTAAGCTTAGCGCATATATGGATCAATATAGGTATTTTACTATGGGATCAAACCTGACAAGCGAAAATTACCTACATTTTCCATACATTTTGTCGCGGGTCGATGAACTTTTTGTGTTGAACAGTTGATTTTATTCACGTGCTTTTGGGGTTGGTACCATTGTAAAAGTTAATCAAATTATGAGTATAATAGCATCCTAGAATATGCCTGACTAGAATTACGACTTGTGTGCCATTTTTTCATTTGCCTGGAAAATTAAATTTCCAATGACTTAATGAAACATGTCGAATACCTGTACCGGCCTTAATTAATAGTGCACTACTGAAAATAGGTACTACGGATAGCACTACGGATAATAGAAACAGGTGGGTCTTAAGGTGAACATGGACAAGACGAAAGTCATGTGTAATTCCCATGTTTTACCTACCCCGATTTCTGTTGGAAACTCGGTTCTTGAAGTCGTTGACTCGTACGTCTACCTAGGACAAGTAGTCCAGTTAGGTAGGTCCGACTTCAACAAAGAGGCCAATCGAAGAATTCAACTCGGTTGGGCAGCGTTCGAAAAAGTGCGTAGTGTCTTCTCGTCCGACATACCTCAGTGCCTCAAGTCGAAAGTTTTCGACCAGTGTGTGTTGCCAGTGATGACTTATGGCACAGAAACGTGGTCTCTCACTATGGGCCTTATTAGTAAGCTCCAAGTAGCCCAACGAGCTATGGAGAGGGCTATGCTTGGAGTCTCTCTGCGAGATCGAATCATTAATGAGGAGATCCGTAGAAGAACCAAAGTTACCGACATAGCCGAACGGATTGGCAAGTTGAAATGGCAATGGGCAGGGCACATAGCGCGGAGGGCTGATGACCGTTGGGGTCGAAAAGTTCTCGAGTGGAGACCATGTACCGGCAAGCGCAGCGTAGGACGTCCACCCACATGGTGGACGGATGACCTCATTAAGACCGCAGGATCGCGCTGGATACAAGCCGCTTCCAACCGGTCTTATTGGAGATCCATGGGGAAGGCCTATGTCCAGCAGTGGACGTCCTGCGGCTGATGGATGACTGAAAATAGGCCTATCCGCGAAGGGTAATTGGGCCATATCCATCACGCCGGCCAAGCATGGGTTGCTGAATTCACATACGACATTGATTGATTATGTATACATATAACTATAATATTATGACGTGTAAATTGACATTTTATCAATAAATAACTTATGACTTATGACTTATGATTTTTTCTACGTACGTACAGGTTGCCTCAATGTTTTCCAGCAAAGAAAAGTGAAATTTCTTACATAGTTACTCATACAATTATTATCATTGGCTCCCTCGGTGGCTCAGTGGTTGACCCTGACTCCTGGGTCAAAGAGGCGTGGGTTTGATTCCCAGGGCAAATATTTATGTGATGTTCATATGTGTTTGCTCTGTGTCTGAGTGTTATTAATGTATTTTTATTTATTTATTTAACACTTTATTGCACACTATTTGTACAAAAGGAGGACTTAACGCTAAACAGCATTATCTGCCAGTCAACCTACATGTATAAATAAATAAATATATCTTTATTGTACACAGAAACACAGTACAGAAACTATACAATATGCTGTACAATGGCGACCTTATCGCTTTTGGCGATTTCTGCCAGGCAACCTTTGGATGGACTGGAATTATTCTAAAAATAGGAGTATGGTCGGTGGTGTATACAATACAGTACATACATTGAGATACATGTATATGTAGTATATCAGTCTCTGCCAGCCAAATCACAAACTTTGCTTAGTTTGGGATCAGAGACCGTGTGTGAGATGTCCTCCAATATTTATTTTATACTGTACTGTACTGTACTGTACCAGCCTTTTTTTTTTTAATAGTCCACTGCAGGACGTAGGCCTACCCACGAAGGGTGATTGGGCCATATCCACCACGCTGGCCCAGTGCAGGTTGGTGGATTCACATATGCCATCGAATTTCTTCTACGGACGTATGCAGGTTACCTCACGATGTTTTCCTTCACCGAAAAGCCAATGATGTGAAATTCCGTACATAAGTTCCAAAGAAACTCATTGGTACGGGATCGGGATTTGAACCCACGACCTCGCGATTGCAGGTCGGGTGTTACTACCACTAGACCACCACGGCTTCAGAAACTCATTGGTACGGGATCGGGATTTGAACCCACGACCTCGCGATTGCAGGTCGGGTGTTACTACCATTAGACCACCACGGCTTCGTTTATTATTATTTCGTTTATATATTTATTTTATATATTTATTTATTATTGAGTTAATTTCAGAAATTCGGCAATTTATCATCCAAAAAAATAGTCCACTGCAGGACGTAGGCCTACCCACGAAGGGTGATTGGGCCATATCCACCACGCTGGCCCAGTGCAGGTTGGTGGATTCACATATGCCATCGAATTTCTTCTACGGACGTATGCAGGTTACCTCACGATGTTTTCCTTCACCGAAAAGCCAATGATGTGAAATTCCGTACATAAGTTCCAAAGAAACTCATTGGTACGGGATCGGGATTTGAACCCACGACCTCGCGATTGCAGGTCGGGTGTTACTACCACTAGACCACCACGGCTTCAGAAACTCATTGGTACGGGATCGGGATTTGAAATGAAATGAAATTCGGCAATTTATCATCCAAAAATTCACGTATGTACTCTGTAATAAGCTTTAGATACAAGTAAATTAAATAACCAAATACTGAGACAATTCAGGCTAAACCGTAGGCATTATTTTGCAAGTAATACAATAATAGGCTCAGTTATGAAGACGCCATAGTAAATATAATAAGAACGTAAAAAGTGTTCTCTCTATCGAATGCTTAAAGTGAAAATGAAACAGATATAATTATGATAATTAGCTATTATAATTACTATTATTTTAAGTAAGTGCCAAGAAAACGCGGGCCTAACTGTGGGCTATTATCATTACAAGCAATACAAAAACGCAGGCTAACGGCATGCTATTATAATTTTAAGGATTTGTTAAGACAACACGGGCCAGACCGCGAACTATTAGATATTATTATAAGCAAATGCCAAGATAACGCGGGTTGAACCGCGGGCTGTTATTTTAATTAAGTAAGTATTAAAACAACGTGGGCCAAACTGTGGGTTATTATCTTTGTAAGTACCTAATTATTAACACAACGCGAGCTAAACCGCGGGCTTTTATCATTTTGTGCAAGTACTAAGACAATACGGGCCAGACCATGGGCTATTATCATTGTAAGTAATACGACAATGCAGGCCAAACGGCGAGCTATTATAATTTTAAGCAAGTATTAAGACATCGCAGTCAATGCTGCGTGCTATAAATAACCATCTTAAGCAAGTACTAACAATACGCGGGCCAAACCGTGATCTATTATCATTATAGGCAAATAGTGTTACAATTTTGACCAAACCGTGGGCATTATCCTTGCAAGTAATTTTAAGCAAGTATTAAGACAACGGGGGCCAAATTGCGGACTATTAGATATTATTATAAGCATGTACAAAGGCAACGTAAATCAAACCTCGGGCTCTTTTCATTTTAAGTAAGTACCTATGTACTAAGACAACGCGGGCGAAGCCGCGAGTTTTAAGCTAGTTAACAATATACCTATACTTGTAAAAACACCAAAAAACCTTTCGGTTTGTCTAGGTGCCTTATTAAATTCACCACACGGTACTCCTTAATTACATTAGTAAGGGGGCGTCCATAAATTACGTGAGGTGTTTTTTAAAATTTTCTTTCCCTCCCTCCCCCGTTGGTAAGATGTCGTAAGATTTTGTTCAACCCCCTCCCCCATCCCCCAATCTCTCGTGAGATTATTCAGAATGTGGGTTTCTTACGTCAACGCGTTGGGTTGTTATTGTAGAATGAAAAAAACAATTTGCTTCGTGCTTTTATTTACGACTAGTTAAGACTAGTAATCAATATTGCTGAGACTTATAAATGTAAAAAAAAATTAACATGACTATAACTTATATCATGACTACTGTGATAAAAAGAAAAGAATATGGAATAATGGCGCGAAACGCAAAGGACGGCCTACACTGTACCGTAAATTCAGACAAAATTGAACTATTTGGTATAAAATAAATATGGTGGTTTGACATTCAGTAGATGTATAACGTCGAAGTATGAATGAAATTATTTTCTTTCGAACGAATTAGTAAATAATCTTAATCGTATTACGATGACGCTCAAGATTAAATCTTGAGCATGTACATAAAATTACAAAATAGTTTTTTTTTGGTTGCAAAAATTGCGTGATATTTGTCGAGACCCTCCCTCTCCCTAACGTGATATTATATGAGATTTGACTCGACCCCCTCCCCCCCTAAATCATCTCACGTAATTTATGGACGCCCCCTAATAAAATATTAAACTGAGTCAACTAAAAAACAAAACAACAAGTACGCTTAACTAGAATAAAAAACCTACCTTAGAATCAGTAGGTAGTAAAGTACCTAAATACCACGAACTCGAAGCAAAACGTAAAACGTATTTTAACCAAGCCTGATATAGGCCGAATCAAACTTCTTGGCAGCTGTGAAGTTCGCTACAAGCTGCGCGAAACTCAATCCTCGCGCAGCTGTTATGTGAGCTTCAGTCAGGATTGGGCTTTGCGTACCTTGTAGCTAACTTCACAGCCGCCAAAAAGTTGATTAGTCATAAGCGAAGTATATTACAGTTAGTTTGTTAGACTGACTACTTCGGTGACTCAGTGGTTAGTGACCCTAACTTCTGGATCAGAGAGGCGTGGGTTCGATCCCCACCCAGGGCAAATATTTATGTGATGAACATAAGTGTTTGCTCTGTGTCTGGGTGTTATTTAGTTACTATCTGTATAAGTATGTATTTAAAAATAAGTATATGTAGTATATCAGTTTCTGGCAGCCATATCACAAGCTCTGCTTAGTTTGGGGTCAGAGGCCGTGTGTAAGATGTCCCAAAATATTTATTATTATTATTTATTATGCGTTTTAGAACCTATCGTTAAAATGAAGCCCCACGAGCAAAGCAGCGAACATCCGTACTCACTGCCTCTTCGCTTCGACGTGCAAATACTCAATCGTGTAAATGCGGCACCATGTAAACAATATTGACTCCTACAGACATTCGTCACGCGACTCGCCAGTCCGTTGTTGACCGTCGATCGCTACCTTTTGCCTCGCAGAAACCTTATTGTTGACAATTTCTTTGCTGAAATGCGTATTGCACTGTGTTGTTAAAATGTTCTTATGAAAATGAAGCGACCGTTAGTCATGATGAGACGTGACAAGACTCCCATCTCTCTGCAATGGCTGTTTGAGCAACAACGTATAAATCATCAGATCAATACCCTGATAAACTTACGTGAAAAACGTCACGTCGCTTTTCAATAAACTTATTTGAAGAAGTACTTTAGATAGATTGTCGCATATTTAGAACTAAGTTAGAAGAAAAGAGAAGCAACCGATCGACCCTGCCAAAGACGGCGTTCCGTGGTGAACTGTAGTGTATATTTTTCATTTTGTGTCAAAAACATATTGGTCTATACATACACGCGAAAAAAATGATACACATACGTGAAAAGTGCCAGCAAGTATATCGCTCTACGATAGTAGTATTGGAAAGAGCATATCAATAAGTAGACAATAGGACAATACCGTCATGACTATGGAACCCAATAAGCGAAGGAGTGAGAAGCCACCGACGCTGCCGAAGCCGGCGTACCTAGGCCTGGCCGGCGGCGGCGCGCGCATGCGCGTGGGCTCGTGGGCGTGGCGCGTGCGCCTCTCTTTAGCCGCTGACATCGTGCAGGGCCGCTGCCACGCCGCTGAGACCTCCATCTCTCTCATCGATACACACTTTTATGTGGTACCGTAACTTATTTTAAAGCCATGATTGTCTAGCACTATCACTAACAAAACGACTTTACTTTACTACGGAAAAACATTTCTAGGGCTGTCAGTAGCCTATAAGTAGGAAGTAAGGCATATTACTGGACACCATAGTATGAATTTGCATATTAAATGAAAACGATTAACGTTTTCTTATGGCTCCATACATTTTTGTTAGTTCTTCTCATTCCCGCCGGAGCGCTTACGGCGACATAAATTATATTATGTTTATATTGTGTTTATAAGGCGAGCGAACTTGCATTGGCATAGCTAGAGGTTTTCTCTGTATCGACCGAAATAGTGTGATAGTAGAAGGTGATTATAAGAAGTCCACCAGGTCATCTAATAATAGTATGTTTTTAAATTCAATACCGTATTTACAGAATAATAAGGCGCTCCAAGAAGCCTGCAGCGTGCTCGAGGAGCAACTGACTGATTTCGAAAAGCTCGCCGACATCCATGAGCTCAAAAACAAAGACCTAGAGGTGAGATTTTTTAATTGACTAAACCCAAAATTATAAATTTACATATTATTATATACCTACTATGCATATGGGGTGTACTCATTGACGATGAAGATAATTTAAGATATAATTGTAATCATCATTATGATCAACTTTTAAAGTGGTAACAGCCCCACAATAGCGAAAAAAAATTAGCTTTTCCATACATTTTATTAAAAGTAATTTAATTTTTAATGTTTGTATCCCCTATTATTGTACCCCACCCCATATGCATACGATTACATTTTTGACAGCGGTGTAGCGTGCCTTGGCGGGGCCCCGATTGAAGGGTAAAGATTTCTCCAATTCAATTATACAATTCAATTACTGATGCGGTAGATACGGCGGTAGCTACGCCCCTGATTTTTGACCACCCTTCGTGGGCAAGCCCACTTCCTGCAGTGGACTATTAAACAGACTGGTACAGTACAGTAGAGTACATTTTTGATCGACTTCAATTTATTTTTCTTTATCTGTATATTTCCTTAATATTGCAGACTGAAATATCCCGTATGCGTCACGAGCTTGACACGTGCCGGTCGAAATTGGAGCGAGTGCAGCGACAAGCGAACGAATCGAGCGCCGCCGCCTCTCTCGCTCACACACAGCACGAGCAAGCGAGAGAAGAGGCTTCGCACGCGCTCTGCCAGTTGAAGCTGCTTCAAGTACGTAATCTTGTATACCAATCGGTTAGTTAGAGACTATTTTTATAAATCTCTCCAACAAGTCGAGCCCAGCCGTGTATAATTTTCTTGAAGTCAAACAGGCCATTTTCAAACCCCTTTAATTTTAGTAACCAAGACATACTTTTCTTTTAGGTCAACTTCAATGTCAATCCCGAGTAAATAGGTATCTTCTAGGTAATCGTGCTACACCCTAGACCGCGCATCTGCTTAACATCAGGCAGTGTGTAGTCAAACGCGAATCTATTCGAAATAAAAAAAAAAAAAACTTCTAAGCGCATTTATCTAGCCTTGAACAAAATGTGCTTCGAAGTATAAAGAAGTAAATAATAAAGTAACCTTGTCTTGACTTGATTTGTGTTTAAATAATACCTATTTGATCTCAGAACCGTCGATTTGTGTGGCGCTCAGTAAAGAAGAACTTGTTACTCGATTTTTTTACATACATTTTTTATGCGATCATTATTTTTCGAGACAAACTTTATTCAAACAACCATACGTCCTGTTTAAATATAATACAACATCACCTCTGTTTATCGTTACAGGAAAAGCTGGAAAACCGCGAAACCCGCGTAGTAGAGCTTGAGTCGCGCGTGGCGACGCTAGAGGGCTCTCAGAGCGCCAGCGAGGCGGCACTAGCCAGCACTGCTCGCCGGATCAGGGACCTGCAGGAAGAATGTGCCTCGCTCAGGACTAGAGCCCACGAACATCACTCTAACGCCTTACAGCTGCAGGCGGCTTTGGCTGATGCTCAGGTATGCCACAGGTTACTCCTACCTAGCTGTCACGTCATTAGCTACCACAACAAGGCGGCGCTGGCCAGCACCGAGAGGCGATATTGACTAGCACTGGGAGATGGTATTATCCTTTGATTTTGAATTGATTCTTTTCTATGGACATGCAAATTGTAATTTTATTATTTATTGTTGTATTAGTTTAAAGTAATGTAATGTATGTAATGTTATTTATTAATTAATCCGACATTGTTGAGTTTTTGAGTCGAAAATGAGTAGATTTTACATAATTAATGTAAAATTCAATGTTTTGTATAACCTATATTATTATCGACTTAAGTGACCACTCTCACTCGAATATGCAATGCCCGACAGGGTTCATACTGAACTGTACCTTAACTTTGTTATTAACATCCTGCCTGTACTGTATTGGCCTCTGTGAACACGGGGCGAGTCGTTCGTCAGCACGGTAAGGGATTTGCGCAGCTTGTCGCACATACGTCATTAATTTTGATTCCACCTATACTAATTAGCACTGAGAGGCCGTAATAGCACACACCGACAAGCGGCACTATACTCTATAAAATTTAACTTGATCTCTGCGACAGTAGAAGATTGACATTTTTAGAGTTGGGATAGTGGTGGAAAAAATCGATTTTCAAACAATGTTGTAATGAAATCGAATAAGTAGTTGAAGGTGAGAAATTGGATTTAATTTACTTACTATTATTTAAGAATGTACACATGTAAATAATGTTATGATATTAATTATATACTCATAATAATGTAACGATAGTATTTATCGACGTTTTTCACTATTATCGATGCTAATGTAACATATAATTGGGTTTAATTTAATTACACATGTGAAAAATGTTGTGATATTAAAATATACAATAAAATTAATGATAAATCAAGTTTTATTTAAAATATCGTCAGAATAAACTATCGATATTTTAATTAAAACTCTATCTAAAACTCTGTGGTTACGATCATTTATCGCCCATCACTAATCGGCATGTCCATAAAGTATGACATCGACAGGTACTGTCTGTACTATTAAGAAATTCAGGACTTTATAGGCGTGATTTTTCTGACAGCTGTCGCAGAGATCAAGTTAAATTTTATGGAGTATAGTTACATCGACGAGGTACCAAGAAGGCCAAGATACAGTATGTAGTCAAACGTAAACCTATTTGAAAAAAAAGAGGCGGCATTAGCCTAGCTAGACGAGTCACAAACTTCAAACTTGCTTGTATTAACTGTATACTTCGACTGTAACTACATACTTTCTTCTACAGGAAGAATTATCAGCAGCTCGCGAGGCGGCCGAAGCAGCGACCGCTTGGTGGCGCACCCGCGAGACCAAGACCGACGCTACACTGCGGCAGCAAGCCAAACTGATCGATTTCCTGCAAGCCAAGGTGGAGGAGGCGGGCCGCAAGAAATGCTCGCTCAGCCACAAGCTCTTCGGGCGCTCGGGCCGGAGGAACGCCACGTCGCCGCCGCTGCGACGTGTCAATATGTATGTTATTTTATTTACTGAACGGCAAGCTAAGATAATGACTTCCTGCATGCCAAGGTGGAAGAGGCGGGCCGCAAGAAATGGTCGCTCAGCCACAAGCTCTTCGGGCGCTCGGGCCGGAGGAACGCCACGTCGCCGCCGCTGCGACGTGTCAATATGTATGTTATTTTATTTACTGAACGGTAAGCTCAGATAATGACTTCCTGCAAGCCAAGGTGGAAGAGGCGGGCCGCAAGAAATGGTCGCTCAGCCACAAGCTCTTCGGGCGCTCGGGCCGGAGGAACGCCACGTCGCCGCCGCTGCGACGTGTCAATATGTATGTTATTTTATTTACTGAACGGTAAGCTCAGATAATGACTTCCTGCAAGCCAAGGTGGAAGAGGCGGGCCGCAAGAAATGGTCGCTCAGCCACAAGCTCTTCGGGCGCTCGGGCCGGAGGAACGCCACGTCGCCGCCGCTGCGACGTGTCAATATGTATGTTATTTTATTTACTGAACGGCAAGCTAAGATAATGACTTCCTGCATGCCAAGGTGGAAGAGGCGGGCCGCAAGAAATGGTCGCTCAGCCACAAGCTCTTCGGGCGCTCGGGCCGGAGGAACGCCACGTCGCCGCCGCTGCGACGTGTCAATATGTATGTTATTTTATGACTTCCTGCAAGCCAAGGTGGAAGAGGCGGGCCGCAAGAAATGGTCGCTCAGCCACAAGCTCTTCGGGCGCTCGGGCCGGAGGAATGCCACGTCGCCGCCGCTGCGACGTGTCAATATGTATGTTATTTTATTTACTGAACGGCAAGCTAAGATAATGACTTCCTGCATGCCAAGGTGGAAGAGGCGGGCCGCAAGAAATGGTCGCTCAGCCACAAGCTCTTCGGGCGCTCGGGCCGGAGGAACGCCACGTCGCCGCCGCTGCGACGTGTCAATATGTATGTTATTTTATTTACTGAACGGTAAGCTCAGATAATGACTTCCTGCAAGCCAAGGTGGAAGAGGCGGGCCGCAAGAAATGGTCGCTCAGCCACAAGCTCTTCGGGCGCTCGGGCCGGAGGAATGCCACGTCGCCGCCGCTGCGACGTGTCAATATGTATGTTATTTTATTTACTGAACGGTAAGCTCAGATAATGACTTCCTGCAAGCCAAGGTGGAAGAGGCGGGCCGCAAGAAATGGTCGCTCAGCCACAAGCTCTTCGGGCGCTCGGGCCGGAGGAACGCCACGTCGCCGCCGCTGCGACGTGTCAATATGTATGTTCTTTTATTTACTGAACGGCAAGCTAAGATAATGACTTCCTGCATGCCAAGGTGGAAGAGGCGGGCCGCAAGAAATACAGGTGTATTATACTCGTACATATAAACCTTTATCTTGAATCACTCTATCTATTAAAAAAAACCGCATCAAAATCCGTTGCGTAGTTTTAAATATATAAGCATACATAGGGACAGACAGACAGGGAAGCGTCTGCTTCCCTTTATAAATATGTATTTCAATTTCAATAGCGTAAAGGCAAAATTTTATTTCTTTTCTCTTCTGTTCGATTTGTTCCAGCTATTATTGTTACTTTGTAATGTATTAATTAATTTTTAACATCAATAGGGAGCTGCGCGAAGAAGTCGACAGACTCAGAGCAAAGTTGGCAGCGAGCAACTCAAGCTTGGAGATAAATAGGTAATTATGTCAAATAGTAATCATCATAGTTGTATAATTTTCTGACAGGGTTATCCAGAACTGGTGTGTAGGCCGTGCCACACAACAATACAAGCTGCGCAATAGCTAATCAACGTGCGGATTTATGTGAGCTTCAGTCAGGCTTGGATATTGCGCAGCTTGTAGCTAACTTCATATCCGCCAACTTGTGTGACGCGGCCTATAAGGAGCTAACCCTGTATAGTACACCTACTGTAATTTCAAATAGCATGTCAATACAAACCTTTCAAACCTTATAGCCATGTCAGAGGCTTTCAGGCGCCTTAAAAACTAACACCAGGGCTAGTCTTTCAGGTCATTTAGGCTTATACAAAATTAATTAACTTTAAGGCTCCTTTATACACAGGCGGTACGAGCGGTATAGCAGACGGGCGGGCATCTATATTGTACTGGTTATATAAGAAGGGCTCACACAGGTCCGGTCGCGGTACTGCCGTACCGCCGTACCGCCCTTTACCGCTCGTACCGCCTGTGTTTGGAGCCTTTAAAAAAACAACTTTGTGTTCAACTTATATCCACCACATTGGCCCAGTTGTAGGTTCGTAGATTCACACACGCCAAAAAAATTGTTTCTCGTGACATATTGAGCCTTTAGTACAGGTTTTGTTTTACATAGTTTACTTACAGGTTACATAGTTTACTTAGACTTGCGCGTTTGCCTATGGCTCCATACATTTTTGTTAGTTCTTGCTTGTTTCCGCAAGGTGCGCTGTACAAAAATGTATGACGTAAGCTGATGTTTTCCTTCACTGTAGATTCAGTGGCATTTGATTATCCATAGATTCGAGTTTGCTAGATTATAGCATAACATTTATATCTTTTGTTTCAGTTTGCCACCGACACCTAGGAAAGCAAGGCCCAAATATGTACCAAATGTGAACAGGTAAAGTTTATTAATAAAATACTACATAATATTCCTTATTTAGTGTTTTTCTGTGTTCTATAGTTAAGCCTATGAGCAAAAACTTAAGACAGTGTTAGGTAGTAGTTTAAAACTGACACAAATGTAATGGAATTTCTGTAAATGTATTTAATTTTTATCGTAGCCCTGAGAAGAAAAACAATGACGTATCGCAGACAGCAACGGAAGGAATGCAGGAAGATTCTTTGCTTATTGTCTGGTGAGTACTATTATTACTTTTCTAGAAGTTATTTAATAGAGGTCGCTTTTAGCGATAAAACCTGCTTATTACTTTCTACAACTACCTTCTTCTGTAGTTTTTTCATTTCTGTGGTGTCGATAAAGTGCCATTGTATTGTATTGTACTTTTCATTGGATGTTTCTCTAGACGACTGGCATTGTCTAGGATATCGTTGCCAACATGCTATGGCTTATATGACCAATATAAGCCATAGGACATCCACTCATACTTGGCCATAGGCCTCTCCAATAGGTTTCCAATAAGAACTTTTGGAAGTGGATGCATTCAGCGCGTTCTTACGGTCTTTAGTAGGTTGCCTGTCGATCTGGTCGGTGGATGTTCTACGCAGCGCTTATCCGTACGTGGACTCCGTTCGAAAACTGGTCACACTGGTAGGTTATAATTTTTAATTTAAGAGATGAATGTGGAAGAATCAGCTAAGAACGCAAGTAAAATAACGATAGAAGCACTTTATTTAAATATTTTTGAGAAGCCCCTAAAACAAGCTTTCAAATTATGTATAATATCATCTTGGTTCGATTTATCTCTGAATAATATACCACTTGTGGACGTCACCTTTCAGCTGTTTAGCTGTTACGGTTCATGAGATACAGCCTGGTGACAGACAGAGGGACAAACGGACATTAGAGTCTTAGTAATAGGGTCCCGCTTTTACCCATTGGGTAACGAATCCTAAAAAAGTAAAGCTTTAAAGTTATAACACTTCCTGTTCAGGCCGGACGACAGTCGTGAAAGGATGAAAGCCAAGTGCGAAGACGGCGTGCTCACGCTCACCAGCGGGGAGAGGGAATTGAAGGCGCGTCTCCACTGCGCAGACGCCAAGGACTTGCCGCAGAACGAGGCTAACAGAGCTTTCGTGGTAAGGGAACCATCGAGAAACATTATAATCTATTTATTTATGCAAATATTCACAACTAAATGAATCGCAGGTATATTTTTTATGACAAGAAACTAAAATATGATTACTCCTAATTGCCTCTGTTCTCCACGGTTGGCCAGCAAAGTAATGCTACAGGTAGCGGCACGTAAGTCTAACACTGAGTGTGGAGGGGATGGCTGCGCATGGTGACCGCCATACTAAACCCATGCGCAGTCATCCCCTCCACACTTCGCTCAGCGCTACACTTATAATTGTAAAATAGGTGTAAGTTTTTAGAAATAAGTGATTTTGCATAATAAAGAATTATTATTATTATTAAATAAAAAAAATATTATATGCCGTGACCTGTACAAATGTGAGGGGACTTTCAATAAATGCCACCGCGCAACTTTTGTGTTTCGGGGGTTTTAAAAGTAGATTGTAAAATAACTCTGAGACAAGCTGCCAAAAATGTTGATAATTGGTATAGCCTTGAAAAGAAAAGAAATGTTTGTAAAACCGGTTTACGAAAGATACATTTTAAGTGATAACGTCATTATGAAAACATTGTTGAATCAACAACTGAAACAAGCCAAACACTTAGGCCATTCTCCTTTGCTTGCACGCTCGGCTCAGGCGGAACGCGACACTTTTTTTGTTCATGCAGCCGGCGTTCATCGATTTATACGACGTTATCACGTCACAAAATGTATTTAATCTTTTAGGAACAGTCGCCAAACAAAGTTTCGCAACGGTGGCCTTATTCGCGATGAAACAAAAACTAGAGTACTTAAATAGTTTTGTCTACACTTTATTTATAGATTCGAGTGGAGAACTGTATACGCGGCTCGCACGCGGCGGTGGTGTGCCCCAACCTGTCGTCCCGCTCGACATGGCTCGCGCGTCTGAGCGTCCCGGCGACGTCACTGGGCGGGTACGCTCCGCTGCGGCTCGCGGAATGTCCCGCGCGCCCGCTCACCGCGCTCTACGTGTCGCCGAACGCCGTGGCTATAGGTGAGAACTTTACACCGGTTCGTTTACATCTGAGCGTCCCGAGTTTCCTGAGAGGTTATACTCCCCTACGGCTCGCGGAATGTTCCGCGCGCCCGCTCACTTCGCTCTACGTGTCGCTTAACGCCATTGCTATAGCTGAGAAGTATTAGCTCTAGAGCCACTCTAGAGCCATAGTGGATTTTCTGTTAGTTTTACTGCTCGTTTTCAACTGGATATATTCCGCTGCTCATAGATCGCACGTCTGCGAGGCCCAATTTATTCTTTGAGTGGACTACTCTACTCTGGATCTTATATCTGCTATACAACAAACTACATTATGGGTTCTAAAAGTGAACTATATTTTTCACATATCGACGGGCAAGTGCTAACAACTCCTAACTTACTTTTTTACGAAAACGACTTATGAATGCAGTCCGATAGAGAATTGAATTGCGCGTCTACTGGTATATGAAATTCGCCAAATTGACGTAGCTAGGAATCGAAGAAATATCTCTTAAAAGATCCATCACAACCTGATTAACGATTTTTTTCAATCCCCTTTAAAATTTGGTTTTGGTAAGTTAGGAGATGTTAGCGCTTCCCTGTCGATATTTTTATTGAAAGGTTTACACAAAACAGCAATCTCACACATAATTTTCTGAAATGTAAATGATCATTCGAGAATAAATACCGAGTCGGATTAATAAACCGAGCCGAGCTCAATCAAACATCTATTTAGCTCGGCTGGCGTGTCAAGAACAGAGCCTAAGTTGGGTTGATCAACAATAAACATCTATTTAACTCGGCTGGCATTCTGTGTAGAACAGACTCTAAGTTGGATTGATCTACAAATAAACATCTATTTGACTCGGCTGGCGTTCAGTGTCGGGAATAGACCCTAAATTGGGTTGATCGACAAATAAACATCTGTTTAGCTTGGCTGATGCTCTGTGTAGAACTGAACCTAATTTGGATTGATCAACAAATAAACATCTATTTAACTCGGCTGGCGTTCAGTGTCGGGAATATCTAAGTCTAAGTTGGGTTGATCGACAAATGAACATCTGTTTAGCTTGGCTGTGGCTCTGTGTAGAACAGAACTTAATTTAGATTGATCAACAAATAAACATCTATTTAACTCGGCTGGCGTTCAGTGTCGGGAATAGACCCTAAATTGGGTTGATCGACAAATAAACATCTGTTTAGCTTGGCTGATGCTCTGTGTAGAACTGAACCTAATTTGGATTGATCAACAAATAAACATCTATTTAACTCGGCTGGCGTTCAGTGTCGGGAATAGACCCTAAGTTGGGTTGATCGACAAATGAACATCTGTTTAGCTTGGCTGTGGCTCTGTGTAGAACAAAACCTAATTTGGATTGATCAACAAATAAACATCTATTTAACTCGGCTGGCGTTCAGTGTCGGGAATATCTAAGTCTAAGTTGGGTTGATCGACAAATGAACATCTGTTTAGCTTGGCTGTGGCTCTGTGTAGAACAGAACTTAATTTTGATTGATCAACAAATAAACATCTATTTTACTCGGCTGGCGTTCAGTGTCGGGAGTAGACCCTAAGTTGGGTTGATCGACAAATGAACATCTGTTTAGATTGGCTGATGCTCTGTGTAGAACTGAACCTAATTTGGATTGATCAACAAATAAACATCTATTTATACTGAGCGCCACACAAATTGAAAGATGGGAAGTTAGCCGCAGATGATACTTCGCCGTGATTCGCTAATTATTGCGCTTGTGTGCACAATGCCTATACAAATGGCGAAGTAGTGAGCTCGGGCGTAGGGAGCGCGCGGGAAGCACGAGGTTTGCGGGCGGGTGTGCGCCGGCGTCTTGTGTCTCTGGCACCCGCTAACGTCTATATTTTGGCGTTTGCGCAGCTCTCTGCGGCTAACTTCCCATCTTTCAATTTGTGTGGCGCTTAGTATAACGCGGTTGGCGTTCACTGTTAGAAATAGACCCTAAGTTGTGTTGTTCGTCAAATAAACATCTGTTTAGCTTGGCTGACGTTCTGTTTATCACGCAGGGTGCGCGGACGGGCTGCACTCGCTCCGCGGCGCCGTGCGCGTGGCGGGCGGCGCGGCGGCCGGCGTGTCGAGCCTGGCGGGGGCCGCGGGCCGCGCGCTCCTGGTTCATGGCGCTACACTCGTGCACGGTACGTTTTACTACTACTATTTCTTATGTATATAAAAATGAATCGTGGTTGTTAGTCTCGCTAAAACTCAAGAATAGCTGAGCCGATTTGACTAATTCTGGTCTTGAAATATCTGTGAAAGGTAAGGGAAGGTTTAAACGGTGTCATTTTTTATAAAAGTTGCGAGAAAAATAATATAATGATAAAATCAATTAAATTTTCCCATACCAAATGTTCCTGCATGTAAACGTTATAATTGACAGTTGACAGATGGTGAGATGAAGTTCACCGTGGTTTTTAATATAAATCCTTACTCTCTACTAATATTATAAATCGAAAGTATGTTTGTCATTTTGTTACTCTTTTCATAAAGCACAGAGCTGATATATGGTAATTTTATCCCGGAAAAATAGAAGGTCCCTATAGGATAGTACAAAAATCAAGATATCGCGTGGGTGAAGCCGCAGGCAAAACCCGTCATTAAATTTGCTATCAAATAAATTTACTCAGTCGTCATAACCCATAGGACGTCCACTGTTGAACATAAACGTTCCCTACAAATATCCAATAAGGCCCATTTGAAACGGCTCGAATCCAGCGCGATTTGCGATCATAATGTAGTCGACCGGCAACCTCGTGGATGGACCCCATAGTGGGATATTGGCCCCAAACGAGTACGCCATACGGCTACGCCTAAGTTCATCCTCATGCATGAGCCCCTAAATCAATTTTGATACAGGGCTTCCGTAAGGACAGGTGTGTACGTGTCACGTACCCACGAAAAGGGCCTAATGCACCATTTCATTTCTTCATCGCTATATTTAGCAATGATTCCAATCGTGTTAAACAGGCGGGCTGTTAGCGCTGGGCTCGACGTTGCGGCGCGCCGCGAGCCTGCGCCCGAGCGTCGAGGTCACGCCGGTCCGGATACCGGACGACTACACGCCGCATCTTCTCAAGGTCAGTTCTTGAACATGATACATCTACACGAAGGTATCATCAAACGAGATGATGGTCAAAATTTGACTTATTTCACGATAAAAAAGGAGCAAGAGCGCTGGTTTCAGTCATTCCGCTCCACTTGATTTTGATGAAAAATCTGCCGCAACATGCAGCGATAGAGCGCTGTTTGTTAATCCAGATGAAAAGAACTGTGGAATTTATTAGTGGATAAAAATGATAGATATGAAAAGACAGTACCTAATATTTTTTTTGTAAATCAGAAAAAAATGGTATAGTTCATTTTCTATAAACCTAATATAATGACATACCTTCAATATCCATTCTATTACAGGTAATTTCGAGTGATCACACAGACGGACCGTGCGTTGCAGTAGCTTGCGGCCGACGTATATTCCTGCTGCGGTTCGACAGCGCCGTCACCGAGTTCAAAATCTGTCGCTCGCTCACCGTGGACCGGCCCACGCCTTCGCTCCTCCTCACCACCAAAGCTCTCTACATCGCGGGCGAGAAACCTCTCAAAATCAACCTCCCCGCCGGCGTCGTCGAGCCCTTCGCTATCGGCGACACGACAGTCGCCGCTCTCGCCAAAAAACATTCTCCCCCACAAGCGATCCTCCTAATCAAACCGCAGCCCATCGAAATCCTCATCTGCTACGCGGAATGCGGCGTCTTCGTCGACGAATTCGGCAAAAGGACACGAAACGAGGACCCGCGCTGGAGCACCTCGATCCACGGCTGGGAATTCGTCCATCCGTTCTTATACGTCATCGGCGATGACAAAGTCACCATAATATACATCAGCGAAGACGCGTACCGATCGCCTCCCTGCACTTGCGACTCTACTTCGTTACATTCCTCGGAATCTGAGTGTTACAACCCGGAGATATTCCAACTGAAGATTATAGAGCCGGTGTTGCTGGGGACTTCGCCGAGCGGCATCATTATTAGGACTAGAGATGATGACGGGTATAACGTCTGCATGGTTGAAGGCATGGCCGCGTTTAGAAGCATCGGAGCATCAGTAGAATCGTTAGAAACCGTATCGGATGCCAGAGGATCCAATACAGACTTAGCTCAATCTATAACAGACCTGATGGAAGTTCAGAACGAAGCGCATAACGGTTCACGTTTGTCCCAAGAAAGCGTAGAAGTGACGACCGGTTTCCTCGCCGATATTAGGAAAAGGGCGCGGCAGCTTCGAGTGAAGAACCGACACGACCATTCTGAGGAGGTGATAAAGCAGATTTTGACTACGGAGGTCGGTCTTCCTCGTACGTCTAACGGCAGACGGTCACCCGCTACCACGTCAGAGTTTGATTCAGATTCGACGGAGAGCGAGGAACGAACGGTATCGAAAGGCACGTCGGATTTGTGCGCAGAAATGTTCACGAGGCAAGTCAGGTTCCAGTGAATTTTATAAAATTCTACGACTGTGGAGTTATTTATACCAGGTAAGAATATGTAGTACCTGAATAGATACTTTTGTAGTTTTTGCTAGTAATGTAATTATGTCAATGTTTATTTTCTTCTTTGTTAGGTAGAACGAAAAAGTGTATAATAAAAATTGGCTCAACTGATTACATCTCGTAACATATGGCTATTTGAGTATTGAATTTTAATTTTCTCACCATATTTTATAGCTTTACATACTAATGTAAAATTAAGTTTTCGCAGCTATTTTTGCGTAATTTACAATTTAATTTGTACTAATAATGGAAGTGCGAGACGTAGTAAGTTTATACAATAATTCAGCTTTATATAGTATCATTATTTTATTGCTATGTGTTCTTTATTTATTGTGTATTGTTAAGAGTATGTCTCGAAGTCAAGTTTGAATTAATAAAATAGTATTTCTTGTTTTAAATATTAACGATAAGACTTATGTAAGACCAATATACTGTGATTTGATACGCGACTTACTTAGCCTTTAGATTAGTTTTATGTAAGCGATGATTGTTTCAGGTTCTGACATACAAGTTTGTTTATATTTTAATATAATACATAGTTTTAATATAGTTTGTGTTTTATTTTAGAGAATCAAAAAATACTTTTCACTGAAAGGACCTCAGGCACAGCAGCTATATGTTATAAAAATGAAATTCTATTTCCCTGGGTCGCGGCATCACGCGTGAACGGCTATACTGCTAATCGCAAATTCATTTTTTAAAAGCTTTTATTTAACTTGCAATGTGTCTATGTTTGTTCGAGTGTAATCTTGCTACTCAATTTTGAATCAGATATCTTCAACCGATTGAGCTGAAAGAAGGATGTCGCGAGCACATACATACCAGAATCTGTCATATACGAACACACTAATTTCTCCCAAGTTTATTTCTAAGAATGTTATGTTCACCAATGTAATTTATGACGCTTCTAAAACTGTTAAGATATGTACAATTTAGCTAAAAATAAATATAAAATAAGAAAAAACGATTTCATCTTTTTATATCAGTGCTAAGCATTGAGCTTTTTTTGACGTGACAACGTCTTATAAATCGATGAACTCCAAAAAGTAATCTGAAATTACAGACATAATGACATGCACTGATTAAAAAATCAATATAAATGCATATCATTGAGACAATATTGACTAAAAATACATGACATTTAAGTTTTTAAAATCTAGCACCATTTTAGCACTCTAAACATAACAAACCTGGCAATCATTAATCTTTGGTGTCTATCAATGTCTATACATAGGTACTTATAGCTATAAAATTGTTTTCGTTTTTTCTTATTTTATATTCATTTTTAGCCAAATTTTACATATCTGAACAGTTTTAGAAGCGTCATAAATAATTACATTGGTGAATATAACATTCTTAGAAATAAACTTGGGAGAAATTAGTGTGTTCGTATATGACAGGTTCAGGCAATGATGTTTAATGTCGGTTCTGGCAATGATGTTTAATGTCTACTTCAATGGGTTCTGGTATGTATGAGCTCGCGACATCCTTCTTTCTTATTATGTCCCCTGCCTGTGTGCCGCGACTGCCACGTTTTCCCAGCCAGAGGCGTAACTTGGCGCTTATGGGAGCCCTGAACCCTTTGCTAGTCCCGTATTTACGGGCTAGCGAAGGCTTAGGCGATACTCACTCGATCTTGTACTGCGGTGCCATCGCGGCGTGTCGCGTTGCACGTGTTAAGTTCCCGGACACCGCGACCCGCCGGGGGTGTACCTGCGTGGCAAATGCGGATCCAGCGGCGTATTGACTCGTTCAGGACTCTCATAGCAAAGCTAATCATTTTCAGTCGAGGGAATAACCGCCCCCGAGTCATGCGTTTCGTGATACAGGCCTTTGCCGGGACTGGTATCAGACCCCAGCACTATTTGGCCAGTGTCGCGGAACACATAGACTATCTGAAGCAGAAAGTCTATGCGTGGGCAAACCGCATTCGTTGCTACAGAAAGCGTGTGGACCGATATTGGCTAAATCGCCTCTTCCAAAGTGACCATAGGAAGGTGTAGCGAGGCTGGGAGAGAACTGACCAACGTGTGAGCGATAGGCAGTTGCCGGATGCTAGCGCCATGAATTACTTTAGGCGCGGCATCTGGTCGGTGCCCGTCGAACACACGGAGGGTGACTGGATGCGTGTGGTTGAGCGGGAATGCGAGACTATTGAACCTATGGGATCTATTTTAATAGATCCCGTAGACGTTAGTTGTGCAATCCGTACGGCTCAGAACTAAAACACAACTTTTGGATAAAATGGTTTCGATGCTCGCATGACCGCTTATATAGCCTCGCAATTCTAGGAAGCCCATGAGGTTGGTTCTCTGCCGAGCTTTTTCACCACCGGTGTCACCTCCCTGCTCCATAAGTCCGGTAGTAGCACGGAAGCAAAGAACTATCGACCCATCACCTGCTTGCCTACCATCTACAAGCTCCTTACATCCATTCTTACTATAAAAATTAATGCGTACGTCGTTGCGCATAACGTTTCGGCCTACGCTCAGAATGGATGTAGGGTTGGGTTTCGTGGTACTAAGGAGCTCCTCCTCATAGACATGACCATTATCCAGCAAGTCCGGCTTGACTATAAGAAGGCCTACTCAGTGCCTCATTCGTGGCTCGAGAGGATTTTAGAGTTGTACAAAATTGATACAACTCTAAAATCATTCTTGGTGTCATATAGGGGCACAATCATTCGTCAACCAGGTGGTGGAGACGGTTCCGTTGGTTCGCAAGACTTAATAAGGGGGCCTGCCTTGGCTGGTCTCGAGCTCCGCTGCTCCCAGCCACAGGAGGCCTACAGTTCTTCCTTCAACCGCGACCACGGGCGGGGGTCGGGTCCTCGCGGCCCCCCCCCCCACCCCCGCAGCGATCGAGCGCCGAGCGAAGAACGCGTCCTCGCGTGCGCCGCCGACCGCGTGCCCGCTCCGTCTGCTAGCGACGTCGAGCGGGTGGACCCGGCGCGCCGCGCCCATGCACCGAGCCCATCGTGAGCCCCGTGCCCCAGCTTCGGCCGCCTGCTGACCTGACATTTGCCTCGCAAATGTCGACCTAGCCGCGGCCGCCCTGGCTTAATCCTTTGTGGGGAGCGATCACGCCGCCGGCTGTCGCGCCCGGGCGCGCACCACCCCCGGAACGAGCATCGCCAACCCCACCACACTGCAACCACTTCAGCGACGCGTCGAGCTTGCTCCGTGTCGCTGTTATTTATACCTGCAAGACAACCAGCGCCGGGCTAGAGCGGCCACCCCCAGCCGTTTCTAACGAATAACACTATCGGCCGCTCGCCCGGCGCACCGGCGCGCCATTGAACACCCTTGCTTCGACTGAGAGCCGCATGGCTCGCGACCCGACGGAGTGCACGCCATCGGGCACGAAACCCACCGGCCCTCGGCCGAAACGAAGACCAACAAGACGCGCCGCATATCGAAGCCAACATCGGGGTGAGGTTCGCCTCCCCCGACCCCGGATTGACCCCCATTGATTCCAGGGGCGGGTGCAAGACACCCCCCCACCCCATCGGCCCAAGCGCACACGGCGCCTAGCCGACTTTGACTGACGCTGAGGGACTGCTGATGTTTCGCTCCCGAAGCAACCCCGCCGCGGCCCGCTCCGCCAACTCGTGTACCCTACACAGAGTGTGTGCGAAGCCGGCCGCCTACCACCTGACACGACCACGCGCCTCTTGATTTCGATCGGGGCGCGTTTCTACCGGACTAACCACGCGCATCGCGCCTTACCTGACTCCATCTCGCGACGCCCAAGCGTCGCGATGCATTCAACCCACGTGCTGCTGCTGTCGCCTAGGCGACGCGCGGCCGTACCGGACTCTGCCATAACGCGAGTCCGCACCCTGCCAACTGAAGCCTGCGCCTAGAGGCGCTCACTGGACCAGCCTGAGTAGGCGTCGCTCCCGCCTTACGCGGTGAGCTCGACGCCGCTCAATCATCGTCGTCGACATAGCGCTCGACGACCGCTCACCAAGGGGCAGTTAGAGACGTGGGCCTGGCTCGCGCGCGGCGGCGCGCTTGAGCTAAGGCCAGCGATCCCACTCCCCATCTCCGCATCGCTACAACATCGGCAGGCCGAGAGAGCCCCGCTCCGCGCTTCAGTTGGTCTTGGTCGAGTGAAACTCCCGAGACCGACCACCCGAAGCTGCGTTCGCCTGACCGAGTACGCCACCGGACCGACGTGCGTCACGTCGAAAACCACTCGAAGAGGAGGAGATGCCGCCTGCATTTGCAGTGTGCAGGTTGTGAGGACTCCGACTCCTAGAGCATTGCAACCATAGTCATATTTAATATGAAACATTTAACTAAATGCCATGACGGCAGATGGACGTCTGCCAGAATGGCGGGGCGAGGGCGCTGAGAGATGCCGCCCGACCTCGCGGTCGGGATTGGGTACTCGCGCCCTCCCTTTCATTGCCCTACACCCCATGTGGTGTAGCGTCCAGCCCCGGTAAGGAGGTTCGCCTCGAAGCCGGTCTCCTGACTCCTATGTACCCTCTTCAAGGGACAGGAGGAGAAGAGCCACGATACGATACTTAATAAGGATTGAGCAGGGAATATTCCAGGGTGACAGTCTGAGTCCATTGTGGTTCTGCGTGGCCCTGAACCCTCTCAGCACTTTGCTGAGGAGTTCAGGGCTAGGCTATCGGCTTCGCAGACAGGGTGAAGTTATCTCTCACCTGCTGTACATGGATGATCTCAAACTGTTTGCTCCGAAACACCAAGACCTGGTGGAGCTACTAAAAACCACTGAAGGTTTTAGTAGTGCCATCAAGATGAAGTTCGGCGTAGATAAGTGTGCAGTCATGCATGTACAGCGAGGAAAAGTTGTGGATTCTTCCGAATCTACAACTTTCTGAGACGATGACTATCAGGTCTCTCTCCGAAGCCGAGACCTACAAGTACCTCGGTATGTCAGAGTCGTTGGGTATATCGGCAGTGGACATCAAAAACTCGGTGGAGGAGCGCTTCTTTTGTCGCCTGACAAAAGTAGTTCATAGTCTTTTATCCGGCGGCTACAAGGTGCGCGCCTTCAACGGTTGGGTGATGCCGCTGCTGATGTACTCCTTTGGCATACTAAAGTGGACTCAGACTGAGCTGGACGCCCTGGACAAGAGGGTCCGTCGACTGATCACATCACATCGCATGCTACGCGACACGCCCACGCTCGTCTGCCATGAGACTGTACATTCCGCGGAAGTGTGGTGGCCGAGGCTTTTTAAATGCCAAGGACCTCCACAACCGCGAAGTGTACAGTCTCCGGGATTATTTCCAAAATTGAATTTTTGGGCGTGGGATGCATTGCGACGTGGTGGCGGTTGACTGATGCCTCACCCCGCTCTCCCTGGCGAACGAGAACTGGCGCAGACCATCGGTACTCAGCACCGATGATCGCAAGGCCGTATGGAAGAGCAAGGAGCTGCATGGGCGGTTCTATCGGGCACTAACGGGACCCGAGTGCTTTTTAAGTCATCTTCTCTAATCTCTTCACCAACTGACTCTGCTATAATTAGGCTATTTCTCTTCTATCTTAAGTCCCCACATCGGGGCAGAGGGCTGATACAGTGTTACGCCATTCCTCTCTGTTCTGTGCCTTGCGTTTCACTTCGCTCCAAGTCAGTCCGATGCTTTGGGCCTCAGCAGTGATGGAGCGCCGCCATGTTTGTTTTGGGCGGCCAGGTTTTCGCCGGCTTAGGCTTTTTACCGCCGCTAATTATAAGAGTAAACATAATACTATATCAGTTACCCGTCTTAGTGACAAAATACAAACGTGATTCTGCAACAACGTTGTTTTCTTCGGACCGCCTCCTCGAGAGTTCAAACATTTCAAACATTCAAGAAAAGGGACCTGCGACTGACCTCAGCCGCATTCTAGATCCCAAAATATTAATAATAATATGTGATAAATATATAATAAATATTTTTGGGACAATAGTTATCGTTATTAACGATATTTAATTGAGATTCACAGTAAATAAATGGAGGAAAATAACAAAATAATAGGAAAAACTCAATAATATCATTCTAGATACGCGCAATCGAGACTTTATGAACATTAGTCCGTTGCTATTTGTAATGCGAACTGAAGTGAAATTAGCAACAAATGATATCAGCAAACTCTATCCTATTGCAGTTACACAAGTATCAAAATGGAATAGCTAAACCATTCAAGCTCAGATTGCAAGCATTCATATCATGCTGACGTCATGTCAGGATTTCATGACTCATGTTGGTATTTATTTTGCTAATCAAATGCGTTTATCCTGCTAACGTATCTGCTAACCTGCTAATTTGAACACTCGTCTAAATTGGTGAGTGACATCTTTATCATCATTACATATAGGTACTTAGTAGGTATAAAACAAAGTCGCTTCCCGCTGTCTGTCCCCATGTATGCTTATATCTTTCCATCCATCCATCAGCCATAAGAAGTCCACTGCTGGACACAGGCCTCCCCTATGGATCTCCAATAAGACCGGTTGGAAGCTTAGTGCTTTGTTGGCTTGCATCCAGAGCGATCCTGCGTTCTTAATGAGGTCATCCTCAATGGCTTATATTTTTAAAACTACGAAATGGATTTTGATGCGGTTTTTTTAAATAGATAGAGTAATTCAAGAGGGTGGTTTGGTTTATATGTATAATACACCTGTGCGAAGCCGAGGCGGGTCGCTTGTAATGTAATAAAACATGCCTCGGAGGATTGACGGTTAGCCCTTCAATTAACTTCACGTTGAAAATTAGTTGGTACAGAAACTAAAGATATTGTGCAATGCTAAAACTATGCGCCTACCTACAATAAGTACAAACAACAACAACCTACCTACCTACCAAATCTAGATTTAATTAAAAACAAAATGTACCTATCCTGCACAAATAAGCCGTTTGTAAAAACCCACTGATAAAGCTGACGACAGAGATGAAGGTCACACGAGGTCCAATAATAAACCTATACCTACTAAGTATTGACTGTTGCCTATTTGTATAACTAACATTGGAGCAGATAGTAGTGAGCTAAATTATAACCTAAATAATTTCTGTGATAATGAGTTGCTTGCTGGTGACTGCTACAGTACTTTATCATGATATTCATTAATTGATCAGTGGGAAATTAAACACAGGTATGTCAATGAACCACAACCTATATCAGTACAGTGAACAGATAATTACCTAAAATAGGTTAATTTGTTGTTTTAGCCTGGCGATCCCACTGATGGTTGAGGCAATTTTATTTTTAGCGATTTTTTTATGTTCTGTTATCTAATCAGAATTCAGTGATTGATTTTATTGAGTATCTATTTTTTTAAAGATACCTATTGCTAATAATAATTGAAACTCATAAAAATATGTAGTATGGTACCTACTTTAGAAATATAGGAAGTTTTAAATAGTTTTTTATTTTTAATAGTTTTAGATAACTGCATGTCACTATTTAACATTATATAGATTATGTTCTTCTTTTGTCTTATTCGATAAAAATCTGGCACCCGTCTACACTCAGAGGATGGTGCATAAAATCTAGTCTAATACTTAAATTGTTAGAATTGCCTATTAAAATAAAATACTAAATCAAAGTTATGTTAAAACCCAAAACAATAGTCTTCACACTATTACAACAATGCAGGCCACGACGATCCGCCTTCTATTTTGTGCCAATAATGTAATTGCCATTTTATTACTCGTCATCACACCATCACTATACAGGGTTATCTGCTTCTTCTTCTTTTCGAGCCAGCGATTCGGTAGTAAAACTTCTATTTAGTTAGATGTTGTTTGACCAATAGGAGGCCACGGAAACTGCGGCAGTGTTGGCCTCGTGGAGATCTTACCCTGTTATCGGAGGGTTAACTGTTTACCCTGTACTTAGCCAAAAGGGGTTGATTAAGACCATTATTATGAACAACATTTACTTTGGGGCCAACCCGGAATTCGAGAAAAAAATCTGCTGTTCATAACATAAAATTGCACCTGGGAATCGACAAAATGCATGAAACAGCTGATTTTTTTCACAAATTTGGGGTCGGGTCCATAGTAAAATTTGTTCATAATGATGGAGTCTGAATCACCTCTATTCGATTTAGTACATAAGTTCTGGATAACCCTGTATTGTTCTGTAGCCCATCTCTGGTTACGTATACCTTTACGTGGTCATTACTTAGATACTTGCACTTTAATTTCAGACTCAAGCCATGGCGCCTCCATTGCAAGGACACGCCCTCGGCGATCGGCACAAATTTTATAACGAATTAGTTAAAAAAGAGATAGAGAAGAATATTTCAGACATACCTAAAATTAACTTCGATGACGACGATATTGACAACATGATAAGAATCGACATAGCGTGCAAACAACGAAAGGTCGAGTACATTCTGGATGTTTTCAAATGTGAAGATATGCTGTACGTGTCTAGAGCTATCAACAAAAGCACTTGGCTGGTAACGGAGGCGCAATACGCGCACATCGTCAATCCGAAGTATTTACACAGCGAGCTCTTCCCTCACATGAACGCCAAAGCCATCACCAAACTGATGCTGCATATAAGGTGTCATTTAAAAGACGAAGTTCGCGTCAAGGCATTTTACAAATACGTCAATGAAAAGAACCCAAAAGCTGCTCTCCACTGGTTGGGTAACTGTCCCTTAAAATTCATGGAAGAAATTGTTGCCTCTCGTGGCGACGAAATTCCTTTAAAACTACTGAGAAGATATTGTAAAAAATCTATTAACATTTTGCACGTATTTCTAAAATATCACCGTTGTACTGACATCTGCGACTATGACATTGTCAGCCAAACATTGAATGCTTTAGCATATTTTTTGAAAAATAAAAATACGGCAGGGGAGTTTGTAGACATCGCGCTATGTTGTGAAGCCAAATATACGTACTTTAACTTACAGTTAACTAAGAAATACACACATATACTAATGAAAACATGTCCAGAAAAAATTAAGGAAAATTTCGTGGTTTTCCACAAACATATTGATTTGTCAACATTTGTTAAATATATAAGAACAGAAGAAATTATACCTTTCTTACTTAATACTACTGGTAGAGGCAATTTGGAGGGTTGGGAAGGTTGGAAATCTTTTAATACATTAGCACCATTTTTGGAAAGAATGCCCCGTGAAGAAACATTTGGTTTTTTAAGTGCTCTCTATAAAGTTGAATATGTCGATGATTCTAAAGAAAACGACAAAAGCAATGTCGAAACACTTTTCTACACAATCGAAATGGGAAGATATCATTATAACGGCTATAAATACGTCTACAGATGGTATCGATTCGTACCTTTTGACATTGCGTTTCGTGATATAAAGCGACTCATTTTTGCCGAGTCTGCACCCGAGATACGTCAATTCCTGCTAATCACATTGTTAAATTGCGCCAGTTGTAATGTTCAACAGATAAAAGTGGTTCTACAATATTATCATGACAGACACATCAATGAACCTTATTTCCATAAACGAACATTTATTGAAAGCCTGCTTTCCCAACATCAAACGTTTAGATTTGATGACAGTATGTGGAGTATATTGAACGCACTATTCCATAGCTCAGAAGTGTACATAGAATCCGGTAATGTTGTGCAAGCATCGTTAATTTCTATCATCGTCCGCGATGTGTTACACGAGCGACCTGTTCAAGAAGATGTTGAAGAAAAATTCGAAATAGAAACTCTAAAACACATTAAATCAAAATTGAGCTTAGATGAGCAGGACAAAGTATTTAGTTACTTACATAACTTATTGATTAAAAGATTAGATCGACAAAGTATAGATAGCGAAACAGGAATGAGTAAAGCTATTGTGCTACTTAAAACTTTCTGGACTTTAATTAATGACTGGGGTAGAGTAGAATCGAATTACGAATTCGTAATCCACAAAATTGCCGAGGTCTGCGACGTCAACAAAGCATCTACATGGATTAAAGAAATGAAGAAGACTAGTCGCCGCAAGCGAAGAAACAAGAACGCTACACGAGATGTAAAATCAAGATCTCAGCTGTCTGTAGAAATAGCTTCAATATATAAAATGGTTAAATCCTTTAGAAAGCTTTTATTCGAAAGATCGCTAGTGTTTCACGCTAACGAAGATGTGTTGTTGAACGCACTAAAGCACGACCCCGGACTATTGGTACGATGTAAATATGAAATAGACTTCTTGCGAAGCAATGACGAAGTCTCTCTTAAGAGATTCCTAAGTAAACTAAGGATATATTGGCCAGATACTCTAGCCGTTGAATGGGCTGAAACAAATTCTCTATGCCTTAAAAAACTATCTGGTCACCGAGCACTCGTGCGTGGTATTCTAACACTTTCACCCCACGGCAAAGCATTAGATTTTATAAAGATGTACACTCCCAATGAAAACAAAATACAATGGGGTGAAGGTGATCAAATAGAGTTGAGCATACAGAAACACATCGCGAAAAATATGCACATAGCTCGTCCGCAGCTGCCTGCCGAAGTCGTGCTGTGGTACGCTAAAGGAGACTATCTGCAGTACGCTCTGCTTTCGCTGTGCACTATGTACTACAACCTCAGATCAAGCGATATCCGTAAATACATCGCTGTCATACTAAACGCCACCGTACCGGTGTCATTACAAAAACACGGTATTCGCCTGGCGTTTATTAAATACAACACGGACGAAAAAATCGAAATGGCCGGAAAAATATGGAAAAAAACTAAGAATACGTCGATACGAGCCATTCTTTTCACATCAATGTTTGATTTACTGTGCAAGGAAAATAAAATAATGGCGACACAAGCGATATGGTCCCTGCTTAGTTCTTTTATAGACGACCTAAATGATGAAGAAAATAAGATTATATATAAAACACTGGGTAAAGTAAGCGATGTGCCACGGAGCGTTGTAGGCGATTTCTATCAGAAATCATTTTTATTTCTGGAGTCTGTGCCAAAGAAGGTGGACGTGGAAGAGATTCTGGATAATGTGATAGGTTATGCTGAAAGCATTATTGAACATTTAGATTCAGATTTTGTCGAAAAATCTTTAATAGCTTCATACTACATTCGAGAGTATTCAGAAATACTGGCAGCATATTTACTTTGTTCAAAAGACCTTAAGATTCAAATGCAAAAGTACTACAACTTGATACAACCAAACATTGATAAAAGCGTAACAGATTGGGCTAGCGACGATACTTCTTCATTAAGAGGAATGCAGGTTCTACTAGGTCACATATGCTCTAAAATACCGCACTATGTGTTCGAAAAAGATATGATAATGCCAGTTGAAATTCTAAGAAATATTATGGATGCCATTTTAAAGGGTCCATTGAATGTGGAGGAACATTATGTAAAGATTCGTCGATGGCAATTAATCGTGCGATATGTAGAGACTCTGGGTGAAATGAAAAGATCTAACGGAGAGCGTAACTGGGAACGCATTCGTACCGCTTCAGTACGTCACATAGCATCCATTTGTCAGGATTTTATCTTAAAAGACCAACGCACATTTTATCCATCGATTTACCTATTGTTTAAAAACGCATTAACGACTTTTCTAAAAGACTTTGGGATAAAAGACATTGACTTACTAAAAGCATTGTATGAAATGCTGCAGTGGAAAGATTGCCAAACAATGTACATGCTCGTACTAGAAATGGTACCAGACGGGAACGGGAAAGATTTTGTGTACTGGAAAAATAAAATAAAAAAGCAAATATATTTCAATCCCTCAAGAGAAGTTAGGATGCATTATTTCAAAAGGTTTAGAGATAAATACTATGAAGATACGGAAGATGATTCTGAGGATTCTGATAACATGTCTGGTACAAGTGATACATGCAGTGAAGATGAACAAAATTTCACTGTACAAAAGCCTCAAAACACCAAATATAACCTGTTTTCGTTTTTACGCCGATGTAACATTATGTAAATAGAATATAGCTTATTAACCTTTTCAACGCCAATGGCGGATACATCCGTACATCAACGACACGTTTGCCGCCATCGACAGGATTAATCCGCTACAAAAATGAAAATGACAATAAATGAGAGCGTGGCGTGGAGAGCCTGTTACCAATAAAATTGCCGCGGTGAAAAGGTAATATTAGTTATATTACCTTAATTACATTAAATGTAATTTTATAGTCGAAATACAATATTTAGGATTTATAAGACCTATTTCAATGTTATGCCTTGAAACACTATGTGATTTATATACAGGTTTACGTAAAATATGTTTTAAGTAGGATACAAATCATACCTACAACTACATGCATGATTTGTTATAATTAGCTAAGTAAATTAGGTCCTCAAGTGTTTATAATTACTCGAATATCTAATCGGTATATTAAAATAAATAGGTTTTTTTTAAATAAAAAAAATGTTCAGAATGTTCGGAATCGTTTATTTACAACCTCATACATATACTTAAATGTGGAAATTTAGTAATTTTTCGTAATTTTCTGTTTTTCAACGTTACAATACCAATAATCCTAATTAATTCTAGCTCCCGAAAAGGGAGCTCGTACCTAACACCCCTATGATTCGTTGAGGAATAAATATTCTTCGGAAATCAGTTTCTTTATGTACTTGAAAAGTGTACTACAAAATAACATGAAATTACGGTAGAGATCTTTTTACACAATTAATATACACAACACAACAATATACATGCTTAGGACGCTCGATCGTCGGATCAAATCTTTAGACTCAGTCAAAATAATAATATAAGGTATATAATACAAAATCATTTAGTTATTCTAGTCATAATTACAAGGAGTTCATGTTCTCCCAAAACAACCGACAAATATCAGATTCACACCAACACACTGTACAGTACATCATTTTTTTATATTTAGTTCATTATCCATTATGAGACAAGTAAAAATTCGTTCTTCATCTATCTAACTAGTGTTTATATTTGATTTGTTTTACACTGATTCAATGTAAAAGTAAAAGTAGAATCAGTGCTCGTATTTGATTAGTGGCTCGTCACTTCAAGTATATATATATTTTACATTTCACACAAAATAAAATATATGATGTATATTTTGTATCAATTGAGATTACTAATAAACGCCACAGCTGCTCGCCTTCATTTCATTTATTTCCAATTCTCACGTTTTACATACTTCAATGACATAACCTACCAAAAATCACATTTACTGAGAAATTAACAAATTTGAAACATTACTTTTTGGTAGCATTAAACAAACTGTTACTTTCGCGATTTTAGAGTTGGTTTATTTTAATACACTCCTTTTGAAGTAGCTTGGCACTTGAGACTCCTAAAACATATGTTCACCAATAAAATTATGTGGCAGTGAGTGAAGTAATTATTACATTTTTGTATATAATCTACGCCTTCCGTTTGAATTATCTCGTTCCCAAGATTGCCTGGAAGAGATCGTTTTAAGCAATAAGGCCACCAGTTGTCGCAATAAATTTAAGACATTGTATTCTGCTATCCCTACTAATATTGCTATTATAAATCCGAAAATATGTTTTTTGTTTGGTTCTCTTTCACGCAGCAGCAGATCAACGGATGGACTTGATAATTGGATTGGATATAGTTCAAAGGTCTGACATTGGCGTAATAAAATAAAAGATTCCTATGGGATAGCACAAGTCAAAATTTCACGCGGGCGAAGCCGCGTGCAAAACCTATCGTAATAATTTATATTTCGCTGTGAACAATAAAGCGTTTATCTATCTAACGATTGTTTGTAAGGTTCAAATAGTGCGTATGTGAATAAGGAATGTTTTTAGATTATAAAGAGAACGATGTTTAAAACTGGCGACAAGCTACATGAAAAGAAGTATAGTAATATGCACTTTTCGGCTGTTTTCTTTTTATCTTTTGAGGGCCACGCCTAATTTTTAGGGTTCCGTACCAAAGCGGTAAAACAGGACCCTATTACTATTATTTTCATATTTTGGCGCCCGGAAGCGCTGGTCAAGAATAGGCGACTTTGGGGGTGAAAAGATTAGATATAATTAAAAAAATTACTTCCAAGTTATATCATTAAAAACATTTTCCGATCGCGAAATAAAAAAAATACCACATTAATACATTTTAAGGTATTAAGAGTGAAGTTTAGACCACTCACTGTCGCAGGCTGTTTAGTTAAGGAATCCCCTACACTGCGCCGCGCCGCACAGGCAGGGGATCTTCTCGTCTTCTAGCGGGAACTTGTAGTCGTACGTTATCTCCTCGTCCACTCCTATCGGCTGCTTCGAGTATATCACTATCTTCTTTTGAGACTCTATTGTTATGATTTTCGCGTAGCAGTTGGGCTGAAAAAAAACATATGGCAATTAGATACGAACTAAAAAACATCATGGTGGCGGGCGTCTTTACGTTATGTATGAAAAAAATTCAAACCCCTTATAAAACAAAACATTATCTTAATAGGTATCTACATGCTGCTCGTTCAAAGATTAAAACGCTAAGCGGAACACCTTTAACAGGATGAAAAATTACTGTTCTGTACAAAAAGTTCATTGATTTTCGACAAAATATATGGAACTGTTGCTGTAGGAGGAGCCGATGAATATACTCACATTACAGCTGTGGTTGATGAACCGGGCGAGGTTGCCGCACTTGGTCGCGTCGATGATGGTGTCGAGGTCTATGCGGAACAGGTAGGAGGAGCCGATGAATATACTCACATTACAGTTGTGGTTGATGAACCGGGCGAGGTTGCCGCACTTGGTCGCGTCGATGATGGTGTCGAGGTCTATGCGGAACAGGTAGGAGGAGCAGATGAATATACTCACATTACAGCTGTGGTTGATGAACCGGGCGAGGTTGCCGCACTTGGTCGCGTCGATGATGGTGTCGAGGTCTATGCGGAACAGGTAGGAGGAGCAGATGAATATACTCACATTACAGCTGTGGTTGATGAACCGGGCGAGGTTGCCGCACTTGGTCGCGTCGATGATGGTGTCGAGGTCTATGCGGAACAGGTAGGAGGAGCCGATGCCGGTGGCCTCGTACTGCGCCTCGCGCACGTCGGCCACGATCGGCCGGATCATCTGGCCCACGTACTCTATCACCATCTCGTCCGCTGCTATCGGCTCCTGTAAATATTATACACACAACTTGTTAGGAAGTTCGTATAGGCAAGCCATGGTGTCAGAGTTTTGAAGTCGCCTGAAGGACTCTGACTTAACTTAACCGGTTGGCGAACCGGTTAAAACAAGCGGGCCCTAAAATGTAACGTGTCAACCGAGCCTCGGTAACGGTCAGTTGGGAATGCTACTTGCGGTCACCCATCCGAAGACTAACTTTGCCGTTGACGTTGCTTTAGTAGTTAGTAAAATTGCACCCCATTCAGCAGTTCTTTATCATCATTTTGGTTGCAATGCTTTGGTCATCGTGCATCGAAACGTCGAAAAATACGAAAGTACGAAAAGTCGTACTTAGTCACTAATGATACTAAACCGAAGCATACAAACAATAATATTTTACCTTGAGAGTATCCAAGTGAGACGGATATAAGGTTTTTATGGGGTAAAAAGCTGCTAAAATCTATTTTTGTGTATTGTACTGATTTTTAAGTTTTCTATGGTGGGCAAAGAAGTTTCATGCGGTACGCCCATACCCACAGGGCTATATTAATATATTATTATGAAATTAATACTTAGTTGAATAGATACTTTCGAATACTATGAAAAGATTACCCCTATTTACATTTATTTTTACCTTGAGCTACGATTTTCATAGAAAATAATTATATTACCTGAGCGAATAGACCCCAATCGTGGATACCGGATTTGGCAAACTTGAGCTGCTTTTTCCTAAATTTGAGCTGGTTAAACTTCAGAAGATCCGAATCAGTATCCGTGCCTGAAATAAAACAAAAATATTAGTATCGCAAAAAAAAAAAATAGTTGGAGGATTGCCAGGCCTGAAGATGCCACTTCAGGCCTAACACTGAGCACGAATCACAAAAACCGATACCGGCCACACTAAAACGGGGTTTCTGGCTCACTTTGTGGTCGTGTTCACTTGTATGCCGTGAACCTTACCAAATAAAGTATCCCAACTGCTCAAAACAAAAACATCGCGACAATGGGCGCGTAGACGTAGACAAGAAGGTCGCAGGCGTCCGTAGTAGTAATGTAATTTGTAGGCACTAGTATTTCCAAAAACGTAACATCTGACGTAAACAGAGGTGAATTAAGAATGCCGCGCTCCGCTGTGTTAAGGATCTCGGCTGGTTTGAGTATACTGGCAAATGCACAATATGCATATCCAAGCGGGATGTCAGGTCGTCCCTGCCTAGAATTAGAATAGGCACGATGACTAAAAAAATATAATTAGTCCGTCCGGCATCAATCCTATTATTTCGGATTTAAATTCAAAATTTAATGTGTGGTATCTTGATGACGGTTCACTAGGCGGAAATGTTTCAGAAGTACTCGAGGATCTTAGCAGCATCATACAGCGCTTTAACTCAATTGGCCTATCGCTTAATTACAGTAAATGCGAATTTATTTTTGGAGGTGAAACGACATATGAATTTCTTTCCTCTATTTACCAAAAATTCGATTCCTTGTGTCCAAACATATTAGTACAAAATAAAAATTCACTGACTTTATTAGGCGCTCCTTTATTTTTAGAAGCAATTCCGCCGGTAATGTCCTCAAAACTAGATCTGTTCACTAAAAATTCAAATCTACTTTTCCAAATTAAACCACACATGGCTATATACATACTTCGGCTTTGTCTTTTTACTCCAAAATTCATGTATTTACTGCGTTGCTCCCCAGTGTGGTATTTCCACACAATAACTGATACAGCAGACACTATTTTGAAAGAAACAATCACCAAAATTTTGAATCTGAACTTTGATAACAAATTCTGGGCGCAGGCTACCCTCCCTATATCGTTTGGGGGTTTGGGTATACGTCGCATTTCGAGTGTGGCGCTACCTGCTTTCTTGGCTTCCTCTCATGGCTCTCAAACTCTCATCGGCATGATCCTAAACAGCCCCATAGCCGATGTTCGAGTTGCTTGCCAAGAGGAAGCCATGGCAGCTTGGTCTGCGACATGCCCTGGTGACAATTTGCTACTGATACAAAAATTCAAAATTTGTGGGACTTACCCATTCGGCCCTTTTGAATCAAACAATGAATGACTCAGACCGAGCACGTCTTTTAGCAGTTTCGGAGTCAGAATCAGGTCACTGGCTCCGTGCTCTACCGTCTGACAATATAGGCACAGTATTAGATCCCAGTTGCCTACGCATTGCGGTGGGTCTGCGTCTAGGAGCCAAGTTGTGCGAGCCTCATAATTGCCAGTGTGGTCGAGGCGTGGACCAATTTGGACAACACGGGCTTTCATGTGTGAAGAGTGCCGGCCGACTTTATCGCCATCGGGCAATAAATGATTTAGTCAGGCGGGCACTCTCCACTGCTTCTGTGCCTTCGACTCTGGAACCGAGCGGAATGTCAAGGGATGACGGTAAGCGTCCTGATGGAGCCACACTAATACCATGGAGTCTCGGGCGAGCCTTAGTGTGGGACGCCACGTGTGTGGATACCCTGGCACCGTCATACCTTGGTGATTCCGCTCGCTGTGCTGGAACCGCGGCTGAGAAGGCACAGAGGAACAAACATCAAAAGTATTCACAGCTTAACGCACACTACGAATTTGTTGCGTTAGCTGTGGAAACTTTGGGCCCGTGGTCATCCGACACAAAAAGCTTTTGTAAAGCTTTATCAAAAAGGTTGATCCTCGCCTCCGGAAACCCTAGAGCTGGCGCGTACTTCGCTCAAAGCCTGAGCCTTGCGATTCAGCGAGGTAACGCGGCCAGTGTTCTGGGGACCTTCCCACACGCTGCTGGTCTGGACGGCGTGTTTGTATTGTATATATGTATTTTTATGTTTTTATGTATATATCATTTCTTTATAATTTAATTGTACATAATTTGGTTTAATTTGTAAACTGTGATTAAGTAATTGTAAATAAATAGTCCGTCAGATAGATTAAAAATAAATATTACTTTCTTTTGTTAATTAAACAAAAATTGACGAAAATATAGCCCGTTAAAGTTCCGGGTGACGTCACGAGTGCGCTACAAATGTACAGATTAAGTCGCACTAGTGACGTCACGAGCCCCCAAAAATTTGACACGGTTTAACTTTGTCATTTATTACTTGATTGGCAAAAGAAAAAATACGTGTCCAATATTTTAAATAATCTAACTAACGGACTAATAATAATAATGATTCTTTTACCCAGTCATCATTCCTATTACAATTAGGCACTGATATCGTATAGCGCGCCATAACAATGACATATGACAACTATGGCTATGGCTTTATTTACCGTGTCATTGTGTTAAGTTTTCTTTTTGGTGTATTTTTTTGTATTGAAAAACAATAGGGTTTTCTAGAACTTTAATTTGTTTACTTTGTCAATCACAATGGCATCGATGATTCTAGAGATTTCTAGGCAACTTTTATTCACAGAGCGATGGTTTTCGTTAGACTCAGTTATCATGTTTTTTATCGGAGCGAACGCATCTCGTGTTCAGGCAGTATAAGTGATTGTAAAGTGTGTTCAGTGACTAGTTCGTGAGAACCAGTCGTGTCGTGTGTTTTGTGATTTTGTGAAGTAATTGTGTGCAATAAAGTGAAAAGTGAATAATCGGCGTTTTAATTGATTATTCAAGAACCCATCTCGTAACAACGTAGAGAGAGTGGTCGTACCGAAGGCGGTGAGCAGGCGGCGCTGGTTGGAGCGCGCCTCGCGGGAGAGGAGCTGCATCTGGCGCGCCTTCTTGTCGTCCTGCGCCGCGGCGGGCGCGGCGCACGCGGCGGCGCGTCCGTGGTGGTACTTGTACTTCGCCTTCAGCCGCGCGTCCATCTTGTAGTAGCCCTCCGACCGCGCCGACCCGCTCGAGTGACCCTGAACCAAAAATATCTTTAAATAACAGATTGATAATGCTGTTGTCACTTGAGGCAATTCTCAACCACAAAAACGCATGGAAAATCTTCCAAGTTGCTGTCAAAACTGTCAAATAAGTATTGTCATTTGACGTCCCTTGTCTAAAAATCCGACAACAGCCACCGAATCGAGATATATTTTATGTCTCTTTCAAACTTGTGCCATATTAAATCGATGCATTTTTTACAGATTTTCTCGATCGACCATATTATCCCTCTGGTATCTCTGTGCCCTGACCGTTCTGAACGTTGCTTAACTTCGATGATCGCTAACGAATACCTAGTCAAACTACGCTATGAGCGCTACCAACCAAGGCTATATGCCGAATCACTCTCATTCTTGATGGCTGATGTTAGCTACAAGCTGTGCAAACCCCAATTTTTATGCAACTATTATGTGAGCTTCAGTCAGGATTGGGTTTGCGCAGCTTCCAGCTAACTTCACAGCCACAAAAGAGTTTGATTCGACCTATAAGCAAGAGAACCGCATATTTCTCACTCACACAAATCAAAACCTACAGGCTACTTCCCGTTGACATAGAACTATGAAATTTGGCGAGAAGCATTGTCTCAGAGTACACATATGGGAATAAATCTGAAAACTGTACATTTTTATTATAAAAAAATAGGGCCTCAAAATTCACAAAATATGGGTTTAAAATCCAAACTGAGTAAATCGTAACTTGAAAGGTATCATATAAAAGAACTTCATTAGCACATGCTAAAATAGGTTTTTAATGATATTTACAATGTGATTGTATGGAACCCTCGATCTGCAAAAGACCATAGATATACGTATACAGTTTAAATTTCAACTCGATATCTTTACGCGTTCCCGAGATAAAGAGTCTTGACATACACACAGACGGACAACAAAGTGATTTATAAGGGTTCCGTTTTTTCCGTTTGAGGTACGGAACCCTAAAAAGACCCCGATGCAATCACGCGGGATCCAAGCAGCTTTATTGAATATCTGTAGGAGATACCGATGGCCAACAATTGACATCCTGTGCCTGAAATGATGGTGTATTTTTAAAAGGCTCACCTGTAAATCCTCATAAATATTATTATGCCGTTTGGACTTCTTCTTAGGCGGGCTGTAAGTGACATCTGAGGGCGGATGGTCGACCCAGTGCGTATCGTTGAGCCAGTACATGGGCGGGTCGGCGGCGAGGAGTTCTTCGTACGCTCGCTTCAGGTACAGAATGTCTTCTCTGTCGATGCCTTCACGGAGGAACTTGTAGGGTATCGTTACATCTTCCATCATCTCGCGAGGAGGGAAGGTCTTCGTTGGATGAAGGACACGCTCGTAGCCCGTTTTGTCGAAAGCCCTGGGTGAATAAATAATTAGTACGGGTTTTAAGGCTCCGCAGCGCTAAAGTAAGTTCGTAGAGGTTCGCTAGACCTGATTTCAGAGTTTTCAAGTCGCCTGAAGGCCTCTGACATGGCTAAACGGTTTAAACAACCAGGCCCTACGATTTAACGTGTTATCCGAGCCACGGTAGCGATTAGTTTCAAATGTCACCGTAGTGTTTATAGGCCTTAAAGCTTAGTTCGGTTAGGTATGTCAGCGATCACCAAAGTTAAGCAACGATTGGAACGGTCTGTCTTTGAATGGGTGACCGCGGGTGGCATTAACAACTGAGCGCTACCATGGCTCAGATGACAAGTTAAGTTGTAGGCCCCGGTTGTATTAACCGTTTAGCTATGTCAAAGGCTTTCAAGCGGCTTGAAAACTCTCGACACCTGGGCTCATGACCTAATGAAGACCGCAGGATCGCGCTGGATGCAAGCCGCTACCAACTGGTCTTAATGGAGATCTTTAAGGGAGGCCAATGTCCAGCAGTGGAGGATCTCTGATGGATGGATGGATAAAGATAACCTACTTGTTCTGAATCTCGGCGAGCTTGTAGGAGTCGTCTTTCCGTTTGTAGGGCCTCTTCTCGTCGGGCTTGCCGGCCGGCGCCGCGCCCGCCAGCTCCGCCGCGTCCGACGCCGGCTCCATCCACGTGTAACCTGGACACAATATTCATGCTCAACTGACTTGGAAAAGTAATAATAATAATAAATCGTTTATTTGGACATAAAATAACAATGTTCAGGGTACTAGTTGACCCAAAGGCTCCTAAACTAGTTAAAACTGTATTTTAGGAGCCGATGGCTTCTCCTTAAAATATATACAATACATTTGTTAATATTATGCCATTAATAGATCAAAGTAAAGATTTACTACATGATGCATATTTTTACAATTTTAACTTATTTAAAATAACGTACACTTTAAACAACCTATTCAGCATGTGTGTGTGTTTGTGTGTGTGTGTGTGTGTGTGTGTGTGTTTGTGTGTGTGTGTGTGTGTGTTTGTGTGTGTGTGTGTGTGTGTGTGTGTGTGTGTGTGTGTGTGTGTGTGTGTGTGTGTGTGTGTGTGTGTGTGTGTGTGTGTGTGTGTGTGTGAAGTACTGAAAACTACTGAAACTAGGCTATTATAATTATGTTCCCGTGAGAGCTTTATGATAGGCATGACGACTAAAAACATTTAATTAGTCCGTCAGATAGACCATCAAAAAATATTAGACACGTATTTTTTCTTTGGTCAATTAAACAAAAATTGATGAAAATATAGCCCGTCAAAGTTTCGTGTGACGTTACAAGTACCATACAAATATATAGACTTCTGTAAGAGAGGTGGCGTCACGACCCCACTCCCAAACTTTGACAAGGTTTATCTTTGTCATTTGTTGTTTGATCGACAAAAGAAAAAATACGTCTCCAATATTTTTTGATAATCTAACTCACGGGCGAATTATGTTATTGTTTTTTTGTCATCATGTCTATTGCATCCCATTGCGATTTTGAAAGTTCTATATAGAGTTCAAAAGTCTTTAGCCCCTAAACGTACACGTAACGTACGTAACTTTGGCGTACGTACCATGGTCGTGCTGCAAGTGGTTGGAGGGTCGCCGCTCGTCGTCGGGCGGCGGGCGGCAGTACGAGTGGTCGAGCGCGACTTGCGACGCCTGCGACGCTTGCGACACTTGCGACACGGGCGAGGAGGTCTCCGACAATGCGCTGCTGGCCTGAGGGGGGGAACGACAAACCTAAAGTGAATTTAGAACGAATAAACAAAAATTAACTAAGATTTTGCTGCTTTGGAGAATATCTCCAAAACTATTATAGTCACCACGAAATAAATGGCCTGTTTTGACAGTTCACGCCCTTGAAGTTGTCTATTTTTTACCGATCGAAATGTTCCGATGGTAATTACTTTTTTCATTGATAGGTACCGCCCACTCGGCTAAGTGCTATGAATAACGATTTTTTCATATTTTCCACAAACTATTAAAAATCGGCTAAGGAAAAAAATAAATCGATTCAGATATATTTTTAAGGCCGACTCGCACTTAGCCGGTATTATTTATTTAAATGTTTAGATCAATTCATTACTGAATTTCACCAGTTGTGTTGTGATCTTTATTTAAAAGTATGAGCTTGGAGTTCAAAGCCGTAAATAATGCCAACATTGATTTCTATGGAATGGCTCTCAAAATCAATGACAAGTAATAGAAACCGTCAAAATCAAAATCAATTATGAAACAAAATGTAATTACATCTTTGACCCCATTAACGCTGACCGTCTCCATAGTACTGTGGTCGCTCTGATCCACGGACTCGACTCTCTTTCTCTTCTCTCTCTTTTCATTCTTTTTCTGCTTCTTCTTCCTTGCTTCCAGACTCTCTTCTTCGGAGGAGATCTCTCCCTCTTCGAGCTCGGTGTCCGGTTTACTCTTGTCCGGTGATTTGAGGTGATTTCTGATGGGACTGGCGCGGTGATCGTCTGGTTTTGGTTCCGGTTTACTAGAAAAAAAAACAAATTAATATCCCATAAAAATTAAAACTAGAACCCAAACCAAATATGGCATTAAAATGTAGTCAAGAACAATCTAGTTTTACATCAATCTTCAGAGCTGAATTCAAACCAAAAATACGAAACAATTTCATTCGTTTGGGACCCATAATATTTCAAACTATTTTTGATCTACCAACAATAAATGATAGAATCTGTTAATTTCCGCTCGACCTGCTCTAGACTCCTTGTTTCTTCTTTTTTTTCTGGTACTTTTTGGCTTCCCCCGAGTCCGAGTATATCCAGATATGAACATCCTAAGGCTGAGATGGACTTACCTTTGGTCAGGCGGTTTCTCAAGCGACTGCATAACTATCCTTATATCAGTCTTATATGCAGCTGTGGACGTCCTACATCTGCAATGACGATCCTGCGGCTGAAATACGACGACATACCTTTCGTCGGACGGTTTCTCAGGCTGCGGCTGGTTATCCACCTCCATCTGTCTCTTCTCCTAGAACTCCCGCACGATCTGCTCCATATACTCTGCATTTCTTCTGTTCTCCTGGTACCTCTCTTCCTCCGGCGCCCGAAGTAGGTATATATCCAGCTGTGGACGGCCTGGGCTGAGATGACGTTGACGTACCATTCGATGGTCCGTTTCTCAGTCTGCGGCTGGATTCGAGTGGATGTCCTTCGGCTGCATTGATGATAACGACGATGACATACCTTTCATCGGGCGGTTTCTCAGGCTGCGGCTGGGTATCCACCTCCATCTTCCTCTGTTCCTCGAAAAACTCCCGCTCGATCTGCTCCATATACTCCGTATTTCTCCGTCTCTTCTCCTGGTACTCCCTCTCTTCTTCCGAGTCGGAGTATATACGGTCGAGAAGCAGGTCTCTTGGCTCTTCTGGTGAGAGGATCGGGGAGCCGAGGCGCGCCTCGCCGTCTGATGCTGACGCTTCCACGTCGGGGATGGGGGTTTTTTCTATACACAAAATACTCTTTGTATATCATCAATCACAATAGCAAATCATAATGGCAAATATCCTACAGTTTCGATGGCATAAAGACCGCTAAGTCTTTAACGCGATGAGAAGTAAAACAAAGATTCTTTATATTTTAATACTGCGGAGTACCAGCGCGCACCCTGCAGTTAGAGATCATTAATTTATAGGACATACAATTCATACCAATCAAACCTTTAAATTGCCTAAGTATTGATGAATACTTCAAGTAATATGTCGTGAGCGGCAATTTTGACCTAAAGTACGAGTAGTACGGGTAAGTATTCAGCGATACGCCTGTTAGAAATATAAGGTAAAGAGACGTATAATACAAGTAAATTTACGCCTACCTCTTCTGCTCAGCTCCTCTTCGCTATCCGAAGACGAGTAAACTCTCCGTAACCTCTCCTTGTTTGAAATGACTTTGAACTGCGAAGGAAATTATAAATATTTTCACAATGTTGTAACTGTTTCTGACACAGAAAGCGAAAAGAAATTATTTATTTATTTCATTAATTACAACTACCATTACAGTCAGAAACCAATGCGATAGTGTAATAAATATCATATTTACAAAAAATGTCAATTTGAATAATAATAATAATGTCAAATAATTATATCAATTCATTTATTATTAGACACGAAATCTACACGCATCCAAACAAACCCGGCACATTTTTTTAAGATTTGGTGTTGTGATTTATTTAAATAGCGACATAGCTATTTGTAAAACCCACGAGCATATTATAACTATTTTTTGCAAAATTTATAATTTTCAGATACATAGTACCACCACACTGTACCTCAGATTCATCAAGTTCCGTGTCATCGTCGGACTCGGAGTATATCCGGGCGGCGCCCACTTTTTGCTCCGACTCCGATGATGATGATGACCCACTCGACGATGATGATGATGATCTGACAAACAAACAACAAGCAATATTTGAAGATAAAATTCGTAGCATAGACTCACAAGGTAGACAATTTACCAGGTGCCCAATTTCTGAAACGTTAGAATCATTTTTAATGTTCACATTCAATTGAATTCTCACTTTCGAGTCATCAACCAAAAACTGCATTTCTGATGATGATTTTTTTTACCTGGATGAACTACTGGACTGCCGCCGTCGACTTCTGGAGAGGTAAGAGCCGGTCGTTCTATTTCTAGGACTCGTCGGCAATTCCTTCTCTTCGTCGGAGTTTTGCACCATTTCTTCCTGCAAAAAAAGAGCAAGTGAATAGGTATAAATGCTTTCCAAACGTAAGACATCACAGTAAAAAGCAAACGAATTTGCCTGTATTCACCGTTATCCAGAACTGGTAAACTAAGCCGAAAGGAGATTATTCAGACCATTATTATGAACAACTTTTACCATGGGGACAACCCGGAATTCGAGAAAAAAAATCTACTATTACATATTCCGAGTTGTAATTTTGTATGGACTTATGAATGAACTTTCCATTTCTTCATAAAGGTTGGTATTTTGTCTTATTTTGTGTTGGTAGTATGTGCACAAATATTTAATTGTCGTCTGGTTGAGAAAGTATTTTCCTTTTATTCAGCACTTCGTATTAATACTCGGTGTTGCGGAACGTTTTCAAGCATTTTTAGTACTTGCTTTCACCAGATCACAAGTACAGCTATATGTTAAATAATTACTAAGTCACCTCGAAGAATCCTCGTCCACGACGATAGATTTTCTGTTTCATTTAAAATATCGGCATTTGGAATCGAAAACTCGGTACTGCAGTATGTGTAAATAAAAAGTTTTCACCATGTGCCTTACTTAATCACTAAGTCTTCTCGAAGAATCCTCGTCCACGACGATCGGGGAGGGTGTTTTCCGATTCCTCCAAAAGCTCGGCATTTGGGATCTAAAACTCGGTACTGCAGAACATGTAGTTGGAGGTATTCCTATTACCATGTGCCTTACCTGATCGCTAAGTCTTCTGGAAGAGTCCTCGTCCATGACGACCGGGGAGGGTATTTTCCGTTTTTTCCTGAAGCTGGGCATTTTGGGGATGGCGGCGCGCAGGCCGAGCCCGATCCCGGTGCCGTAGCCGCCGAGCCCGAGGTCCAGCCCGAGGTCGCGAGACTCCATTATGGACTTTATGGAATCTACTGCGGTCTCTTCTTTCTTATTGGAGATGTCCTAAAAATATACAAAAGAGATAATGCACAAATATATCGAGCTTAGGCTATTACCTTGTACAGTATTCAATTATTCATAATTCAGAATTTCATATTTTTGGATCTTATAATCTTTTAACATGGCTTCTAAAATATCGCGTTGTAATGGTGGCGATGAACAAAAATCATATTAGAAAACATGAAATTCCATTCAAATTAAACATTCAATGCGATTGTTTTATTCTGCGGATTTATTTAATGGATTTTTTGTGATACTGTACACAGTCGGGTCCCACTTTGCTAGAACTTTTTTGGAGTTTTGGTAAACAATAAAATGTGTGATATTGCTGGTCTAGAGAGGTAAAAATACTAACCCATGTTTGGTATTTTTTTACCTTTGAAAATTCATGTTGAGTGAGCTACGGATTAGAGATTCTCGTTTTGTAAAAATTAAAGTATCAAACGTGCCTGTTTTTATTGGTTCTAATTAATCTACGATTTTAGGGGTAGCTTCCCTTTTATTATTTCGAACCACATGAAATTATTATTTGGCTTTTCCATTAACAATATTTTCCAAACTAGATAGGTTTACATTGCCAACATTCTGTTTGGTTTTAATCAGAGATGGGTTCTGGATTATACAGTAAGTAACAGTAAAAGTAGAATTCTTCTAGTGAACTTTAGTTCACAACTGTTTACTCTATACATGGAAAACAGAAGGTTTAATCTTATCTTTGTATTTAACGAAATGTTTTTTTGCTAAATTCATCAAATGCGACAAAACCGATAAACGCTAGGCTAAAAATGAACGATTGGTTAAACAAGCTTCGCTTTTTGGTGTTCATCATTTGCAGATCACCGGAGCTTAGATAATCAAAATGTTTTTGAACGAATAACTCGTAAATGAATGAATGGTATTATATTACTATAAAAAAATTATATTCCGTCCGGATACATTTGCTTTCACCCATTGAAAAGGCTTTCACCAATGAAAAAAGGCTTTTACCCGCTTTCAAAAATAGTCGGGTACTTTTTTTTTTATTTCGAATAGGTTCGCGTTTGACTACACACTGCCTGATGTTAAGCAGATGCGCGGTCTAGGGTGTAGCACGCAAGTTGTATTAGTTGTATTTTTGTACTATTATTATCCTACAAAATGTAATCCTTGTTGGGCTAGTGTCATAAGCGTTTCGTGTCACTTTTGTGTAACTTGGTATCCTTTTTTATTTTGTCAATGTCAATCATTCGAACCTGCCAAGCCGTCAACAAAAAAAAAAAGAATAAGTAGGAATTTACCACAGAGGTATGTACCTATTAAAGTAGGTAAGTATTTTATTGGCGCTTTTAAATATACGGGGTGCACGTAGAATTTGCTCAATATTCTCAAAATATTCCATATTATTTTCTTCAAAGATAAAATTCATCGCGTCTTCGATTTTTATGGTAAATGCCGGTGATGCAATGGGTAACGTTGGTAATGGTTGTTTAATTGGTTAAACAAGGTTGACGACGTCGTTTAAGTTAAACTATTACTGTATTTAAACAACGGTTAGTGCTTGATGAACAGCAAAATTTCGTTAACAAGCCGTTTAAGACTTAACGAACGGTTAATAATATGAACTCGGGTCTTAACCTATACAGAATTCGAATAGTTCGCACGGATTGATGTAGTAATTTTCACATTGTTGATTTATCAAAAATGGCACAGCCGATTTCGATACAATTTTTTTTTTGTTTGATAGATATATTTTAATGGTGGTCCCGACCTTTAAAGTATATCTACCAAACAAAAAAAAAATGGGAAAAGGACTACTTTGTAAAAAGTTATGAGTGGACATAGATAAAAAAAAAAAACGTTGACTTATAGCCTCCTCCGTTCCGACGGTTAAAAAACTATTTCACCACCCACTTATTTCTCTTTCGCGTCGTCAATTTCAGTCTTAGAGCTAAAATCACCAAGTACCTACCTACTAACATTACTTTAAGCATCATCAAGATTTACTAACTCCAAAACCTGTAACTTTTTGAGCAAAATAAACGTTATCTTATCTTATCTTATCTTATCTTACCTGCAAGGGTTGTCCCGCTTCCTCCTTAGGCTTGTATATCTTCTTGCTCTGTTCGTCCCACCACACCTCGAAGTGCTTGAAGGCCGTGCTTTCAATCATTTTCTTGTTGAAGTCCTTCTTCAATATCTGCTTGAGTTCGGCCGTCACCCGCTCGATCACGTGGTTTATGGTCGGGTAGTACGGGTTGTCTAGTTCCTGCTGCCAATTAGGGACGGAATCGTTTTTTTTTATCAAAATAGAAATGTTAATTTAGTTAATTACAGGTCATCGGATTCTAGGGTCTTTGTCAACTTTAGTTTATTTAATTATTTGCTAGACTATTTTCGGACAAGAAGTGACTCCCTCGTTTTGTTCGGTTTATCTTTTCCTAAAGCATAATTTCTCAATGGTAAAAAAAAATGAAATTACAAGGCGGACGGTAGATGAATACATGTCTTTATAGTAATTTAATTGAGTAGTCAAAAATGGGTTACTAATTGTTTTGTTGTAGGTACTTAGTCTCATAAGATTTACAGAACAAGACTATTAAATCAGGCACAAGTGTTTGAGTGCAAAAACCCTCATATATGCTTAACATAACATACATATGGTATTAAATTTGATTTGGCATTTACCTGCGGCGGCTGCGCGTGCGGTATGCAGGGCGGCGGCACGAGGCGGGCGCCCGGGAAACTGAACGCCATCGCCAGCTCGGGCGCGTACGCAGCACCGGGGTACGCTGCCAAAACAATACATCATTGCGGGGGTTGGATACCAGATGGCGCCATGTAGTGACTCATTACGCTGATGAGCTTTTCAAATGTCGTGTGCAAGTGAAACAGCAAAGCGCAACGGAACGCGCGCAAAGTCAGGATATAAAAAAACGACGACTGTTTTCTACGCGAGTGTCGAGGTTTTGTTTTAAAACCGGAATTATGTGATATCTAAATATACGGAAAATTAATGTTTACGTACACGTAACCAGCAACGGTATAATATGACCATGGACCAAACAAGCTAAGGTACCTCCTGATGGCCAGAGATAATGTATAATATACTAGCTACGCCCAGCGGCGTTACCCGCGTTAGCCCGAGATAAAAAGTAACTTGTGTTAATCCAAGGTGTAAGCTACTTCCATACCAAATTCCATCTAAATCGGTTCAGCCGTTTGTTCGTGAAAGAGTAACAAACATCCATACATACTCCCAAACTTTCGCGTTTATAACATTAATTCCTACTAATATTGTATCATTATACATCCTACTAATGTTATAAATGCGAAAGTTTGGGAGAGTAATCGATGGGATTTTTCCCATAAGGAGATGTAAGAAAACTGCAACACCGGGGGTGTTATCAGTGATGGTGATGGGTATACTCACGTGCAGGAGGCCAGCCAGCGCCGGGGTACATGTAAGGGTGCGCAGGCGCGGGCGCTGCGCACGGGTAGCCGTAGTAGGGATCCGCCGGAACTTGCTCTTCGATCTTAGCTTCAGTCGACGACAGCGAAGACAGCGACATCTGTACAACCACAATGTGTTATTGGACAATGGAAATCATACCGTCAAACCGAGTTAAAGGTACATGATTAAGATTTGAATGACATGTAATTTTTAAAACCAAATTACCAATAATTTCTTTATCCTACGCCCGTGCTCACCACTACGACACGCGGCGTCGAAATTGTGCACATATGCGCAATAATTAGCGAATCACAGAATCAACGAAGTGTCATCTGCGGCTAACATCTCATATCTTTTTCTCAACCGCCGATTTGTGTGGCGCTTAGTATACCTGATCGTCGTCCAAATTGGCGTCCTGTTGTGGCGCAACAGGCGACTGCTTGCGTTCCTCGCCAGTTAGCAACTCCTCTTCGGACAAAGTATATTGCTGTCTGTTGTATCTATCATCATCATCATCATGACTGTGATGTATATTTACCTGATCGTCATCCAAATTGGCGTCCTGTTGTGGCGCAACGGGTGACTGCTTGCGTTCCTCGCCAGTTAGCAACTCCTCTTCGGACAAAGTATATTGCTGTCTGTTGTATCTATCATCATCATCATCATGACTGTGATGTATATTTACCTGATCGTCATCCAAATTGGCGTCCTGTTGTGGCGCAACGGGCGACTGCTTGCGTTCCTCGCCGGTTAGCAGCTCGTCTTCGGAAGACGATATGTCGCTGCCTATCTTGTCTATCGCCATCAGCCTTTTTCTTTCCTCTTCTCTTTCTATCGCTTTCGCGCGCTGTACCGAAAAAGATAACATTATGTTCGATATTCAATCAAGTTTACTCATTATTGTTCTTATGCAACCTCGAGAAAAAAGCAGAAGTTCGACAATTTTGTCGAGAATCGTTTAAATTTTTGGGTGACTTCCACTGCCACTGACTGGTGGAGCAGATTCCACTCGAATTTCAGACCGGTGGCATCTGCCCTACCAGGGCTATCGCGGGATTTTAAATTAAATTCGTAGTGTCATAAGTACAAAATTGACTGCAAAATTTTAATCATTACAGGGCCCCACCGAAAGAATTGATAAGTGAAGACATTGAAATTGTAAATCGCTTTGGTGGGGCACCAATTTTTGAATGGAGCAGGCTGAATTTTGGATAAAATGTAATAGTAGATTATGTACCAAGAAAACCAAGTGGTGTCTTATGTCACGGGCGACCTGAGCGTAGTAAGGGACTCTACAGTTAACACAGTTACAGTTTACAGTTGTTTTAAGTTAATTCTCGAGCAAAGCGAGGGAATTATTTAGGGTGAAGCGAGGGGTTCAAGTCGCCCAAGACGAAGACAAACTTGGTTCTAGAGGTTCATACTCTACTTTTCATACATCTTGCGAGAAAATATAACCCAAAGAATATGAGTAATACTTACGTTATAAATTCACAGTAGTATTTTTATATACCTAGGATAGACGACAGTCGTACCTTTTCAACGGTAAGTTTGATACACTCCAAATAGAACTCCCGCGACAGAAACGGCGAGGGCGTATTCGACAAGGGTTCCGGATCGAAGTCTTTCTTGGTGGAAACAGACATCAAGCTCTCCTGGTCGTCGCTACCTGAAACTAAACATCACAAAACAGAAAAGATCAGATTTAAGATTACAAAAATAATTTAAGGCACATATCGAGCATCCCTGAAGACCTATGGAGTTTTTGTCTGTAGAATCGAAACAGAAATGAATAAATTCGAAGACGAGTAAATTTATCTGCAGCAGATTAGCAAGTGCACTGAATGTCATCGTAATAGGCATGATGACTAGGATGATGATGATAAAACATCATTATTATAATTAGTCTGTGAGCTAGATTTATCATAAAATATTAGACACGTATTTTTTCTTTTATCAATCAAACAACAAATGACAAAGGTAAACTTTGTCAAAGTTTGGGCGTGGGGATCGTGACGTCACCTCTCTCACAGAAGTCTATACATTTGTATGGCACTTGTGACGTTACGCGGAACTTTAACGGGCTTTATCTTCATCCATTTTTGTTTAATTGACAAAAGAAATAATACGTGTCTAATGTATGTTTGCTAGTCTATGATGGTATTGGACAGGTCACACTATAATCTATAATAGGCATGATGACAAAAAAAATATAATTAGTTAGTCAAATATAGTATCAAAAATATTAGACACGTAATTTTTCTTTTGTCAATTTAACAAAAGTATGAAGAGCTCGTTTAAGTTCCGCATGACGTCACTAACCTGCTACAAATGTACCGGTACCGGTACTGGTACCGGCTAGTGACGTCACGAGCCCCCACTCTCAAATTTGACTAGGTTTATCAATCAAATAATTAATGACAAATCATTAATTATTTGATTGACAAAAGAAAAAAAACGTGTCCAAAATTTTTTAATAATCTAACAAGCGGACTAATTATAATTATTATGATGTTTATACCCAGTAATCATGCCTATTCGTAGCCAAGCTTGGACGCAAGTCACCGCCCAATTTGTGGACCTGGCATAAAAAACACTAAGAATATAGATAAATAATATTGTTACCTTCGTCATCGCTAGGTGGCGCAGCTGAGTCCAGGTCAGGTATCTTAGTGGGCAGTTTGACGTCGTCTTCTTCTTCCTCAGACAATCCGAGCGAGAGGAACGGCGGGGCCAGCCCGCCGCCGCCGCTCGCGGCGTTTAGTAACATACGTATTCTGTGTGATGAAAGAACATGCAATAATCATCTTTATGAATAAAGCGATAGGGTTGTACAGATTTTAGCGACCTGCAGTATATATGGGGACATTAAAGACAAAGACATGGTCAGGGGGGCTGGCCCACCCTAAAACTTCTCTGCTCATTCCAACTTGAAAATCAATACATTCTGTTTTTCAGTTCTGGGGTGGACGATGGCAGCAGCCCTATACTATAACTAGTTATGGAGAGGGCTATGCTGGGAGTCTCTGTAAGATCGAATCAGAAATGAGATCTGCAGACGAACAAATATTACTGACAAAGACCAGCGGATGAGCAAGTTGAAATGTCAGTGGGAAGAGAACATAGTTCAGAGAACAGATGGCCGTATGTAATAGGGCCGTAAAGTTCTCGAATGGAGACCGTATATCGGCAAGCGCCGCTTACTGTGTTTTCTGACTACGTAAACCGATGTAATTAACCGCAAGAATATCCCTCGGCTCCATCCCATCGGTAACGTCGTCTACCGCCTCCGGGGATTTACTCTCTACCGGGGGCACATAGACAAGTTCCTGCCGTGAACTAGTAGCCTCTAAAGGCTGATGATCTAAACTCTCACCTTGCAGTGAAACAGTGAATACGTACCTAGTATCGAGATCAACGTTTTTAGGCTCGTCAGCGGGCGGCGGCGGCTTCGGCTCTGGCTCCTTCCCATCGGCAACGTCGTCGGGAGGCCGCGGCTCTACAGCCTCCGGGGGTTTACTCTCCACTGGTGCTTCCTATAGAGCGCACATACATAACCTAAAGTTAAACTCTTAAAGTGAGGCTAAACGAGCGTATTTTTTCAAGCGTTAAGTCGCGTATATGTGTCGCGGCATTCGTTTTCATAGTAGTCCTGTTAGTGCCACACAATGACCGAAATTGCGTGGACTAATTTTGTAACTTTTGTATGAAACCAAACCTAAAATACGCTTGTTTGGCCCGTCTTGTGATGAAATGAGCCCTTATTAAAATCACCGACAATAAGAAAACATACTGAGCCGTTCCACTAGCACTACACCTAGCCTAGATTAGGCGAATCTAAACTGAAACTTATTAGTTTTTCCGTCTTGGAAACTGTCAAAATATAACTCGCTTTCTCGTCATTAACCGTAACTGGAGCGTTTTTTGATAGCTTTCGCAAAGCAAAGATACGTATAAGGCTCACGAACGTTTCTGCTTAACCTTTTGACCGCCATGCCTCAATTTTAATATGGACCCCGGTTTTTGTCAACTATAGACATCGTCAGGTTACACTATGTAGTAGTTAATGTAATGTAACTTTTAACAAATAATCTGTTTAAATATATTTTTAACAAATAATGTGTTTTATAAATTATTAACGATGAAATTAAATGATAATTCTTTTGATGACTAATATGATGACTAATACGATAATATAATATGATGATTAATACAATAATATTTGACATTCATTCAATAATACCATAAATGCATGCAACTCTATACATTTAGAAAGGTTCCAAAACATTTTTTATGACTAATATGTAATTTATTTTTATGATTTCCTTTGACGTATTGCTAATGTATAATTTGACTTTTTATTTTTATTATTTTATTATTATTGAAAATTGTTTATGATTAAGAATTTTTAAATTAAATAGTTAGTATATTTCAATTTTGTAAACTGACTTGCCTTGTATGACTGACATTTTATAAATGGCCAATAAATGATTTGAATCTGAACTGCATTTTTGTGGAACATAAGGATTGTTCTTTTTTGAAAATGGACTTGATTCTATTAGGTACCAGTTTTTTTGCTAATATAGTGACAATGCTAAACAGATTTCATAACTCAATTGTAATCAATTTATAGAACGTATAATTAGATTTTTTAATTCTGTACCTACTCCATATTCTTAAAAAAATAGGTATTTTAAAATAAAGTGTCTATATGTTAGGTATGCAGAAATTAAAATATTATGAAATGAAATAGAATAATGTACAACTACCACTCACCTGACGTACTGCGTCCATATTACATAAATTATAATGAAAGCAGCTACTAACAAGGTATTATAGACAAATGTATACAGGGTATTTCTCTAGACGAGAAATATATTCTAAGAAATCAATATTCATAAATATTTACATTACATTTTGATTTTCATAGACCATGTTCGTTTTTTTTTTCGATGTCTTTGTTCGTTATTGAACTATTTTTGAAATGAGAAATCAGAAGAATCAAAATACCTTATTCGTAGCAAAGCACATACACAAGCAAGCGACATGCAACGCAAAAAGCGAAATTGCATTATGTTTAAAAGCGAAGATTTCCTTTTGACCGCCACGCCTCAATTTTTTTTAAATTTCATATTATGGGGCTCGATTTTATAACGTCTATAGACATCGTTGGCGCCCGGAAATGCTAGTCAAAATATAGGGGACATTGGCGGTCAAAAAGTTAAAGCTGCGATTTGCCCAGTTTATACGTAACTAAGTACGACAACGAATTGTCCAATTCGAAAAGAAATCTAATAAAAACAATTATCTCTACGTATACCAAAGTTAATTTTTTCTACGATTTCTATTTCGAACCACTTACAGGTGAAAGTATCTAAAAATTATATATATGCGATTGTGCTACAATGCATTACTAATAATATCTTTGAGATCTTGCCAAAAACCACTTGGGCTTTGCTGTTTATAATTTTAGGGGAAAAATCAGCGTCCAGTTTAAACAAACTTTCTTTGTATAGGCCAAACTTGGCAGCTGTTATGATAGCTATAAGCTGCGGATAGCCCAATTCTGACTGAAGCTTACTTAAGATGAGGCATCGGGCCGAGAAACACTAAAACGAGTACTTTTGTATGAATGCGCGATGTGAGAGGACGAAAGATATTGATTCAAATTTAAAAAATATCATAGATAAGGGAAAATTGTGAAAAATTTTATGAACCGGACAAAATTTTGAAAAGTAACCGGCTTTATCAAAAAAAAAGTTTAATAATTCGAATGCTCAGAATTATCAGCGACAACACCTCATTATTTTTTAGGAATGAAATAGCCTGATTACTTTTCTATTTTACAGAACGAGGAATTAATTTTTTTTAATGTGTACATGTATGAGTAATTAATTAAAAACTCACAGCCACCCGCCGCTCTGGCGCGATCCTGTCGAGCGCGACCACGTAAAATTTGTCCGAGTGAAGGGGCGCTCGGTACTCGATTTTTGAAACAATAGTTTATCAATGCGTCACCTTAACAGCGCGCGAGGATTTGGTTATCCGCAGCTTGTACTTGTGAAGCCTAATAGAGTGGTGATGCCATTATTTTATCATCTAGATATCAGTAAATACTATAAATGAATAAAAATACGCTCACAAGTACTAAAAATGTTTACTAACTAAAAATGTTTAATTATAAATTGGACGCCGTGTTATTTCCTCAAAATAAATATCGCATGTTGGCAATTATCGTCCACTAAGTAAGTTCGTATAGGCCGGGTGGCTAACCCTAGTGTCAAAGTTTTTGAGCCGCCTGAAGGTCTGTAACATGGCAGGTCATGGCTAAATCGTCCATAATTCCACTAAATATTACACTGTAAGCTAATGTTACCAGAGTGCAACAGTTAGTTATCATTATTTTAGTGCTTGTCAAATGTAGTCACTAACAAATATCACAAGCCGACGCGACGTCGTATTAAGTAGACGCATAAGGTTGAAAAATGACTTTTTGTTTAGTTTCCACAATTTTATAGGTACGTTAAGTAAAGCTTCCACTGTTATACTGAGGCGCGATTTTAACTTACGTTACGTACGAACTTACGTTTGACTCGAAATCGACTTGAACAAGTATTTTAATTAATCATACCGCTTGAGATATTACATACTACGCCATCTAATATACCATCCAAGCCACTGGAGCAGTTATGCCAGCGGCCCAGAGCCACGCTCCGTTATTTTAAGGAGCTGGGCTGGCTCGGGTAGACGCTGGAGGGGGAAATGCACAAAACACCCCATGCGGGACGTCAGTGCACGACTTAACGCCCCCACTTCGAATTAGAATCACATACTTTACACTGGCAAATGCATAGATCTTGCAGCACTAAAATTAAATAAAAATAAGAATAAAACCATCTGTGGCGGCGTTTGCGGCTACTCTACGCTTATTGAGATAGCCCTAAAAGACAAAACAAACTAGAACATTTTGGACGATAATCGCTTCCACGCGACTGCTCCATGCGACTACATATACGACCAACGCCATCTATCGTCAACAAAGCACTACAGCAGACCTTCTCCTTTTCTTTCTTTTCCGGAACCTCTGGCAAGGGTTGTTCCTTTTTAGGGGGCGCGGGAGTTGCGACAGTGGCGCCGGCGGCGCGACGCTCGGCCTTCGGCTCTCGCTCTTCGGTCCTTGACTACGTTACATATTGGACAAGCTAGTGAATCGATCTCTAACTAGGTATATCTTTCAGTTCTTAGATCACGATCTCAGGATGAGTCTTCCTAATTTTAATTATCATTTATTGATTGTTATACTTGTTTCTTTATGTAAAAGTTAGAGATTGGTTAACTAGCTATATATATGGCATTCTAAAGCGAAAAAATAACTTCATTCGACGTTATTCTTACTCGCACTACGTATTAGTGTAATATATTAGCGTAGTCTTAGTATAGCTTGATATTATTTTTTCGCCAAGACAAAAAATAAGGTGAAAAATGAATGATATCAAAACATGTTTCATGGTAAAGGCCGAATCAAACTTCTTGGTGGCTGTGAAGTTAGTTACAAGCTGCGCAAAGCCCCACCCCGACAGAAGCCGGGAGAGGATTGGGTTTCGCGCAGCTTTTAGCTAACTTCACAGCCGCCAAGAAGTTTGATTCAGCCTATATTAGATTCTCATTTGTGTAGAGAGGTCTTTATGGTAAGAACACATGGTATACTGAGCGCCACACAAATCGGCAGATGAGATGTTAGCCGCAGATGACACTTCGCCGTGATTGGCTAATTATTGCGCATGTGTGCACAATTCAGACGCCGCATGTGGTAGTGCATAGGGAGCGCGCGGGAGGCATGAGGTTGGAGGGCGGGTGTGCCCCGACGTCTCGTCTCTCTGGCTCCCGCGAATGCCTATATTTCGGCTTTTGCGCAGAGCTCTGCGCATAACTTCCCATCCGTCGATTTGTGTGGCGCTCAGTATAAAAGCGTACCACAGACAGATGTCGCCTATTGTTCGAACAATCACAAAGACAGATACATCGAGGTCTTTGCATGTAATAATTTTTAGCTAAAAATGGCACAGCCGCCTAGCCGATTTCAATCATGGAGATTTACGTATGGTACAAAATTCTAATAGTTCGCGATTTCAATCATGGAGATTTACGTATGGTACAAAATTCTAATAGTTCGCGATTTCAATCATGGAGATTTACGTATGGTACAAAATTCTAATAGTTCGCGATTTCAATCATGGAGATTTACGTATGGTACAAAATTCTAATAGTTCGCGATTTCAATCATGGAGATTTACGTATGGTACAAAATTCTAATAGTTCACGCGAATCAACGTATACAATTTTTAGATTATTGTTGAGTTTTAAATAACCACTGAACCGATATCGATAACATTTAAATGGGACCACCACTGAAGCATGATCTGCCAAACAAAAAAGAATCATCAAAATCGATTTATAATTGTATAATAGGCTAACTAACCCAAAAAAATTGTGCAATTCTTTATTGAAGTAGGCGTTAATTCAAGACTTGTGATTGGTCAAACACTAAACGGCAGCCGTCTGCGGGACGCCAAAACACAGAAATGATTGTAAAATATGGAATGCGGGCGTATGTGACGTGGAATGATTTATGTAGCAAAACTTCAGTTAGTAGAAAAACCAACCCCACTCAGATTAGAACGGATCACACAAAGGAATGGCACATGTAAAAAGCAGAGTGTGCTGTGTGCCAACAGTATGCTCATATTTATATTTTTTACGTCGAGAAAACATCGTGGTGCGCAGTTTAAAACAGTGTAAGTATGAAAGATTAAATTTATAGACATCGGAAATTATTTACATCGAAACTGCATAAAAAATATTCGGCTCCTAAGATACAGTTTTGATCTATTTCAAGAGCCTTTGACAAAGTCTGAATGTTTACCCTAATAAAGGATTTTATTTTTATTTCTATTCCCGGATTGAGAATCCAGGTGGCGTTTAACAAATTCTACAGTTCCTGGATTAAAACTGCGATAATACGAGTAGCTAGCAATTATACTTGTTGCTCTACAGATATAAGTCAAACTTATACACAATAGCCCTGTATTGTGTTTGTGACAATAGCATCACACTATTGTGACTGTTAAAATTCTGCAAGTGACTCAGATGTACTACATTTATATAATAGGTACATTTGCTTGGCACTATAAGTGCATTTATTTCTGATCATCAAGTTACAATGAAGAAAAATAACAAATGCAGTCAGTGTGCGCCATATGACGTTGTAATAGAGTTTGAATTCTCACCCGGGAATGGTGCGTGGGTTGTGGTTGCCGCCAGTCTCCCCACCACATGCCGCTGCTGCTGCCAGGAGTCGCGCCGGGGGCGTACCCATAGCCGTAACCGCTACGAACAGACAAACAAGAACATAAATCTTCTAGATCTAAATAGGTAGTCAGTCTACAGAGCGTCTTGTCGTCCAGGGCAAAGTTAAGGGCACAAAACCACGTCGAAGGTCGCCCATGACACCGGAGCCACACATTGGATGATGACTTGAGTGCAAGCTTGGCTACGAATTGAATAGCCAATTATTTATTGTTCTGTTTGCGTCCAGTCCAATATTAGTCCAAGACTCATCTACTCATTGGAGTGTTGGAACCAAGATTCCAATTTATAGCCAACATGGCCAATGTATGAGTGTGTGAATGAGATGGACCGATCAGATCATGTCACCTATGGGCGTAAATGTAGCCGATTGACGTACAATAGAGAGACAGCGAGACAGTGAGGCATATTACTTCTGCCCCTACCCTAGTAATAATACTGTGTGATGACCACGACCGGTCTGTCAAGTGCGCAGCGATCAAAAGGTCTACATACTTTATCCTCGGTTACAACATCGCTTTCCATCAGGGAAGTTGGTGGCCAAATGTAGGTCTATATAATGTATAAAAAAGTTTATAGACCAATTAATTTTACAGCGGTATACAGAACTGATGTACTAAGCCGAATGGAGGTAATTCATAACATCATAACGAACAAATATTACTATTCGAGGAAATAAAATCAGCTACTTCATACATTTTGTCGAAACTGAGTTGCAATTTTGTATGTAACTGCTGATTTTTTTTCTCGAGTTTCAGGACTTAGTTACTCTTCACAAAGTAAAAGTTGTTCATAATGATGATATAAATCACCCTCTCTTAGCTTAGTACAGGGCAAGCAGATAACCCTGCAGAGGATGATTGAGTGTGGAGAGTGCGTCCTCAATTAGTGCCCTGCCTCACCGGGACGCCATGGCCACGTCGCCGGCTACGTAGCCAAACAATTAGTATTCACATGTATGGCACCTCACTCACTTGGCGACGGTTTGGCAACGTCGCCAATTTGGAAGCGTAGCCACGACGACGGGTCACTTGGGTGGAGACTGGCTACTTGGCAGCCTGGCGACGTCGCCAACAAAATGTATGCGAGCAAGTTGCGTCTCACTCACTCGGTAGCCAACGGTCCGCCAAGCAAGACGTCAAATTCGTGCTCATTGCAAAGATAGCGAAAAATGAAATAATACTTTTGCGACGCACGTACCAATAAATAAGTGCGATTTCTTCTATTGACAACGCGTCCATTTTCTACAAGCCGAGAGAACTGACTGGCCAGAAAATGGCTGCTATTGGCTACTCCATTTGGCATCCGAAGGAAGCCAGAGGTAGCCATGGCTACGTAGCCGGCGACGTGGCCATGGCGTCCCGGTGAGGCAGGGCCCTTGGAGTCCTCCATTAACAAATGGGTAATCGTTGAATCGAACTTGGCTGGGCACCGTTCGGAAAATTGCGTAACGTTTTCTCGTCCGACATACCTCAGTGCATAAAGTTGAAAGATGGCGCCGCATGTAGGGAAGTTGGTCGCAACAATATTTCCGAGTACTTTACAATTTGGGTATTGAAACTCACCCTTGCTGATAGTAGGTGTCGTACGGAATGGGCCCGGCTGGGGTGTAGGGCACCTCCGCCGTCAGAGTGGAAGCCGCATACGCGCTGCTTCGCGCGTCTTCGCTCGTCTCGCTCGTCGTACGCGAGTACCGCTCTCTGTCTCTGTGCCTAGCAATAAAACACATACTCACAACCAAGTAGTGATTATGTTTGAATTGGTGTAGTCAAACAGTTAGACTATCGAGTTTGGCCAACAGGAGGGACTCCGTCATTTATGCTTTTCATCATCATCATCATCATCATCGACAGCCCTCTTTATCCCACTGCTGGGTATAGGCCTCTTTCTTATAGTGCCTGCCATCATTTATGCTTTTAGAGCAAACTAATTAATAGAATTGTATTTATAGGCCGAATCGAAATTCTTGGCGGCTGTGACTACAAGTTGCGGAAAACCAAATCCTCGGGCAACTGTTAAGTGAGCTTCATTCAAAATTAGGTTATAATAGCCGCTGTTTCATTCGATCTGTAGACTGAGACATAGATTGTATGAAATTAGTTTCGACGACTTGGCGTTTATCTAACTGCTTCTAGGTTCGGCCATTTCGTCCTACAGCCCAATTCATAACATTTCTCTGTTACTAAGTGAGTTAAATAAAATACCAATAACGGTGTACCTAAAGAAAATGTTTCCAGATGCGATTACTGGGCGATATTCAGATTTCTTCTAATGAAACTAAAATTCATCACTACAATTAAATTAAAATTCATACTTACTTCCTTCTGCATTTCCGTTTACACCGCTTGCCGCTTGCATAATAGAACATAAAATGTTATTACATTGTGATGAAAGAGTGTATATTAAATAGTATGATTTTTCTGAATTACACAAAAAGCCAATCGACGCTCGTTTCAGTCTTTGAAGATCAACCCAGTCTTAAAGTTTAAGTTGTTCTGCTCCAACGATGTTGAATTTGGCGTTGAATAGTCATTTCTTGCTCTCTTATAGTAATTTGTCGGTATTTAGTCCTATGACTACCTTTACCTACATTTACCTATCCTTCTTGCTTGTCCGATCTCGGTCCCGCTTTCCAGATTTTGGTCTCGGTCCAGAATTTTACATTCCACGATTTTTATAGCTCCGATGTAGATAAACTTTTACGTTATTTGTGTCACTATTGGATTTACCTATCTTTCTCGCGGTCCCGATCTCGGTCCCGCTCCCGATCTTTCTCTCGGTCCTTTTCCCGGTCCCGGTCCCGTTCCTTGTCTCGGTCCCGGTCCCGGTCTTTGTCCCGGTCCCGGTCTCTGTCCCGCTCGCCCCGGCTCCGGTGTCGATGCCTGTGTTCTCGGTCATCGTCCGACCACCGCGTGTTGCTTGCGTCGCTGTGTTCTTCTTTGAAACGGTTGTAGGGCTCCTTGAAAATAAATCCGTCATGTAAATAAAGGAGATATAATCAAACTTAATGGCGTAGCAGCGACTCGCCTCGCATTCACTAGTGTATCGAGAGAACGCCCGTCGTCGACGCGCTCCGCGAACAAAGTGAGACGGCAAGGGGCGTGGGAGCGAGTTTTCTTGTGGTCAAATTATTATCAACAAAATTATCATGCCGACGTTTTACTGTTTTATTTACTAGCCAATTTTTTGTATATGTATTTGAAAAAAAAAATTATAAAGACTCGTCAAAAAACAAGATCTGTTTTCAAATCAGCGATAACTGGATTTATGATCGAAGTTATTCCTTGATCATATCAGATTAACTTTGACTTTTATTGAAGATATGCTTGAGAATAACATATATATTTTTAATTTAAAGAAAGTATGTTTTATTACTAAAATCTTGATTCTGGTTAGCATTCCCTCCCGTAAGTGTGATTCGGCTTTAGCGAATGCTGCTGACGCCAAGAGTATAGGGGTAAAAATAACGGAAAGACTTTCTCATTGAAAAATATCAAAAATGTATACTCATATCAAACCAAAAAAGGTGTTCAAGATTTTGCAAGCTAAATGTTCCAAGCTGTAACCTGATGGGTGGACATCCCACATTTCAATAAGCATGTATTTTAAGAGTCAACAGCCTAACATAGTCTTAATCCTATATACCTAAGTTGTTCGCATGGGTATAATAATTTCATCATCATCCACAGCATTCTTTATCCCACTGCTGGGTACAGGGTGTCCACTGTTTACCATCAGATGAGTCAGTGGTCAAACACAGACTTTTTTATGAGAAAAATAAAGTAAGTACTAACCTTTTCAGTGATTTTAGTGTCCTCCAATCTTTTACTAAGATTAGCATCAACAAGTTTTGTTGGTTTCACAACCTCTTCCATGACCGGGGGTGGTTTTGTGACAACACAGGGCAAATTAGGCATCGGCAAGTTAGACATTTGCATCTTCTTGTCTATGGCTTTGCTCTCATACATCTCCTGGCATTTCTTGCCGAAAGCATCGTGAAACACTTCCAGCACCTGGAAATAAGATGGTGTTACACAAAGATCTGAAAATTATGCTGAAGATTTTTATACCTTCATATGCTAGCATTAGGCTGGTTTCATAGTTTTGTTCATAATCATGAGTACAATCTCTCTCTTGGCTTAACAGAGAGAAAGCTTATGTTACTTAAGCTCCTATAGGCCCAATGAGTAGCCCTAGTGACAGTTTTCAAGCCGCCTGACACGGCTAAACGGTTAAAACAGCTTGTACCCAGAATAAAATGTATCTTAGAAACCACTCGGATGATATGATATTTTTACTCAGACATTTTTTTATAGGAAGGCCTTTGCCCAGAAGTGAGACAGAACAGGCTCATAATGAAAATAAATAGAGACCATTGAAAGATGCTAAGCTGATAATGGCAAATATTGCTCTCTAAGATGAATGTAAAGGCAGCTCTACACCAGACACCAGGGCTAGGCTTATGAACTAACTACTACACAAAATATTTTCTAACATTGAGACTTTCAACAGTGACATTGATTTTTATAATTAAACATGCATATCGATAATGAAACACTTACCTTTCCCATCACTGATTTTCCATTGTATTTTTCTATACATAATTTTGTGAATTTGACATCTGTGAAAACTACTCTCGCAAATCCTAAATGCCTGTTAGTAATTGGATGGTAAAATATTGTCAATTCCTCATAAGGACCAATTTTATTCATCATATCGGCTAAAAATGCTTTATCTATATTATCATTCAGGTTTCCAATAGTAATTTCTAGTTGTGGAGGGACTCCCACATAGTTTTGATCTATTTTGAACCTGAAAAGTAAAATAAAATTTAAAAATCCCACCACAGTTTTGTAGGTTATGTTCTAATATTTTTAAGTTGGTAGCACTGTCATTGAGATTACAATAAAAACAAAGTGAATTTTATTGGATTTTTTAGAAATATATGAATATTTTGTATTAAATCAGACATGCAGTACATTTGTACACCATAAAATACGAATAATAAAGATTAGCAAAAGCAATCAAGTTGGGACATCATAGCAAATAAGTATTATGAAAGAAAAACACTATGTTAGTGGATTCTTATTGTAAAACTAGATTAAGCTTCAATAAATCTGAACTACTCAGTTTACTACTGAAAGAACATTTAATTTCATTTACCGTTAAGATATTTGTTCAATAGTAAGTATGTTTTGTTCAATTTGCATACTTCAGAAATTGTGTATTGTTTATGATGCAAATAGGCTATAAATATTTACCTAGGGACTGGTAGATCTGCTGGTTCTAGCCTATTCCAGATTCTGGAGAGCTGAGATCTTGGGTCTCTACATTGCACAGGTGGATAGGTGTTATCCCCGGGGACACAACCATCATATCTGTACAATTTTGTTGCCCCTTTGACCAGAAATGGGTCCATGAGCAATTTGTAGTTTTTAGGTGCCTTGTGAAGCACAGCATTGTGCCCAGGAGTTTTATGCTCCATTCCTCCATTCATTCTGCAAAATAAAAATGTTAAAAATATTTAATAAAACATAACCTCTTCAGATTGATGAAAGTCATATTAATTGATTTATTTGTATGGTAGCTTATGTATCATTAGAATTGACCTGAAAATAGACATTTTTTACTATCTGAAAACAGTAATCATTATAAAAACAAACCTGAAAACAACAAAAAACAATATGTTAGAAAATTAACAACTTGTAATGGGATTGAGACTGATGTAATTTCATCTTGAGTGAGTAAAATCTACTTGGCGAAATTAATAGACGTGTTCAAAGCACCACTTTCACAATATTAACACAGTATTCTTGAATTATAAAATATATTCCTACAGCAAGCTCTCTCCATGGTGACAGCAAGTTGATATCTGACGAATATAAAGAAATAAAATAACTTGCCTTGTACTCATTGTATTGCTTGTGTATTACTTGTAATTATTACATTTTTGTGTGAGTATAACTCATTTTGGTATTTTTTTTCTATTAAAAAAGGGTCAAAAACAATTGTGAAGCGTTCAATTGACTGCGCTGCAACTATTTATAATAAAGTACAGAGTTTTCTACAACAACACTGTTTGCGGGTAAATAAAGTACTTCATGAGCATTATTATAATTTGTCATGTTGGTACTGGTGACAGCTGACATTCATTGACAGTTCCAAAAAATACCACAGATGATGAAGTTGGCTGCATAAAGGCTCCTTTACACACAGGCGGTACGAGCGGTATAGCAGACGGGCGGGCATCTGTATTGTACTGGTTATATAAGAAGGGCTCCGCCTGTGTACCGCCTGTGTTTGATGGAGCCTTTAAGGCTCCATCAAACACAGGTGGTACGAGCGGTAGAGCGGTACGAGCGGTAAAGGACGGTACGGCAGTACCGCGACCGGACCTGTGTGAGCCCTTCTTATATAACCAGTACAATACAGATGCCCGCCCGTCTGCTATACCGCTCGTACCGCCTGTGTGTAAAGGAGCCTTAATTACCAGCATAAGGTATAAAGGCTCCTTTACACACATGTACTGCCGTACCGCCCTTTACCGCTCGTACCGCCTGTGTTTGATGGAGCCTTTAAAATTCCAGCATTGAAGAATCTGTCTTATTGCAGAAAATGCAAACCCTTCGAAAGAGAGGAAGTCTTTTAATAATGACTCCAAGGCAACAAAAAATTCGATCACAACATGCGAGTTATTGATTCAGCTATCCTTTGCATATATACGGTAGGGCGGGTGCCCCGCCCCGGTTACGGCCACTTTTCAGTTTACAAAAATTCGTTAAAATACATACACAGAGCTATTACAACTAGAGCGATAGCGCTGTTGTCACTTGAGGCCGTTCTCAACCACAAAAATGTAAGGAAAATCTGGCTCAGCGCTGTCAAAACTGTCAAATATATATTGGAATTTGACACTACTGAGAGAAAAACACGCCAACAAGCCAATAAATCGAGATCTTTATTTGTCTCTTTCTAACTCATGCCATTTTATATCATTGCATCTCTTTCTTTCTTTTCTCGATCGACCACGTTATCCCTCTGGTATATTTGTGTATACAATAAAATATTAACCTGTTTAAAGTTTCGATAGAATAGACATTTGTCTATTTTAGCGTAAGTTGTTGCGTTAATGGCCAAAACCCGTGAAAGCTATCAAATTGTTGCACCGGTTATGGCCACCTTACGTTGCAGTAGATACTAGGAATTAAATAATTATCCAAATTATCAAATAAATATTATTCAAGAACATTATTTAGTTTGAATCAAATTCGAAACAAAATACATAGTAAACTTGCAAATAATCGAAATAATTACATATTATTTGCAAAGGAGCCATTAAGGTTGTCCATAAGAAATCAACTGATTTATCACTTTTCGTTTTTAAATGATCAAAAAAAAATCTATGCACATGCGTTGTTTTAAATGTCGTATGTCAAAAAGAGCCTGAAACAAAGATTTTTTCTCCATTTATTCGAAACCATTCTCATTTCGGTTTCTTATTTTTAAGGCTTCAAATATAAAAATGGCCAAAGCCAGTGCAGCTGCCACAACCGGTGCACCTGCCTATACTTAGTAGCATTTCCTGAGCATATAGAGACTGGCCAACGAAAGCTGTCCAAGAAAAAAGGCGGGAATTTAAAAAATCAAGAGCTGTTACCCTGGCTATACACTGCATAAACGGAGTTGATACTATTTATTTTTCAGCAAGTACATTTTTTTCGAGTTGTAAAAATTTTGTTTTGTTAGCAACTGTTGTTGAAATTTTCGAACGTATTATGAAGAATATCAAATAAAAGATTACTTTTAATTCTGTCTTATTTAATTATTTTTAATTTATTTATGTACAGTCGAGGACCCCGAGGAGCCGTACAAATATAGGAGCTATGAGTCATAGTTACAACCGGATTCCAAAAACACTACACCTCATATTGAATCAGCTTCATTGCTTTCTTCGCTGCTACTGCTACTGTCTCCAAAATGTATTATGAATGGTTCAAGTTCGTTTTCAGTAGTACGAAACGTCAAAGTGTCAATTTTGACAGTCTTAAATTATTGCCATTTCAAAACTTCTGAAAATAATACGTGGACAGCTTTCGTTGGCCAGACTCTACAATTATACGATAATTATTTTAGCATTAAATATCCTCTACGAAATCTGTCAAACCCTGACCAGCCCCCCTACCGCCTAAGCAATAGCAATCGTAATAGCAATCGTTTATGACTTCATTTTAGTCATTTGGCACCGCTTATGTGACGTTAGCCATCAATTGCTTTGCGCGGATTGCGAAAGCAATCATTGAATGAACAAATTTGATGGCTAACGTCACATAGGCGGTGCCAAATGACTAAAATGAAGTCATAAACGATTGCTATTACGATTGCTATTGCTTTAGGCGGTAGGGGGGCTGAAGGGATATTCTATATTCATTGGATCAATGGGAATCATGGACTTGATTATCTTTTGATTGCTTTAGTCTAGTCGGTAGTGGTCAGCTCAATGAGTGCCCTCGTTGACCAATTGAGTATTCGATAGTAAAATAATTTTATGTTCATGTGATCGATTTCGCATAGTCAAAGGATTGACCCTGAGTCCCTAATAGGGAGCCAATAATGTACGACCCAGTAATTCACAACATGATAATGTGCAGCCTGATATTGTACGGCATGATAATTTGTGTCCCTGGCCATGGTATATCAGGCTGTGCAATATTGGGCTGTGAAATACACGCCGCACATTATCAGCCTGTGTTGATAATGTTCGGCAATATTGCACAGCCCGATATTGTACGGCTTGATATTTTGTGTCCCTGGACCTTGGTTATTTTATGGCAAGGTATGAGTTCTCTAAGGAAATTCGACTCTGTCGGTTAGGTTAGGTTTGAAAAGTGCCAACAATGCGCAAGCCGAGCGAGCGAAGCGAGCGTGTCGCGGCAGCAGCCGGCGAAGCGCCAGAAACAACCTGTCCTTATTACGAGTTAAAGATACTTTAAAGGTATGCGCGGGAGCCAGAGAAACGAGACGTCAGGGCACATCCGCCCGCCAACCACATGCCCCCCACGTGCTCCCTACACCCGTACTCAACACTACGCTACGCAGCGTCGGCATTGTGCACACATGCGCAATAATTAGCGAATCACGGCAAAGTGTCATCTACGGCTAACTTCTCATCCGCAGACTTGTGTGGCGCTTAGTATATCTCTGTGGTACTGACAGAAGTCACAGACAAACCAACCAATAGGAGCAAATATTCTTCGTGCCAATAATGTACAGCCCGTATTTTGCGACACAATAATGTACAGCATGATATTTTGTGTCCTTTTCTTCGAGACACGTTTTATCATGCTGTACATTATTTTGTCCCAAAATACGGGCTAGACATTATTTGCACGAGGTGATAATGTCCGGCCAGTATTGTACGACACGTATTGTACAGCCTGATAATTGGTGGCATGGGACATGAAATACGGGCCGTGCTTTACAGCCAATTAACAACAATTACAATTTACAATTTGGAGTCATCAAATACGTGCCGTACATTAAAAGGCTCCTTTACACACAGGCGGTACGAGCGGTATAGCAGACGGGCGGGCATCTGTATTGTACTGGTTATATAAAGGCCCCATCACACACAGGCGGTACGAGCGGTAAAGGGTGGTACGGCGGTACGGCAGTACCGCGACCGGACCTGTGTGAGCCCTTCTTATATAACCAGTACAATACAGATGCCCGCCCGTCTGCTATACCGCTCGTACCGCCTGTGTGTAAAGGAGCCTTGAGAAGGGCTCACACAGGTCCGCCCCCCGACCGCCTAAGCAATAGCAATCGTAATAGCAATCGTTTATGACTTCATTTTAGTCATTTGGCACCGCCTATGTGACACTAGCCATCAATTGCTTTGCGCGGATTGCGAAAGCAATCGTTGAATGAACAACTTTGATGGCTAACGTCACATAGGCGGTGCCAAATGACTAAAATGAAGTCATAAACGATTGCTATTACGATTGCTATTGCTTTAGGCGGTAGGGGGGCCGGTCGCGGTCGGCGGTACTGCCGTACCGCCCTTTACCGCTCGTACCGCTCTACCGCCTGTGTTTGATGGAGCCAGGCACTCCCTGAATAAAAATAAAATTATTTTAAATTATTCTTTTATCTTCTGGTAACATTGATCTACTTGCTGTTGGTGGTGTTGCATCATCGATTTCGGTAATTTTGTGCGTTTTTAAGGTTTCTAGCTGTTTCAGGACGGTGTTATTGCGTTAATTTAGTTTAATATTTGTCAGTGAGCTTCGTCAATCAGTGATTCGTATCGTTCCAGGCGCTATGTCTGATAAATTCATCCCGGTGGTCAAGGCTGAAGAGGAGGAGCCTGCTGCTGAAGAAGAAGAAGAACTGGTCAACCCACAAACTCAGTTGAGGGTAAATATCTGTCTTTTCTTTTGATAACCCTATCTAAAATAAAAACAACTCGTATCTATCCTGTTCTATAACCTCTTCCTAACCTTAGATGTGATCATAGTCTTCTAGTTTTTTCTTTTTCAATCATAAGGAGCTATTGAAGAAGTAGCTAAGCAACATGCTGGAATTGAAGTGTCTTATTTTCTATCTCTGTTACTTAGATATACTGCTTGCTCTGAAGAATTTATTTAAGAAATGAATGTATGTTTGACATTCATTACAATAAAATTAATACTGAATATTTTACTACAAGGTTTATTTGCATTTATTTTGTAGCTATAACAATTAGATTTTAGATTGTATTTTTATTTATTGTCATTGTACTATACCGGGATTTTAACATTTCTTGCTGCTGGAACTCACCTAGGTCTGTAATTCATTCATAATTTCAATATATGTTCATAGCAAAGTTGTAACTGGTTGACTTAGAGTCCATGAAAAACCTGTATTTTGTATATTGTAATTTAGACTTCAATCCACTGATTGAATGACCTATAGACACCACTGTGTCTATAGGGTCGCAAGGCTGGCAAAATGCCACGGGCCCCAGACCTGGAGGGGACCAGCCCAAGATGCCGTTTTTGAACAAAACAGAACATTTAGAATCAAATTTTCCCATTACTGAATAAAACATCCAAAAATTTTTGCACTCAAAGTTATGTGAGTGTTTTCTGCTCCTTATCTACTATCTAACATTAAAACCTGTAATACATTATAAAAAACACACTCGCTGTGTTTGGGCTTACTAAAAATATAATCATTTCCGTTCCATCTGTGCAGTACTTTAGAGTCTACCTCGATCGAGATTTTTTTATAAGATTAATCTGGGCGTCTCATCTAACTTAACCTGTATGCTGATTGTGAGTTTTGTCGTAAACATGACGCGCTCTTCGGCGAGCGCGTAAGAATGTAATTTGTATGAAGAAATGTACAGCGCCACTAGCGGCGCATTTTTGAAACACAACAAGTTCATACAAATTACATGCTTACGCGCTCGCGTCATGTTTACGATAAAACTCGCACTCAGCATACTGCTCACGAAGATTCAGCCTGTTATTAATCTTTTGTGACAACTACTTTTTATAAACTTTTTAAAATGTAGTAGATGTGATTGATAAAATGTTAATTTAGTAGGTGTTCTGAACTAGACCAGAACTAGATAGCTTTAAAATTGGTGGCATCTTTTTCTCAGATTGGAATTTAAATACTTGGACACTAACTCAATATCCATCCTACATAGGTACATAGTCAAAATTATACATGTGATTTACCAATGGTTGTGGTGTTTACAGGAACAATGCCATGAAAAGCCTGACGCCCAGAACATGTGGGGCAAATACCAGGAATGCAACGACCGCGTAAACTCCCGCACCAACACTGCTGAGACCTGCGCAGAGGAGCTCATTGACTACCTCCACGTCCTCGACCATTGCGTCAGCAAAGATCTTTTCAAAAGGCTAAAGTAAAATACCATAGATTTTTCCGCCTCCATTGTGCTTAGTCAAGGATTATGAGTTTCATGTTTCATCGGTTACATATTTGTGTAAACTTTGCTGGTGCATTGGGCGGAGTATAGATTTAGCAAATTTATTTATGTTCTTCGAGTATGATCGACAGTGTTGAGGTTTGTTTATTTGTAAATAAATAATTACAGTTAAATCTGTTATTTATTCATTTAGATTGTTTTAGTTTAGATCATGAAGACTGAGTAAAAGTAGGACAACAGCAGCGCGAGTACCGTTCTTATACGATCGTTAATTTGACATTTAAATCGATAAAATTCGCTAAAACTCATAGAAAATACCGATTTTTAGCGAATTTTATCGATTTAAATGTCAAATTAACGATCGTATAAGAACGGTACTCGCGTTGCTGGTGTACACCTTAATTTGAATCCATTAAGAAGAAACATAGACTACTATACTGTAGCAGCCTTCTTTAATAGCCCACTGCAGGACCGTTCATCGAATTTCTTCTATGGGCGTATGCAGGTTGCCTCACGATGTTTTCGTTCACCGTAAAGCCATTGGTGAGAAATTCTGTAGATCCAAAGAACTCATTGGTACAGAATTAGGATTTGAACATACAGCCTCACGATTGTAAAGCGGATGTTAATACCTCTAGGCCACCACGGCTTAACATAGATCTCTTGCCTGGTATTCACAAAGAATAGATTAAAACATGTGCAGATTACAATATTTTTATTGTAGCAAATATAAAAATTTAGAAGGAACAATAATTTGATAAATACAGAACATTCTTAAAATAATATTTAAGCTCCGAAACATCACAAGTAATAGAATGGCACAATGAAAAATATTTTGATCAATACACATTTGAAGTTGCATACATAACAATAAGCATTATTTTGATGAAGAGGTAGCGCGCGGAAGTGTGAGAGCAAAAGGGCTGACAAAAACTCGAGTACGATTTTCGAGTTGGCGTTATATTTAATTTAAACCGCCCAGTTATCCAAATATTGATCAAACATAGGCCTCTTATTACAATAAGGATCTGGTCCAAGCTGGCCAAATACGGTTTGACAGACTTCACATATCTTCAAGAACTCCTTTACAACCGACTCAATATAGGCGTGAAATCGACAAAAGAAATTGATGCGAAAACTATAGGTATTGATTTTGTGAACGCAACCGGTTTCATACGATCGTGCATTTATCTGCTTATCCCGCACAATCGTATGAGACCGGTTGCAAAATCAATGTGGTTTTTGCGCCAATTGTCGATCCGCACGATTGCATTAAGCTGGTTGTATAGGAATAATAGATTCTCAGACATGCAGATATCCACAAAATGAGCTGTCTTCAAAAAGACGACTCGACGAGAGAAATTACGACCTTTATGCCGAAGCCACACATTGCACGATGACTTGAGTCTAAGCTTGGCTACGATTTGAATAGCCGATTATTTTACTGTTCAGTTTACATCCAATATCTCCAATCCAAGAACGATTTACACATTGGAGGGTTGGAACCAACACTACAATTTGTAGCCAACTTAGCTTATGTGTGGTCCCAGCATCAGTTAGGAATAAGCACTTCACGCCGCGCCACGTCTTAAATGAATAATCAGTCTTACGCAAAGATGGACGATTGGTCATACATAAAATTAAAAATAACTTTTACAACATTAAAAATTGTAATCCAATCAACTAATCGTGTGCCAGAAATTTTTAATTAAGTAACTTTTTTTGGAATGTGTTTCAAATGCTGAATATCAAAAATTATATTTGTACAAGAAAGAAATCATAAATTATGAAATTATGTACTATGCAAATTGTATTTCTAGGTGATGGACATATTCTAGCATAGGATACCATTGTACACTGCTGGACCTATCACCTTCACTCCGAATAAGAATTATTGTTCTCGTCAATATGACGACACCAGTTCTTACATGGTAAAAAAAATCAGGATTTCTATAAAGCAAAAAGTTTATATGACTTTCGAAAAAGGGAATGGTACAGATCGTTTCTCATAGCGATTTTAGGCTTGGTCTCAAAGTAAAAGTTTGGACATAATGTTGATGAAGTACAATGATAAACTAACTAGAATATATCGTTCGTCGGAGATACACCCCTTATAAATCTAGGAATAACAATCATGTCTAAAATTAAAAACTACGCCTACAAAATTGACTTCATCTAAAATTGAATAAAAATTTGTTGCCTTACATTAAACTAAGAAAACACTGTAATTAGTATTATCGTAATACATCAATGAATACGTTATATTTAAAGAAAAAATACACAAGTATATAACAAAACAATAAAAAATCACGAAACATGCATAGTTAAAGTTTTAAAATCTTTAGCACGACAGCTTTGGTTTGAACTGCAAAAAACGAAATTTATAAAGGGATATAGTAGGTAAGTTTATGTCGTAACATCTAATGGACGCGCTTTACTAAGTAGGATACAAGTTAGGCATCACTTATTGATAGTTGTTGATCTACACTATTTTAAAATTATCCACTTTATGACTTGTGGTAAACCTACAGCTAACATTATACCAACACATACGAGAAGACATTGTGACATGCTACATAGTTCTAGATTTTTTAAAATCATGTTTTATCGCGAAGAAGTCCGCGCTTGACCAACATCTCGCCTGATGGTAAGCGACGATTTTGTGGTCGGAGATGATGTACGCAGATTTAGATGTTACCTAATCTATCAGGGAAAAAGCCAAGGAAAGCAGGCAGTCTGTTCCATTCCCTAATGAGATAAGATTGATGTACTCATTTTTTTTGTTTAGTTCCATGTAAATCTACAATCAGTTTCACTTTAAGTAGATATTTTGTGTGTTTGGTTGACATAACAGTTGTGCACTCCAGTCAGTGCATCTCCTCTTATTGTTTTTATTTTAATAGATGACAGGCTTTCTTTTTAGCCTCGGTAATTATCCTTGCTCTGTGAGTGTCACAGCCAGCTCTTATTACGTACCTATTTCCTTTTTATTATAAAAAAAAGATGCTCGGAAAGACGGAAACTGACGTTCATTTATTTGTGTCATCAACTTATGTGACAGCAATATCAGTCGATACAGTACATCCCTAAGTAGTATTAACACATTTATCGCCAAAATACATGTAAAAACATTTCCATTTATAGTTATCTGTGAACTAGGCGATAAGGCCTTTGTTTCAGGGTGATTAGTTATTTATTATATTCAGCCTCATTTGGTAGCATAGCATGGTACTATATCTCACGAAGTCTTGGTGTAATGTCAGCATAACTAAAAATAACACGTCGTACATCGACATACATTGCTGTATTATTCATAAGTCAAATAAAATACCATATATTTAATAAAATTCATAAATAAACAGACAATAAAGCAGGTGCACTACACTAGCCTCGTCGCAATCATTAACAAAGTGAGGACGCATAATAGCTAAAGGTGAGATTATATCTAGGCGTTGCCATACGGTATGTTTAAAAAGAAGTTCCTTAGATATCGTCATTTAATTTTAAGAAAATAACGAAATTGTCTTTGTTCTGTACTTCATATCTTTCGATGTACATAATTATTTGCTGTAGCTAGAGCAAATCGAAAGATAGACTTTTTGAATTTTGAATGGCACTAATTATCCGAAAACTCAGTAATGTAACTACATAATGATGTCGCCTTGATATAATCTCACTATAAAATATGAAAAAATACACAAATAGGTATTCAATATTACAAAAGTTTTACATAAGGCTCGCTTACGTTACGTTGCACAAGCCACATTATTCCAAAGTAGAGACCAAACTCCTAAATCCTTACTTATATATTCAGTCCTTTCAAAAACTGCATCAGTACATACTGACTTTTGTGACATTCCGGTGTGCTCATCAATAATATAATCAACGGTAACCGTTCGGAATAGAGTTCATATTCATAGGCCGAATAAAATTTCTTGGCGGCTGTGAAGTTAGCTACAAGTTGCGCAAAACCCGATCTTCGCAGCTGTTATAGGCCGAATCATAAAAGTCGGCGGATGTGAAGTTAGCTAAAGGCTGCGCGATACCCAATCAACGCGCAGCTTTATATGAGCTTCAGTCAGGATTGGATATTGTGTAGCTTACATCTGCCGACTTGTATGATTCGGCCTAAATGTGAGCTTCACTCAAGTTTAGGTTTTGCGCAGCTTGTTTTGTTTGATTCTGTCTATAGTCAATATTTGTTCAGACTTTAAAATATCACGTGATTTATTTTCCGTTACTAAATTTAAAATAAAATGAGCTCACTTGTTTTTAAAAGTAACCTGACACAGCTTTTCATTGTCATATTTAGCTGTTCTATTTTTTATGTTTTTATATTTATCAATCCACATTCAGGGTTTTAATTTTTGCCTCGTTCGCCTGGTGCACATGAAATCCACATGATTTTCATTTTCAAATGAACTCTCTCTAATATGAGTGATCATAGGATCATTAATTGCGTTAACGGACCGAAACGGAAAAAAAAATTGTAAGATGATATTAGTTCCGATATATCACCCTTCGTGGGTAGGCCTACGTCCTGCAGTGGACTATTAAAAAGGCTGGTACAGGTACAGGTATTAGTTCCGAAGAGTATGCGTTATTACTTATGCTGAACGATTCCAGTATTAAGCCCTAGCTTTTCTCTCTCATACCAATTTCAAATGTCAGAAATTATAATATTCATATCTGAGCGTGTTAGTGACTCCAAGGACACGAAAAACATACATTGTAGGTCCCGTTCGTTACACAATATCACTTGCCTGCCTGCGGCATAGAACTGACGTCGAGCCACTCAGCCTAATACTTCATTTCAAATAGCTTGCCATCTGAGCTAGTCATACTTCTCTCGAAAAATAAAAAAAATTGCTGACTTAGACCGAGTTCAGGGCCCTTTCGAAAAATGTCAGAAAGAATATTAAATGTAAGTCCCCATCACCACAAAAATACTAGTTATACCAATACTAACACATACAATCAAGTGTGACAATTAGGTACTGGTATTTTATTATGGAAACTGACTAATCTACTGTTACGACTAAGAAATTAAGTAATTTCCCGTTATATAAATAAGCGACTGATAAGTTACATACATTTTCGAACAACGATTTATCAATAAACACAATCAAAATTTGGCCCGCGTGGTAGATGTCGCCCAACCCTTCGTGGGTTGGCGGTTCTTCAGTGGACTATAAAAAAGGATGGTACAGGACCCGAAGAATAGCTTGCAAAATGGGACCAGACTATGTACAGTAGCTCAAAAAATCCATTAAAATATGGTAAAGAAATGCGCAGAGTAAAACAACCGCATAGAATGCTTAATTTGATTGGAATTCCTTATTTTATAATTTGAATTTTTGTTCAATGCCATCATACCGCCATATTTTATTTTACAAGCAGTTTCAAAAGATAATAAGATTCGAATATATGAAATTCCTTTAAATGAAGATTGTTATAAAAGAAAATAATAGGAAAATCATTTTCCGAAACAAAATAAAGCAAATATGTAACTAAATACTGTACCAGGCAATGACCTAAGCTCGATATATTTTTGCATTATCTCTTTTTGATAACTCATTTCATAACTATCATAAGTGGCAAGCTACTTGAAACGTACGTAGTTGGTACTTTAGGACTACATGTGGCTTGTGTCTCAATATTAGCAAAGTATCAAAACACGTACTGAGTATGCCCGGGGCTGTGGCACTAACTGGCGCCCACTTGCAGCACGTTGAAGCAAATCTCGCAGACCCGCTGCGGCTTGTTCATGCCGAACTTCAGGATGGGCACGTCTTGGCTCGAACACTTGTTGCACAGCATCCGACCGCAATGGCGGCTAAAACAGGATAATTGTAAATTTAAAAACGCCTAAAGGGCCCCACTGACCATCGCGCCAAATAGATGACATTCATTCGATGTTATGACTTTGTCGTTGGAAATAGCAACTTTTCTTTGGTTTTGCGAGCGCTTTAGCGTCAAAATTTGTTGAGCATCTTGTCTGATTAACTTGAAACGAAAACATCTGTGAATTTCTCTCTATGTAGGTACATTGTATTTCCGGTTACCTATATCTACATACAATTTTTGTGTAAAGTATGAAGTCTAAACTTAACAACACTGAATTTGCAATATTGGCCAAATCCATTTGGATGTCGTCTATTCATTCGAATTATTTGGTGGCACGCTATCCAATAGCCGCGTACCCACCTAGCGCACAGGCTCGCGCGGCAGCCTCACGAGCCAAATGCCTCGGCTGGTGTGGACGTGCCTCGGGCACGCGTTTGCTCGGCTGAGCACGGCTCGGCCCCGAGCCATCTGTTGTCGGTAAACTTGACGTGCTCAAAGGTGCTTCAGTGAGCGCTGTGTGTTAGATGGGAACAGCCGCGTACCCACCTAGCGCACAGGCTCGCGCGGCAGCCTCGGTGTCTAGATCGGGAGCGATGGCTCCCGAGGCAGCCTCAGTAGTTCTGTTCAATTTACACGAGGCCGCCTCGCGAGGCAGGCTGAGCCATCATAAGTCCGCGAGTATTCGAAATGGACAGTCGAGTATTTTCAGCTGCAGCTATTTTCCTAGCTGCTTATTTTAAAAAAAAACGAAAACAGTCACGTATCAAGAAAAAACCTAGACGCTTCTGGATTAGAAAAATTTATGACCGTTTGCCCATGATATCAATATTATAGATAGAGACAAACACGGTAATAGACAAAACTTGAAGTAGCTTCGCGCGCGAGCCGAAACATAACCGTTCCCACCTAACACACAGCGCTCACTGAGGCACCTTTGAGCGCGTCAAGTTTACCGACAACAGATGGCTCGGGGCCGAGCCGTGATCAGCCGAGCAAACGCGCGCCCGAGGCAGCCCGAGGCACGTCCACACCAGCCGAGGCATTTGGCTCACGAGGCTGCCGCGCGAGCCTGTGCGCTAGGTGGGTACGCGGCTAACGGTTATGTTTTGGCTCGCGCGCGAAGCTACTTCAAGTTTTGTCTATTACCGTGTTTGTCTCTATCTATAATATTGATATCATGTCTGCCCATGCTCATAAATTTTTCTAATCCAGAAGCGTCTAGGTTTTTTCTTGATACGTGACTGTTTTCGTTTTTTTAAACAATAAGCAGCTAGGAAAATAGCTGCAGCTGAAAATACACGACTGTCCATTTCGAATACTCGCGGATTTATGATGGCACAGCCTGCCTCGCGAGGCGGCCTCGTGTAAATTGAACAAAACTACTGTGGCTGCCTCGGGAGCCATCGCTCGCGATCTGGACACCGAGGCTGCCGCGCGAGCCTGTGCGCTAGGTGGGTACGCGGCTAATAACTTACAAAATCCCACAATTCATAAGGAACAGGCGGATAATATATTAAGGAATAGGCGATCCCAATGCCAAGAGATCTAATAGGCCCTTATTGGCTAATCATAGCACGACCCCAACCAAATCGGAGTCTACTTCCAACATACAACAGTTTTATAGATGTCCGACAATGTGCCGATGTACAGACGACTAGTTGGATCCGGACGCCGCAGTTGGCTTTAACCAACTCTTAATGTGTATGAGGAATTTAACTGATGTACTGATTTGGCCGGGTGTGGTTAAGCTTAAGATTTCTTAAGTTTGTCCACTACATTGCTTACACGCTAATGAAACATTAGATCAGTAGTTCACATATCACTTATGTATATTTTATGATTACATGGCAGGCAGTTTCTATGTGTTTTCGACGCCATCTTGCTATAATCTACAAACATTCGACCTAAGGATAAATAATAATGAGAGTCATTATTCTAAGCTTCAAATCAGAGTTAGCAAAAGTTTGATAAGGAAGTGTGCTAAAATGTATCACGTCTCTGCTTATCATCAGACAGGCTGTGGTCAAACCAGAACTTATAAAAAAATATTACAATAATCGTTACCAGTGATGTTTCCTCATAGTGAGCGTGAACTTGGTGCCACATTCTTGACACAAGTCGCTTTCCGCCCACGGCGCCTCCGCCGGGAGCGCGTCCAACAAACGGTGCAATAGCTGCTTCGTTGCAACCTACAATAACAATCGTAATATGTATAGGCCGAATCAAATTACTTGGCAGCTGTGATGTTAGCTACAAGCTGCGGATAACCCAACCCTGACCCAAGCTCACTTGACAGCTGCGCCAAAATTGGGTTATCCGTAGCTTATAGCTAACATCACAGCTGCCAAGTAATTTGATTTGGCCTATAGTCGCATTGCGTGGTCTGAATAAGATCCAACACTACAGAGAGAAGCATTAGCTGCAGCAAGCAAAACAAAATGAAAACATAAAACATAAACAACGGGTTGCACTCCGGGAGTGCCGGTAGAAGTGAAAATTTGAACATATAAAGTACTATCATTTATGTGGTACGCATACTCGCGCAAGCGCCCTGTGCCGTCTTATGAATTTTCGATCAGGTCACGTGTCCTAACGCGAGTTTAACATCTTTTACCCATCCCAAAAAGGGCACAACGCCGCTAAAGTTTTTTTTTTTTAATTTAATTATTACACTCCACAGACTCCAGGGTCTGTGCTTTTTAAGATATGCATCAAGAAAAAATATTTGAACAATATTGCTTATAAAGGCTTAACAAAAGGACTCTTAAATCTAATAAAATTAAAAACAAAAAAAAATATGACTTTAAACTACGTTGATTTAGACGCTAAAGAAGTTTTCACTTCAAAACTACAAAATGAATGCACTGGAAGTCAATATAGTTGTGTTCAAATCTAGAGTAAACAGGTACATATTTTGAGACCATAATTATTTCTACTTAACATAACACAAGCTGTAGTTAAGCCGGAATATATTCTGTACAAAGCCCTTTAATAGTGTGCACGGGATAAAATGTAAATTTTTGGATGCTGTCCGAATTAAATGAACAACAGCAATTAACAGTGCAAATGAGAACTAACACGACACGAAGAAAGTTCTTCTATTAGGGGTCAGTTCTAAGTAGCACCGCTAGTCCGGTTGACGTAAGTCAGCCTTGCCCAGTTAGCTACCGTACCTGGTAGTTGAATATGGAGATGCCATCTTTATTTTCGTGCGCGAGACATGCGCCGGCGCGCACGAGCACACGACACATTGCACCTTCGCCATTCATATACGCCAGCAGCAGTGGAGTGTTGCCCTAACACAAAAATAAATAAATAAATAATAAATAAATATTGGGGGACATCTCACACATCTCAAAAAGCATGTTTATGATATCTAGTAAAATAGTTGAATATTACATTACATTATTTTCTATGGAACAACATTTTTTAGGGTTCCGTAGCTCAAACGGAAATAACGGAACCCTCATAGGATCACTTTGTTTCTGTCCGTCTGTCCGTCTGTGTGTATGTCAAGACTTTTTATCTCGGGAACGCGTAAAGATATCGAGTTGAAATTTAAACTGTATACGTATATCTATAGTATCTTGCAGTTGTGTAAAAGAAAAACTTCTCAGTTATTGTTTAAAAAAGTTAGAGCCGTTTATGTCGTAAAAAACCGCATATTTCAACACTCACAAAAATCAAAATCTACAGGCTTCTTCCCGTTGACATAGAACTATGAAATTTGGCGAGAAGCATTGTCTCAGAGTACACATATAGGAATAAATCTGAATGATTTGATGTACAGAATAAGCCCCTAAAAGGATGCAAATTGATTAGGAATAACCCTGTATATTACGGCCATGGTAGCTGCATTTTGGGCGTTAATTCTTAAAATATGGGAAAGTGGCGCCCAACGTGTGACTCGACTAGTTTACTTAGATGCGCTCAATACTGTTGTTTCCACTGAGATATTATAATTATAGATAGTCTTATATCATCATTGATAACACCCTAAGTGTAACTAGAATTACTTACTAAATTAGTGAAATATTATATATAATACACAAAATGAGACTACGTCATATTATCATTTTCTGGCTTATTTATGCAATTAGATGCTGTAAACTGCGAATGTTTTATTTTATACATAATAGACCAGCTGCAGTGTCTGCCATTACCAACCCGCACTGGGCCAGCGTGGTGGATATGGCCCAATCACCTTTCGTGGGTAGGCCTACGTCCTGCAGTGGACTATTAAAAAGGCTGGTACAGTGTCTGCCATTGGGTTCATAGGAACTTAAAAAGACACTATTAATTTAAAAAAAATGTAACTCAACGATATTCTAAGTATAACGTAAAGTGGCGCCCAACGTGGGACTAGACCATAGTTTATGCATTTACCTGTAAATCAGTCCTGTTGATTGGGTAATCGGGCATGAACTCGAGGAACACTTCACATATCGTTGCCGCGTTATCCTTCTTACACCAGCACAGCTCGTGCAGGGGATTACGTCCTGACACAAACATCATTGATCAAAAATTTTGTAAAATACTCTACAATACAAAGAAAATAAAGAGTTTGAGATAGTCGCAGGGAAACGTAATACATAATTATCAAGTACTATCTATTAGCCTGGGAGGTAAGCGCAAAAAATGCAAGTACTTTCTAAAAGCTGAATTTTTGGTATTACTTTATCATGGTGGTGAACAATGTACACTGTACAACAATACCCCGGAGTCAATCAGATGGTTTCTTTAGCATTTAGTGGGGATACTCGTTTGAATTTTAAAAACTAAACTACTTGCTACTACTTCTAAAAGCAAAAAATTAGTAAAATATTTTAATAAAAGTTTAACGACAGTCAATCACCTAAAACAGGGCCGGTCAGGCTTTAAAATGGTGATTTAAGGCATGTGGTTCCGCTGCCATCTGTAACCGCTCGGTCACGACCTCGGCGCTATGAGCGGTAAAAATATGTGTACTAAATCATTTGAAAGACGCCACGGCGTTCCGCTTCGAGCGCTTGTGGAGTCTGCCGCCGCTACCGCTGAAACCCAAACTCGTGGCCAAGCGGTAAGGTTGTGCGTCTGTATAACTGTTACCGTGTCGGGCATCGCAGATACCTTTGAAGTAGGTAGCGGCCGCGTCTATATCCGTATCAGCCAGCCGCGTCTATATATCAGAATCGTGAGTAAAGCCCTTGCGGAAGAGATTATGGCTACGTGCGTCTTGGGTACCTTTAAGGTTGGTAGCGGCCGCGTCTATGTCCGTATCAGCGAGCAGAGCTCTCGCGGCGGGCGCGTGTCCGGCGCGCGCCGCCACGTGCAGCGCGTTGTCCCCGGCCGCGTCCACGGCCGAGTACTCCGCGCCGCCGCTCACCAGCGCGGAGATTATAGCCGCGTGCCCCGCCGCCGCTGCCACGTGTAAGGCCGTGCGTCTGGACAACGAATGAATAGTATAATCGTACCAGTGTATTGCGAAATAACGGATAGCCGATGATCCTGTAAGGTGATCGAATGGAGATCGCGTATATACAGGGTAACAGCACTGCGTTCGAAACAAATCCGATCCGAATTCAATCGAAATCTTATCTAGTGCGTAAACTACCATATGAAAATAGTTCTTCGACTACTCCGGACCGGACTACTTTCAGACCATGGAGGAGACTGGAGAGCGCGTGGGCCCCATTTTTGTTGAAACAACAGGTCACCGATTTTAAGCGGGGGGAAAGGTAAGCTCCGCTGGCTGTAATTGGCTGACGCCAAAATGACGCAATGACAACAGTTCTTGTAGTGGTGCCAAAAATGTTACTAGCAAAATATCGATATCGATATTTTTGACTTGGTTCTACTTTGAATAAAATATCGTATCGCAACAACACATCTTTTTAACTATTGTCACGATAACGGATCAAAATATATCGTATCGAAACCACACAATCGTATCGTCTCAACAAAGAGCGGCTTTAGAAAATATTATTTCTGTGTACTTTGCCATTTACAGTTTGGTTGACGTAAATAAGTATTGTTTACATACCTAAAACAAAAAACTTTGAATACGATACCGGATCGATCCAAAATTTCGTATAGAAACAAGCGGATCGATACACTGCGATGCGATCCATTGCAATCCAAAATATCGATACAAAGCACCTGGATCGAGCATCTCTAGTCGGTTGTCAACTAAAGCGCTTATCGATGGTGAGCGAGGCCGCCCCGCGCACTTTCTCCACTGGTTAATATGCTCCTTGTCTCACGATGACAGCAGAATCGGGGTAAATGCAAGTTTGTTGCAAAGAAACATGCTTCAATAAAGTGATAATATAACTATTGCTATCTCTAACCATCTACAGTAAACTTACTTATGCGCGTCTCTGTCGTTAGGCCTCGCCCCAGCCAGTAGTAGACTCCTGAGCAGGACTTCATTACCAGCGGTCGCCGCCAGGTGTAGCGGTGGCGCTAGCGTCGCATCTTGAACTCTTGAATTGACGTCTACTTCAACGGAAAGTAGGAACATCACGCTTTCCATATCGCATTTCTGTATCGCGACGTGAAGGAAATTGCAGCCTTTTTTGTCCACCTGTTAAAAGAAAAGATAGAAGACAAATAGAATCTGGGTGCATGGCAGCGCATTTAAACAAGTCTAGAAAAAATTTAACAATTTCCTGAAAAAGTTTGCAACCCATAGTAGGGACATTCTAGCTTTACCAAGAATATAATTTCGTTCTTTTCAAGGTCAGAGTGCATAAGAAATTAAGTATTTGCTAAGTCTACGTGTTTAAATTGGCTCCGTGTTCTAGAAGTATTTATATAGGCACTAACCTGTTCAGCCGCCGACGGATTCTTCTCTAAGATAGCTTGAGCGGCCTTATTGTTCCTAGCGGTAAGTGCGGCGGCGAAAGGCGACACTCCCTTGTTGTCTCGCGCCGAGAGGTCTATTCCCGGCTGCGAGAGAAGGAGAGAGATGATCGCCGCGTGCTGGTTCTCTATCGCGATGTGGAGGGGAGTCTTGCCTTCGGCGTCCTTCGAGTTTATATTAGCTCCGTGTTCTAGAAGGGTCTACAAAAGAGAAACATACATATTTGTAATGGCAAATCAGACTAATTTTCGTAACACAACTCGTCATACACTTGTTTTTCACAAAATATAAAAAATGAAAACATAAAACATATCGCCGACTGACGTGAAAGAAAAACGTTTTACTCACTATTATAACCGAATGGCTGACTGCATTATAGTGCGAAAACTGGTTTTTCGTGATATTTTCTGTGTAGCGGTAGCCGGACCAAACTGTATTAGAATAGTGCATACGTGGCTTTGGATAATTATAGTAAATATCTCAAAAAAATATTCTTTACAAACAATTGTTTATGTTTTTAACTATGATATTTTTTAGTTTCTTAAAAAATGTCGATATATTATTTTCGTTCTTATTTATATCTAACTAAAGTGTGCTCAAAACTTATAACAATAAATAAATTTGACTTATTATCTTACTTGTATGACGTCAGTGAGTCCCCAAGTGCAGCACAGATGCAGCGGCGTGTGCGCGTCGGCGACGACGGAAGCACCCTCGCCCCCCTCCCCCAGCCGTCTAGGAGACTCCACGTCGCACCCAGACCGGATGAGGAACGTCGCCAGGGCTTCTTTGTTCTCATCTATTGCTCTACAAAAGGAACTCATGTCATTGCACTATAACATAAATTCAGGTCAAGGCGAATTAGCATTGTCAAAGTCTGCGTGCTTCATGTTGGAAAACATTGTCGTTTACGAGGCGACATGGTGGTTGAACGTGTGGAGTGCAAACTCCCGAATTCATAGGAAAAATGGTTTTTACAATGTCCACATAGCAGAATTCATTGTGAGCATTTATGAATATGTAAGTTTCAAGGGTTATATGAATATTAATGGAACATATAACAGCTCGGCTTTACCGAGGTACCTATCATGGCCTATCATATAGCCTCATCATCTTGAGATCTGATATAACTACACACACCATCATTCCGCCATTCATATAGAACAGTCTGCCAGTTTTCCTGTTTCCTGACAGATATAATCTAAAACTAAAAGTCTGCGTGCCATGGAGGAGACTGGAGAGCGCATGGGCCCCGTTTTTGTTGAAACAATATATCACCGATTTTAAGCGGGGGAAGAGGTAAGCTCCGCTGGCTGTAATTGGCTGACGCCAAAATGACGCAATGACAACATTTCTTGTAGTGGTGCCAAAAATGTTACTAGCAAAATATCGATATCGATATTTTTGACTTGGTTCTACTTTGAATAAAATATCGTATCGCAATAACTCATCTTTTTAACTATTGACACGATACTGGGTCAAATATCGTATCGAAACCACACAATCGTATCGTCTCAACAAAGAGCGGCTTTAGAAAATATTATTTCGGTGTAATTTGCCACTTACAGGTTGGCCGACGTAAATAAGTATTGTTTATGTACCTAAAACAATAAACTTTGATGGTATAAAAGACAATATGTTCTATTTTTTAAAATACGATACCGGATCGATCCAAAATATCGTATCGAAACAAGCGGATCGATACACTGCGATGCGATCCATTGCAATCCAAAGTATCGATACAAACACCTGGATCGAGCATCCCTAGTCGGTAGTCATCTAAAGCGCCTATCGATGGTGAGCGAGGCCGCCCCGCGCACTTTCTCCACTATGCTCCTTGCTGCGTGCGTTATTTTCAACCACATCGTCGCTTACCATCAGGCGAGTTGGTGGGCATCCATCCATCAGCCATAGGACGTCCACTGCTGGACATAGGCCTCTCCTAGAGATTTCCGATAAGACCGGTTGGTAGCGGCTTGCATCCAGCGCGATCCTGCAGTCTTGATGAGGTCATCCGTCCACCATGTGGGTAGACGTCCTACGCTGCGCTTGCCCGTGCGTGGTCTCCACTCGAGAACTTTTCGACCCATCATCAGTTCTACGCGCTATGTACCTGCCCATTGCCACTTCCACTTAATCTGCTGGGCTATGTCGGTATACTAAGCGCCACACAAGTCGGCGGATGGGAAGCTATGCGCGGAACGCTGCGCAAAACCGAAACATAGGTATGCGCAGGAGCCAGAGAGACGAGAAGCCGGGGCACACCTGCCCGCCAATCTCATGCCTCCTGCGCGCTCCCTACGCCCGTGATCACCACTATGACACGCGGCGTCGGAATTGTGCACACATGCGCAATAATTGGCGAATCACGGCGAAGTGTCATCTGCGGCTAACTTCTCATCCGCCGATTTGTGTGATGCTTAGTATAACTTTGGTTCATCTACGTACCTCCTCATTCGATGTCGCAGAGACTCCAAACATGCTCGTTGTGCTACTTGGAGCTTATTAATAAGGCCCATAGTTAAGAGACCACGTTTCAGTGCCATAAGTCATCACTGGCAACACACACTGGTCGAACACTTTCGACTTGAGGCACTGAGGTATGTTGGTGGGCAAGCGTAGACAAAAAAATTACAAGTTGTAAAGAAAAGTGACTCACTTATGTAATAAAGTTTGTATGCAGCCGTCGGGACCGGGACCCCAACAATCGGCATCCGCGCCATTCCGGACTAGTATCTAGAAAACAAGAGGTATGTTCTAAAATTACACGTCCTAATAAACGCGCGATCTGCTTCGTACTTTTCATACAAGAATAAATTATAAAAATAATTCGATAGCTCTAAAATTCATGTCAGATATTTCTTGTATTTTTTATTGACAGAGGCCAATATCTTATGCAGGTTACGTGCAAGAGCATTACCCTGATTTTCCAGCAGAAATGTACAGGCTAGATGGGCTATGCGTTAGCGTGCCGCTGTGGAACGGTATGACGTTTAATGGAGTATCCACACTCTCCACAAGGCGACACGAGCAGCGCAGCTTGTAACTGACTTCACGTCCGCCGAATTGTAGAATAGAATAGAAAACGTTTTATTGTTCACACAAATTACAATATAACAATAAAATAATACAATATAATTAAAATAGTGCGAAAACCGGCGGCCTAATCGCTTAGAGCGATTTCTTCCAAGCAACCTGAAATATGTATAACAAGTCGGTGGATGTTAAGTTAGCTACAATCTGCAGTGCTCGTGTCGCCTTGCGAGAGTGGATAGATACTCTTTATTACTATTTGGAGAGTATGGCTATTAGCGGTAAGACCGCCTTTTGTGCCTTTTTTGTCTTCGTTTCTTCTGTTATGTTTTCCTATGTGTTGGTGTCAATAAAGTGTTGTTGTATTGTATTGTACTAAAAATAAAAATAAGGCCGGCAGTTGCTGCCCCAACTGTTATAATAAATTGCTTCTCTGTTAGTATTTTTGGCGTGCACAATAAAGTACACCCCGCGCACTGTGGCCCCACACGACAGTGTATAGCCAGCTGTAGGTCTCGCACACTTAAATCCTGTAGATGTCTTATTGTTGTAGAGATTGTTAATACTGGCATCCTCCTCTTAAACAGTCTGTGCAGCCCATAGTGGAGGCACACCGTGCGAGTCTTATTGAGACATGTCCCGGTCCACCCTCGAACGCGCAAAGCTTCTACCGTGAGCCCCAAATAAGTGTACAATGTAGTTTCCACGGAATTTCACCCACTTGAATCCTGCAAGTGCCTTATTGTCGTACCTATATGCTACTTACACTGGCAACTTCCTCCTGTGCCGAGTCTAGAGCAGCCCACAGCGGCGGCACACCGTGCGCGTCTAGACGAGACATGTCCACCCCGCGAACGCACAAAGCTTCTACCGCGAGCCCCAAACGACAGTGTATAGCCAGCTGTAGTGGAGTCTCACCCGCTTCGGTCCTACAATAAAGAATAGCAGATTTTTCAATATTGACACGTCACGACAAAACGCTAACCAAAATAAAAGGAAAAAATAATTCCTAGACACAAGATTTTTAAATCATATGGGTGGACTCGTAAAAAATAATTATTTTTTTGCAAAAAATAGCATGACCGACTTTACCCGTGTACAGAATTCGCGAATATTTCGCACTCATCGATGTAACATTTTTTACAATATTGTTGATTTATCAAAAATGACACAGCTGATTTCATTGAAATTTAAATAGGACCAATTTCGAAGAATACTCTTTCTAATAAAAAAATAATAATTGAAATCGGACCACTATGAAAAAAGTTATGCGTGGTTATACATAAAAAAAATATATATATACGCATCGAATTGTATACCACCTCCGGTGGTGGTTCGTCGGTCAATAAAATACTCACAAAGCGTCCATATCAGCGCCGTGGTCGAGCAAATAAATCGCCGTCCTGGAATCTTCCTCGACTATCGCCTGGTGAAGCAAAGTGAAACCTTTCCCGTTTCGGACGTTCGGGTCGGCGCCACCCTCTATTAGCGGGGCCACCAAGTTCTTGTGACCTGCATTATGGAAGAAGACTTTGGTGATATACCCAGTAGAATTATTATGGTATTATAAGTATAGTACTGTAAATAAAATAAAATAAAATAGCCTTTATTTCCCAAATTAAATAATTACAAATTAATACTAGCCTAAACATTTAAATATTCTATTTGGGCACCCAAATTTGGTACAAGGCCTCCTCCATGCGGTGCCATGAATATCGATCTTGGGCAAGTCGAGTCCAAGTCGGGCCCGCCGCTTCAACGACGTCATTGGACCATCTTCTCCTGGGGCGGCCGACTGGGCGCGCGCTCTCTCTAGGATACCAGTGGACGATGCGTGCGCTCCATCTGTTGTCTGTAGCTCGTGCGAGGTGTCCCGCCCACTTCCATTTCAGTTTGCAGAGCATTTTTATTGCATCCATAATTTTGGTATCTTGCCTTACATCTGCATTTCTAACTCTATCTTTTAACGTGAGCCCTAGCATGGAACGCTCTGTTGCTCTTTGAAATGTCGCTATTTTGTAAATTATCCTTTTAGTTAGTGCCCATGTTTGACAACCGTAGAGTAGTGTTGGTAAAATTGTGTTGTCCATAAGCTTTTTCTTTAGATGCATAGGAATTTTACTCTTGAATACATCTTTGTGGGACCAGTATTTCCGCCATGATGCCGCTATCCTTCTATTTATTTGGCGGTAGAGTCTTGGAAGGAAATAGTTTGTTCCAGGTATATGTACTCGTTGACATACTCTATGCTACAGTCATCCAATTTTATTGGTTTTGAACTTCCATTTGTCATAATTTTTGTTTTGGATAGATTCATATGTAGACCTATTTTCTTACTCTCTGAATTCAAAGTGCTAATCATCTGCTGTAGATCATTGTGAGTTTCTGCCAGAATAACCACGTCATCTGCAAAGCGGAGGTGTGTAAGGCGCTCTCCATTGATATTGAGACCGTATTTCGACCAATCGAGTTTTCTAAACGTCGACTCTAGAATGGATGTGTACGCTTTTGGGGAAATAGAATCACCTTGCTTTACCCCCCTATTAATAGGAAAGGGGGGGCCTACAGTTTCTGTTTTTACTTTTGCTTTGTTGTTGTTGTATAGGCCTCGAAGTAATGCTACATATTTTTCGTGTATGCCTTGCTCTGTCAAGCTTTCCCAGAGATGTTTATGCGATATAGAGTCAAAGGCTAGTCTAGTACTGTACTTGGCAAAATTGTTTATCAAAAATACTTTTAGACTAATATCTAAGACCCCAGACATGTGAGAAGATGTTTGATAAATATTATTACAATGTTTATCAAGGAAAGTCACTTTCTTTCATTGATAACAGTCATAATTAGTCTTCATAACAGTCGATGACTTCAAGTCAATTACTTGTCGAGGCTTGAAAAAGTCATTGACTAAGACACTTGAAATAATCATTAAGACACTTGAAATAATCATAAAAAAAATTGTAAAAAACCTACTTAATTAAAATATTTACGAGCTGGTTTTGGAGATTTTGATGTCAGTCATAGTCTTAAAAAATATTTTGCGCTCGTTTACTATTTAAGGAAACAAAAAGCAGAGAACGCACTAATAGATAGGTGGGTCGTATAACTTCACCGAGACATAACTCACACAAAATGAAATAAATCTTTACATACTGAACTCTAACAAAAAAAAAACATACAGCTTGGCAAAGAAGTCTAGAAACGGAATAATATTTCTCTCTCATGAATAATACAAGATCCATAAAAAAAACATGGGGTTGCTAGTAATTAGAGCCATTTGCTTACACAGCAGCCGCCATTAATTTCTACTCTTTTTTGTTAAGCTGTAAAATGTAGAACTGTCTGACCTTCAGTAAGTGCTAAGCTGACTGGCGTATCTCCCTCAGAGTTCTTCAAGTTGAGGTTGGGCAGTAGACTGACATTGCTCTTGTCAGTGGCCGGCATGTCACCTTTCTCTATGGCTTTCTTGTGTTCGAGGAAGGCGAGCACTGCGCCCTCATGGTTGTTCAATACGGCCATGTGGAGAGGCGTTTGTCTGAAAAAGAGTTGTGAATTATTTCTCACACATTATTGATATATTACGTGATAATTAGAATCTATCGAACTTTTAATGTTTCTGTTTATTGGTTCAGTTTCCACGTAATCGATCGTGCCTGCCTAAATTGAACCCAGTGTGGAGATGCAACTCTGAATGTTTCTAGTTGACGTGTATACAGTGTCCTCATGATCTTACGAAGTCTTAGCTAAATACAGTATCGAGATGCTGTCCCGGATATTAATAGTTCACCTGTAGACTTCATCTTCATCAATCTCTCTTAGAGTTCCAACTGCCTCGGTAGAGCGCTAATCTTATCCAAGTTCAACCCGCGATTTGGACAATGTCGTCGGCCCATGGTGCTGCCGGGCGTCCCACGCTCCGCCTGCCTCACCTCGGCCACCACTCTATCACCGCCTTGTGATCACTCACGTAGATTTACAGTACATTTCTATCGTACATTTGATTTCAGTCCTGGTGTTTTTGAGAGGTGGCTTAGCAGAAATCGCTCAAGGCGATAAGGCAGCCCTTGTACCACTTAATTGTTTACATTACCTGTAGACAGTATCCTCGTGGTCTCCATACGAGGTCTGCAAGTTAGGGCGCGCGCCATGTTCTAGCAGCGCGGTGGTGAGTCGCGCCAGGCCGTTGGCGCAGGCCGCGTGTAGTGCGCACTGGCCCGCCTCGTTCGTGTGGTTCAAATCGCCGTTTAGGTGAGACGCTAGGAACACTGCCGAATCCTGAATATGACGTGTGCAAAAAATCTTAAGTCGTAGGTTTTATAAAAAAAAAATCTTAAATCTCTTTCAACGGATTACTAAGAGTAAAAATGCTTTATCTTGGTAAAGACTAGACAAATCGAATTTTAAGGACGATGGAATATAGGCACCTAATAAATGTGGGAGATAGTGCAAACAGATATCGATGTAGCTCTTCGTTAGCGACTACAAGATCTTACAGGATCTTATAAAAGCTATTCTAACGACGTATTATGTGAATTTCACCAATGTTTTCTTTCACTAACAGTGCACTGTTAGTGGTGTGAAAACATCGACAGAAATAATTTTTTAGGAAATTTATAATCGAACCGTATACAAACCTCAAACCACCCTTGCGCCAGTATATGCAACAAGCTATCCCCCGCATTCGAATACAGCGGATTAGCTATGCATCCTTTCTCCAACAGCTTCGCAGCGAAACCTCTCTCCACTACGCTCTCAGTCTTTCCTTCCACCGGGTCTTCCGTGAACGCATTCTTATTCGTAACAGGCGTATCAAAGGGGTTGGACCCGTTCATGACTAGAGTTTCTGAAGACGATATAGAGGCACGTCGGTCGTCGACTAAGGCGTAGTACAGGGGCGGGTGTTCATCCGCTAGTGTTCGGAGATTCGTGTCGAGAGTTGATTGTTTGAGGAGAAGGTCGAATATTCTCTGATTCCGCGATATTACTGCTTGGTGGAGTGGAGTACTGAAAACGAAGATGAGCTTCAGTTTTATAAGTTAACGACTTAGTTCTGTTGCCGTTCTGATAGTAATCAGAAACACTAAGAGATAGCGCGCGCTAAAATGCTGTCAAATAACTCGCTCTAGTTTTAGTTCGACACAGGTTTAGATGGGACTGGGACGTCTTGCACTTGTAGACTAAAAGCTAGATTTGTGTCGCTAGAATGCGGTTTTTTTCGCGGCTCAAATAATTGATTGTTTGGCAGTATTTTAGTGGGCGCTATTTCGTTCGCTATGTTTTTGATAGTAAATTGTGTCAATAGTACTAAGTATAGTTTAGTGAAATTATGCGGCATTGAGATTCACTTGTTTTTATTGGAAAAGTTTTTTTTTAAGTTTAACAGAAATTACTGTGAATTCGACTAGTCAGTGAAACTTACAATCCTTTCCTATTTTGTCTGTTAATATCAGCCCCCTTCTGGATCATGGAATCTGCGATTTCCGCCATCTGTTCCATTGTTTCCTCGTCGCACGAGCTCGGAGTTAGTGACGCTATAAGGTGAAGCGCCATATCTCCTTCTTCTCTGTTTGGATAGAAAAAGACAATTGTAGTATACCTACGGCTATGACAATGAACATGCACACGCACTTATACACCATCACACGCGCACATACACACACACACACACACACTAATGTGCGCGCGCACACACACTCACACACTCACACACACACACACACACACACACACACACACACACACACACACACACACACACACACACACACACACACACACAGTAATGCAAACGCTCATTCTTGTATTGTATAGTGACTTGGTTTGTTTGTACTTGCAAAATCACTTGATCCATCTGGAAGACACTGCCTTTTGCAACACAGTTTTAAACTAACGCAAAAGGCAGAGCTACTTAAAATTGTGTACCTAGTGTAAGTTTTTGCAATAAAATTTATCTTATCTTATCTTAATGAATAAAGTTATTGTGGTCGTCATCATCATATTGCGCCTGTCGAACGTCCGTTGCTGGATATAAATTCACGCTAGATGCAGGATGTATACGGTCCTATTGGAAATCTATAGAGGCATATGTCCGGCAGTAAACATCTTACGGCAGAAGTTATCACTAGCTGGATTATATTTATAGGCTACAGTTTTAAAACATCAGTTTGTGCAGGTATTTGCCAATCACATAAATTGAATGAATGACTCAGCGAGATTGTCAAACATGTTTACATGTTTAGTCCATTCTATAGTAGATACAGACTGCACCTACTGTTGAGACATATATTTGCATTCTAAATAACTACTATATTGGCATTTTTCTGATACGAGTATGCTAATGAAATATTTGACACAAAAATAATAATGTATCTATGACAGTCACGATTGATTAAGTATATGAGGTTGGTTGGGGTAAACAATAAACATTTCTTATCAATTTTATTTTGCAAGAGGTGTGTCTGTCCTCCAATATTACACAACGAATATTTTATATGGCATTGGAATTATTTTATTATGATGTGAAGTGGATTTGCATTATCACTATGTCATTGCCATATGAAATGTTTTTTTAAATAAAATTACGTAATTGACCCAACCATTAAAATATAGCTAGTAGTATTTCATATGATTTCAATAAAAAATCTACAGTCGAAAATTTTAGGCCAAATCGATTCATTGGCTGAGATATTGAATAAAAACACAAGACAATTGCAGACTTTCCCTTTTAGAAAATCGCTGATACGCGCGTCGAAGGGGCATTTTCAGCATACTCGTAAGTTTCAGAAACTATACTATTAGTATAGTTTCTGAAACTTACCCTAAAAGTACCTATCCCCTGTGTGCGTATTGTCCATTGGCAAGACTAGCGCCGCGTCGCTAGCACGCCTACGCACATACATCTTGGCCGATATGGAATAAGATTATTTAATCTTATATAGCCATTTGGCTATACATTTGTGTCGTCATATTTACGTAACAACGCCCTACGACAACAGGCGTTGCATTATGCATAAGTCGACTAATTCGAGAGCAATCTTACTCAGTCACCAAAGAAGAATGACGAGTTGTTCCATTTAATATGGAGGGCTTGGCCGACTCTATGACTACATTACCATTACATTTTAATAATATGCAGCTTTAGAGTCTGCGTAATGCGACTAATCGTTGTTATACGACGGATCGAAGTAGTCTTGGGAAATGTAGTATTATAATTTGTGATTTACTTAAAAGATTAGTTTTCGAAAAGGTGGGTTCCGTCCACCTCGCCTGATTGAAAAGATATTTATTTTCACAATTAACAAACTCTATACAAGGATGAATGTTGTGTCTATCTCACTACTATCTCATGAAGTTTGTATGGCTTACATACTAGATGAGTCTGGCGCAAGACGGAAGATTGTCGAAAGAGGGGGGTGGCTTATGTCTTGCAGTGGGTATCAAGCTATTATCAGTTGTAAGATTAGAGTCTGCGACAATACCCTATCCACTAACATCTTTACTATACTTGTACGTCGTATTTTGTGGTAGGTGCGAAATAAATATCCCTTCACTAAGTCATGTTATTTCCAGGACTCACTTTGTAGTTAGATTGGGGTCTGCCCCATTGTCTACTAGGAACTTGGCAGAGAAGGCATCCCTAGCGTCGACTGCCCTATGCAGCAGCGTCCTTCCGCGCGGGCCTCTGGCGTCCGCGTCGGCGCAATGCTCCAGCAGGGTGGTCGCGATCGACGCGCTCCTCCCTCGCAGCGCCAGCTCCAGCGGCAGCTCCCCTCTCGACGACATACCGTTCACGATGTCAGTCAACTGTAACAAAAATTACCCGCTCATATCTGGCGACCTCCGCGGCGTAAATTGTGGGTATCCGGCTCGGCGAGGGGTCAAGGGGATCAACAGTCAACACTCCCATCGCATTCAATTGTCGCGATTTGCATAGTTTGATTTCTGTCTGAGCATACGAGTCCGCTTCTGCCTACACTGTTTCAAGGTTGACTAAAACTAGACTTTGAACGTTGACTGTCTAAACAATGTCTGTTACCTTTGCGGTTGGTAAACAATAAGCATCTTGCAAGCGGCTCGTAAACGTTCTAAATGGCGATGTAATTGTAGGTCATATGATTGATGATCATTCGCACTCAATTTATGAGTGTTAAGTAACAGCAAACCAAAACAAAGCACGGACTCTACGGAAGCATACAAACAAGTCGACAGCCTGTGATGTGAGGCCGATAAATCTACTGGCTATCAGTCGCTTGGCCGAATTAATAAACATGAAACGGTACATGACACGATCGAAATTCTTATCACATACGACGATGTCAATGTAGCTGATGAATTACAAATGATTACTTTCACGATTACACAATATGTGATGTCAATTACAGAATGTTCGATTCAGTCAAGGAAGTCGAAGGACAGGATGAGGACTTGGCTGACGCTTTAGATTTTAAAGTGGAGACGCTGGCAACTGATCAACATAAACAATATGATTGTAAAACCAATCGTTACATTATATTACGAGTATCTCCAGTTTTGTTTTTGTCTATAACTATGATGAACTCATCACACATATGTTTAATTAGCTCAAGTCATCACTATATCATTTCTGGTCTAAACTAAGAAGCGAAGTCACTTACACTTTCGTAACCGTGCATGAGTGCCACTGCGTTTTTGCCACATTTTTTGCATAATGGAAAACTAATAGATCACGCAACTACACCATTCCAAGTATATAATCAGTTATGATTCAATTATTCGAACCTAATGAAAGTTACAAGAGGTTTATTTGGTCGATAATACAATAAGTAGAGGAGTTATACTCATGGATTTTCCCTTACAAGGTAGACAAAATATAACCTAATTAGAAGCGCAGGATTACGCAGGAACCTGCCTACGACAGGTCCCATTGAAAATCTATTTGGGAGTTCTAAAGTTGATAGGTAATGATAATATCACAATACTAATAAAACTTAAAATATTCATATTTTTCGCCAAAAATGGCACCACCGACTTCCACTGTGTAAAGAATTCGAATAGTTTGCACCAATCGAAGTGGTGATCTATGTACATTTTTGTTGATTTATAGAAAAACGGCTCAGCCGATTTCGATAAAATTTAAATGACCTCTTCGAAAGTATAACCCGTCAAAATTAAAAAGATTTTTTTTAAATTGGTTCACAATTGGCAAAAATCTCATATGAATTTTTATATCTATATATATAAAATCGTGATTCACTGACTCACCTATCACGAAATCTCAAAAAGGACAAGTGCTAGGAGTCATGGGGGATCCCATGTAAAATTTGATACCCCTAGCACTTGTATTGAGGATGTAGGTGCTCACTAAGAACGAATTTTGCGAAATTCAAGCCCTAAGTGGGTGACATTGGGTGGCAAAGCGCGATTCCTTGGACCGACTGACTTGAAATTTGGCGTAGACATTCTTAAACAGAATTAACACGTGTTTCGTATTTTTTTTCAAATCGTATCGCCTATCTGGGTTTAAAAGGGAAAAAAAGCTATTTTAGGGACGAATGATTTCGACGTCGGAATTGAAACTTTTTAGTGTATTTGATTGATTAAAAAATGTTGACAAAACAATTAAGAAAATAGAGGAGGCGACCACGGCTTTTTTGTCACTTTTCCGCTCTCACTTCTTTATAATATGTTCCCATATTTCTTTGGCAAATTAATATTTACTAGGTACTGCGAAAATAATTGGTTTAATAGTGAGCATTTATTTACCTAAGAAAGTGCGGAAATTACATTATCATTATGCACGAGTGCATGATGCATACCTATGCTTTTTAACCGACTTCAAAAAAGAAGTTTTTCAATTCAGCGGTAAGTATGTTTTTTGTGTATGTAAGTTACGCGATTATTTGGACAATTATGAACCTTTGCTACATCATAGTTACTTCAGGGGTAGTTTGATTTGACATACCTACGAGTAAATAATGTTGTGGTTTGTGGTTCCATTCAGTTCATTGCATCGTGAGCTGCGCGGGTGAAACTGCGGGGCGCAGCTAGTAATATAAATATATTTGCATGTAATAAAAAATACTACAGACGAACATAGCACTTCCTCTTTTTTGGAAGTCTGTAAAAATTGGTTACTATTCATTATTGCTTCAAACTATCATAAATAGATACTGCCCACGGCATACGGTGTACGAATAAGTCATAAGTACAATTGATTAAAATAATGATCTGTTGCTTGATTACTCATGGTTTTGGTGGGCGTAAACCCACTTTCTGTATTTTTTATAATATTGAGTGACGAGACGAGCTATGCGTTCGCGTGCTTTTAGCCGTTGCTAATGCACATGACCACCCAGAACAATACCCACCAGAGCAAAACCCTGTGCGGCACTGTGTGTTCTGCGTAGTTGGAAAAAAGGAAATACGCACAATTCCGGAAGAATTGGTTAAGATACATTTCTCAATCCATTCATATTTTCCACCGACTTCAAAAAAGAGGTTCAAGAGGTCAATTCGACTGTGTGTTTTTTCCTCATACCATCAATGATATATCTCCATATAATTTGCTTTTAACAGGCTACAATTTCTAAAGTAAAAAGCCTTGCGATCTCAGAGCATGACGGCATCAGAACCACTTGATCATCGATACGGTCTAACACGACCGATGACCTCATTGGGTATTATACATCTGATAACTCATCAGACCGACAGGCTAAATCATCCTAAAAAAGTATCGTTGAAGGAATTTTTTTTTGGACCGACGAACCACCTGATAAAGTACTCAATTCGACGCGTATATTTTTTATAGATAACCAATTTCAATAATTCTTTTTTCATTGGAAAGAGTATACTTTGAAATTGGTCCCATTTAAATTTTACCGAAATCGACTGAGCCATTTTTGATAAATCAACAATAATGTGAAAAATGCTATTGATCCGTGCGAAATATTCGCGAATCCGAATTCGTGTACAGATACACGGGTGAAGTGAGTCATGCTATTTTTGCAAAAAATAATCTTGTTATCAGATAGAGTTATTTAATTAGATAGTAGATAAAATTCTCATAATTGTGAATCTAGTAGATAGGTAGGTACATGTTTTACTATACAATGCCCATAAAAAGGAATATTCCCATTTGTTAAAAAACAACATAATTTAAAACATAATTTGTGCATTTCGAATATACTTTCGTATAAGTGAAAATAATATTAAATGTGTTGTGTAAGAGAGTTGTGAATAATTTATGCGCAAATATTTTATAAGAGACGCCACAACAATACAATACTAAAGGTGACAATAATTTGAGTACAAAACAGGCATTCTCAATTGCAATGTTATTGCACATTCTAGCACTTCGGACTTTACTACCGAGCTTTTGAGCAATCAAGAAAGTTACAAGACAAGACTTTAAGAATATTCTGTACTTACAAAGTCCATGTAACTCTAACAAGTGGTTTTTAATTACTATTAAATTAATAGGTACTATATTTTTTGTGTTTGTTCATTCATATTTTCGCCAAATGTGAACAAATTAAAAAAAACCTTTTTATTTCAAAAGTGTATACTCCCGAGGTTGTATGGTCTCATTTAAATTTTATCGAATTCGACTGAATCGTTTTTGATAAATCAACATTACTTGCGAAAAAATATTGACATTGGTTTCAAACATGCGAAGATTATTATAATTTTATCAATGCATTTTTTAATTGCCATGCAATATTTAACTCGGACAAAAGGGACCTTGTTATTGCATCTGTGTCAGCTTTGTACCATAGTAGGTAAGATACTTCAAGAGCATGACTATTTACTCATATGTCTAAAACACGTTTTTCAGAATATGTAGATACACAACTGAAAAAACAAATAATCGATAAACAAGCATAAACTTAGACTCTTCTCTACACTAATCTTTTGCATTCCGAAAATGTTATTGAATAAGAATATTTGCACGTAACGACTCACTGAAGTGTATTTTTCTATCCATAACCTTAACCTTCTAGACATAACAGATGGCTCGTCGGATTTAATTTGCACATTGCACAATCACACAGTGGGGGACTGGAGACACAGTCGAGATGGCGTTTGCCAGCCTTGTTCGCGCAGCAGATAGGTAGGTAGGAAAAGAAGAGACCAGCACCCTTATCATAGCAAATAGACAATTGTTTTTCCACCAAGTTCACCTTCGAAAATAAAACAAAGTATAGATTGACATTACGTAATTTTGGATAAAATGGTTATCACACCACCTGCTCGAAAATGTTGTATAAAACTCCCTAGGGAGTAAAGTGATTTAAATTTGGAACATCTAATTAGCATGAAAATTTCTTAACTTAGAACATTTACGGACATTATAATGAGGTTTTATTTTGTAAAATCGAATAAAGCCTCTTTGCATTGCCTGGCAACGGGCATTCTAAGAAGGTTTTATTCGATTTTAAAGAATAAAACCTCTTTGGTGCCCGTATTAGTTCGAGTTTATAGAATAAAAAAAAACCTCTTTGGCCGTGTTAGGCCATTATAATCAAGATGGCCATTGTCTCATGTTTTTCACGTAGTATTTACATTCTCTGTTTTAGTACGGATTTGTGTGCGATTCTATGAAAATTCGTAAGTACATCCTAATTTGTTATATTTTATAGTGAACAATACCGAGTTGCCTAGTGAATATCAACACTAAGTGAGTTTATGACGTACCTAAGTATTACTCATATTCGTGGGGTTTTATTTTCTCGCAAAAGGTATGAAAAGTAGAGTATGAAACACTAGAACCAGATCTGTCTTCGTCTTGGGCGACTTGAACCCCTCGCTTCACTCACAACTCTAAATAACTTAAAACACCCTCGCTGCGCTCGGGAGATAACTAATAGTGTCACTCGCTACGCTCAGGGTTCAATATGTCGCCAGTGACGTAAGACACGACTTGGTTCTCTTGGTACATAAAAGACTATCAATTCCTTTACCATGCTCTTGCGACCTAAATGTAAACTAGATTAGTATCGCATCTATCAATATCTAGTCTTGGGCCCCGGGCTTGTTAGGTGCAACCAGGGCATATTAGGCCCAGTCTGACCCTGCAACTACATACTTATGTTGTATATACGCAACAATAGCAATTTTGGAGGATATTATTTTTTGTCCAGTATACGGCTATTCGTGAATATATACGGGTCAATTGATTGATTACGTAGATGTTGTCAGGGTCACATTGATTACACTAGTAAAGTATCGGATTAAATTACTCAGAGAGTATTTATGTGTTGAAGGCTTAATTTTAATCAATTTTATTGAATGTGAGTTACCACAAACTACTACACTAGCTTGATATATGTCATCATCATTATCACAGTAGTCGCAGGACATCTAGACATAAGCCTCCCTATACATTATATGTCCGATCGCAAGCGCTATGCATCCAGCGCGATCCTGAAGCCTTCTTTTTATCTTGTGGGTGGACGTCCTTCGGTGAGGTGGAAATCTTTAACGAAGACTTGTCTTATATTTTTCAAGTACTTTTACGGATGAAAATGGCATTGTTTTTTGATAAATAAGATATATTATATTCTACCTATTAAAAAGGAACAATAGCGAGTGTTAATCACTATACCGTCATGAATTAACAATTTCCTATTCGTATAGGTACCTAGTCTAAGTATAAATAGCGTCGTAGTGATTACCTTCACCCTCGCCTTCACCTCTATAACGCCTCAAGTTCTAGTACAATACCTACAAACAGCCAATGTTAAAATAATTTGGAAAACGTGCATGTTGGAATCAACGTAATTAATTCTTCTGCATTCAACAATGATCTGAATCTTTGATCTGTAACAATATTGTAAAAAGATACATCACGACTATTTTAATTCAGCCTAAGTTAATGAGGGCAGGTAACGATGTATAATTTAATTATACGCATGTATTAGAGAGGAACAGAGGTGGGTCAACGGTATATTCGAAACTGGACGACTTATTCAGTGATTCGCTCGAGGGAAACTCGCTCGGGCGAACGAGTCACCACCCTCCGATTTTACTTATTTTTTCGCTCGACGGTGATTTTATGTACAGTCAGCTACAAAAACGTTCACTATTGGTACGTACCCGATGTAAATAACAACAAGCAAGAGTCATGAAAGAAGCATATACCCAACAGTGGGACACAAAAGGCTACACAGATGATGATGGATTTAGATATTGTATAAATAGCTCCGAGATTTCAAGAGGAAACTAATGTAAAAAATAGATAAGCGAAAAATAAAATGATATCATAGGTACTCATATTTATTTGCTTCCACAATGTTATAAAAAGATAGTAAAAAACTTAAAATATGTACAATTGTGGGCCCCGTCGGGCACTGCTCAAATGTATTCAGGCGTGAATTCATTTGAGTGATATCAATTCCAAGGACAGTGTAATTCAATAAAGCTTTTATTCAATGTAATTTATTACAGCAGGAAGCCACTTGATAACATTTCATCCAAAGAAGCTAACTAGGTATATTTTTGATTCTTTTTATTTTGGCAACAAAGTAATAAAACTAAATAAGTTACTAGCAGCAAATAAATTATTTTAATTTTTTTTTTATGGTATACGTAATAATTTTACGTATTACATAAAAATGAGATAAAACCATTTAACAGTATTCATTTCAAATTTTGTGATCAACATTGAGGACAGAAAGCAGCAAAGCAATTAAAACAATATAATTTGTTCATAGGTATGAAGCTTACAGTATTTGTGTGAGAGAATTTATTGTTGTTAGAATTGTTACATTTTAAAGCAACTAAGGTCGCGAGACGTGAAGTCTTATCAGTTGGGTCATCCAAATTGCAAGGATTTGCACAACACTGTGCTCGTTAGGTAAATAGATACCTATCTATAGGTACTCAGCTTTGTTAGATTCTTGAGTTATAAGATATGTACCTGTTTAGATTTGTTGAAAAAGATGCTGAAAGGTCCTTTTAAATCGGTGAATTCGACCCTTCCAGACTAGTTGGTAATCTGAATTATATATCATAGAGAAAATATAATAGAGCTACCTAATACTCGTTACGGTTTGGCAGATATTTCAATAAATATCTATTCCAGGTTTCAATGGTCCTTCGTCCCACGGCATCATCGTCACACAGTTTTTACCGACTTCCAAAAAGGAGGAGGTACTATGTTCGTCTGTTTTTTTTTTTCTATGTTCATCGATATTTTCGCCAATTGGGAACCTATTTAAGAAAATATTTTTTAGTTCGAAAAAGTATATTATACTTCCGAGGTGGTCCAATTTAAATATTATTGAAATCGGCTGAGCCGTTTTTCATAAATCAACAAAAATGTACATGGATGTCACATCGATTCGTGCAAATTATTCGAATTCTGTTCACGGTGTTGAGATTTTTTGCGAAAAATAATTATAATGGAGAACTATAAATATAAAACCATTGCAGTTGAACATAATGCCAAAATGGACTCTTCCCACCCAGACTAAATAAACGAGTCCTTCTACATTTCAACACGATTTTAAGCAACAATGATTAGAATCAATCCTATTCAAACTCGGTTTGAAACATCGCTATAATATAAAATTACGGATTTCGATATGGTTTCGAGACAATTTCGCTTTGTGACAGAGTTGCCCAACGCGCACCGGTCGGGCGCGCCGGTGTTTACGCAGCGCGCCCGCGCATGTCCCGCGCCCTTAGTTTAGAGTGCTGCGCCGTACAAACTAGAGATCCAACTCTACGAAACCGTATCTTTGGTATGAAATTATTCGTACAACTCGGTATAGGGACAGTGTAGAAAATAAGAAAACATTAAGTTATTATGCAAACCCATATTTACTAAGGCATCATTTTGTATCAGATTTTGGTACTCTTTGAACTATATTAAGTATTAACTTTTGGCAATTGTTTTGGCTCACTATTCAGATGTAAGATTGGCACGAACTCACTCGAGATAATGAAGACAGGGTAACAGCTTGAACAGTTGATACTGTATTCATACACCAGATATAGAAATCAGAAGAAGCAAAAATGGGAAGTGTACTGTTTGTCTAAGATGCACGACCAATCATCAATAATAATTCATAGAATCCTGAGAAGAGCTTTAAAATCCTGCGGTATGGTATTCCTAGTAGGTAGCTATCTAGTACTATAGAATTTATTAGCAGAAAACAACCGACAAGGATACCAACCAGCACATGAATCATCGTGAGACAAAAATAGAGTAGTTTACGTACTGGTCGGTAGAGTTTACAGTGATTACATTCTATGACACAAGTCCTTTGAGAAATAAATTCAGCTAGGTATAGCGAGTTCGCGGAGCCAAGTGGCCCAAGTGCAAAACACGACGCCAGTTAGATCTTGGACACGCACCGCGCCCCACGTGCGCTCCACGGTCGGATCAACACACGTGTTTATTTACGAAGTTTCTGTGAGAAATGTGTCATAATCGAATGGTTTATTGAATTAAGTGTTACTGTGTATTGTATACAGCTGGCTTTGAATGCAGCAAAAACATAGTTACTTCATGTGTAAGTATCAAGATTTCTGTTTTTGTTATCAAATCAGCCTCATGAGCGTTTATAATCCCATGATTATATCACTTCATTAAAATGCTAGAGTTCTCTTTAGAAATTTGAATCTCAAGGTCATATCCATAGTGTCGTAGAAAATGTTATACAAGGCCTAATGAAACTATATTGTTATGAAATAGGTAAATATGTCGAAAGACATTTTTAGGAATATATAGGAACAAAATAAAATGCGAGATTAAAGTTTATAAAATGTTCTAAATTCATTTCCCTTTTGACCTCTGACAACAAATATTAGGAATACAAAGTAAGCGATATAAGTTTAAAGACTTCACGAAATAACACAAAGTAAACAAGTTAAATATCGGTTAATACATCTCATAAAATATGTCGAATTACCAATAATAATTAATAGACGAGAAAAGTATGAAAACTGGCGAGGAAATACGAAAAGCTCCTAGTGAACAAAAATAAGGAGCCGATGACAACGTTTGGTGTTGTATAACTTGTATATTAACGTTTAGTATCGTATTAATTCTTTAGATTTGTGCATGTACCGCGCAGATTTTTCCCGACTTGCAGACACGCACTCTTTTTATTATATTAAAACTAGCTTTTAGTACTTGTGTTTGTTTGCCCTTGCCCAGATCCGTGAAGGTAGTTGATATTTATTTTGGTATGGAAATGTTTCCAGTAAGAAAACGAGTTACCGATCATACATGCGTGATATATAATGCTAGCCTGCATCTGGTCATCGTGGTGGATTATGACCTAACCTTTGACATAAAGAGACGCCAGTGAACAGGAGTGGTACAGAATACAATTCATTCAATCAAACCTTACGAGCTAAGTTCTTATCTGTGGAACAAGCTTCGCAGTCTTCTGCCGCCTATTTGTATGGCATGCCATCTGCCTCCCTTGTTTAAGATCCGATAAAATAGAATCAAGCTGAAGATAGTAAGGTAAAAGCATTCGGGCGTTTTCAGTAGGTTCTTAATTCTCTTAGTAACACACCTCATTAAAATTCAACTGCCCTGGCGAACCCCGGAAAATACGCAATAGTTAAAATTCGGCGACAGCACGTATTTAACGTTTACGTTAGTCGTAATACCTATAATTGTACATGTGAATTTAAAAGTAATATTGGCCGACAACTGATAGTTATTATTACAGAAAATTACGAAGAAAATTGAACACAAATAAAAGGTATAATTGAAGTCCGAGTACGAAGAACACTAATCCAGAACAACATCCCGATCATCATTCATTATTCTTGTTACACAGTTCATAGGTTTATATATTTTTCAAATGTTTATACCTTTTTATATAACTAGAGCTTTTAAAAGAAAACTCGTTCAACAAACGAGTTCAGTAACGATATCCGCGGTTCAATTTGTGTCGTAGTTTAGTACGTCCTATGAGTGTAACATTGAATCAATTTGTGCTCACATTATACAACCAACTTACGTGAAACGGTTCCAGTTATACTACTGTTCTCGTTTGTAATGAACTCGCATGTACTAAGCTAGCAGTAATTAAAGAAATGCAAAATGAAAGGAGTTATTTGTGTTATCGATAGCCGTACAAATAAGATAGCTGATGCGAAGTAATTAGCAGATAAATAAGCTATAGAGCACATAAAAAGGAAAGAAAATGACACGTGGATACTGAATATCTAAATGTTACTTGGTGGCTGAAGATTTAAGGCGCCATAGTATCAGCGTAATTTTTCATATGAGCGGGTGAAGACCAATACGCACCCGGTTTCGCCCGATTTTTGCATTCAAAATCAATATATTATTGATATTACCACTTTTTCCTAAATTTTATGGATGAAAGCCATAGTTCAATTCATGTGCATAAATAACAGATTAAAAAAAAATTGTAAACGTGTAAAAAAGTGCCCAAAAATGCAATAAACTTTTTTAGAAATCATGAATTTGTTCTAAAAAGCGGTATCTACGCATTTAATTTCTATCGAGCGAAGTTTTTTGAATTGTTTCGAGTCATTGATTCCCTACCGTATAGTTCTGAGAATATTGTGTATTTTATTTTTATTCGACAACTTCAAGGTTTGATGGGCTCTATACAGGTATTTTGAGATTGGATGGCGGCTTAACCAAAATCAAAGGTAGAAAAGACGGGAAATATTCATTTACAATGCTATAAATAAACAAACATATAGAAAGCTAGCTTTTGCCCGCGGCTAAGTTCGCGTTATATTTTGTTTTATGAGCTATCCCATGGGAATATTTTATTTTTCTGGTATAAAAAGTAGCCTATGTCACGTTCGCCTTTCAAACTATGCCCATGCTAAAAATTAAGTCAAGCCGTTGCTCCGTAGGCAGCTACGGAGCAATTGCAAGTGAAGCAAGTGGAGCAAGTGAATAAATAAACCAACAAAAACACTTTCGGATTTATAATATTAGTAAAGAAAATATAACTTTATGTTTGTATGCATATCTAAGAACAGCGAAAATATGGAATTTTCCAAGTCTAAATTCCATTCAAATCCAATTCCGAATAACACAAAAAAAAAACAAGCAAATAGGTATAAAAGATAAGTAAACAATGGTCTTACCTAGAAGTATGAGTCATAGAGAGCACAAACAATATTTCCTTTAATAAAACAGCTGCAGTTCAGCGGCAGTAAAAGCCGAGATATCCATAAAGCTGACGTTTCATTACAGACGGAGAAATTCATGCATATGATGCGATATCTTGCAACGTGACATAATTCAATTATACTAACACGTCATGGCGTTTTTATACGTATAGATTCTGAAAATTAATATAATATGTAAAATGATACTTTTGTCTTCTATACATATAAGGAAGCTCGACCAATAAAGATGAAAGCGCTGATCAAAGTACCAGAATAGGTATAATGATGCACGTAAATAATTTCTAATACCATGGCAAATATTTGTAAAGGGCTACCAAGAGACCTAGCCGAGTTTGGGTCCGCTGTTACTTCAATTAGGAAAATTACAGTTTTACTAATGATAGTTTTGTTTACCGGACAAATTGTAGTTAATTCCTTTCATCCAAATAAAAAAAATCTTTTTTTTTCTTACTGAAATATTTTTGCTCAAATACAGGTCAGTGTCTAATTCTGGCTGTGGTTGGGGTTTTTACCCATTTATTGGATTTTTTCCAAAGTTTAAGAAATATGTGAAACATACTAATTTATCCAAGCGCGGAGATAGGATAGGGTTTCTAGCAGGTATTTGTATAAATATGTGGTATCACATCTAGAGAACACAGCATAGAGGTGAGAAAAGCCTACATAGGTATACGGTTAAAATAAAATGAAATGACGCAACGTTGTCAGAATTAAATATTTTAAAGTTGGGTAACCACTAAGAATGAGATTAATGGCTAAGCGTATGCGTTAATTAGAGGGAGTTTATAAACTCTGTAAGGTAATATTAGTTTCTTTTGTGACGTCACAGTCTGTTATATATAGTTATGGTTTGTTACTCTTTACCAGCCAGGTGGTAAAAAGCAAACATACATATACAATAAGTAATACGTCGTGTGCAAAGCAGAAAAATCCTTAAATTATCCTTTGGCATATTTATTTATACTGAAATGAGGCGACTAGATATAGAGAAATGGTTAATGCAGACAAAAATATGTTAAAATTTAATAATAGGTTTAACAAAAAGCAATATCTCAATAGTTTGTATCAAGTAGAGTAAAATAATTAGATAAAAGACCTACATAAATGTACCTAGATCATGCATTAAATCGATCCTGTGTTGCAGAATCTAGACAGCTTTTATAAGCAACGAATTAACAAAAAATATCTAGATAGAGCATGTCTAAATATAACAGAAAGAAAACAAATCTGATATTCATAAATATAAATATTAACTGCGATGATAGAGTCGAACTTTGTAATTGACCGGAAATATTCAACTATTTAGATTAGAACTAACTTTGTGGAATATTGTTTCAATTGAAATTGGCGTTTACCTTGGACTTGAATGTTAAGTGGTCGAATCAGCGGTTAAATTAGAATGTAAATGTACTACTTGACGTTACTTAATACTACGAAACCAAAACGTTTTTACTACAATACAGTAGTCTATTAAATTCGCTAAGCATTTGTAACGCGTTTTTACAATATGTTAGGCTCAGCTTAAGGCTATTTTATGACCTATGTCTTTCCAACAAATCAAAGAAATCGTAAGAAACGTATATAGGTACTAGAGCTCTCCAAAACGTAGCCGGAACCTGTACCAGATTTTATTTATAAAACTAAGAAAAGAAGCTATTTACCAGGATCTATTCTGCAATAGCTAGCTATCCTTCGGCGCAATTTGCTCTTAGTATCTCCTTGACCTACGGATGGATAATATTTCTGAAACGCAAAGACCTCGAAAAACCGGACCAATCAAGTGACCAATAAATCAATAGATTTTATCACACGGAAAAGGATTATGAAATATAAATCCGTTGATAACTAATGCAAATCTGCTTAAAAGGCAGTTTGATTTTTGGGAAACAACGTGGTAGAGGAGGCATTGCAAGAAGTGGATAAAATTCTATGCAATATTAGGAACTTTACGTAGATCCAGAATGGAGAAGAGAGGTTATATACATAGAGTAAGTACTAAAACATAAAATTGTTCACACTAGTTTGAGTTCCTGATCCGTGATAATATCATTAAATTCCTCTAGCTTCAATGTGAAAACGTAATAATTCTGTGAGTTCTTTAATTCTGCGCAGTTTTTTTATTATATACTAAATTAAGTGCATATTATTACTATGTATGAAAATTGTTGAAGCTCGCTCAGGCAACATTTAACTTGCTAATGCAGTAAAAGCGAATATTAGCAACATTGTTTACGATAAGTAGTATATGAGAGCGACCTTCGGACAGGTTTTAAAATAATAGCCTGTCTTTATTTACATGTGGCTCGCGTTGTTTTCAAAATGCATTTCATGGCTGACCAGCATACGCAATGTGCTGTATTGTGCAATTTTTAACTTCACCAGTGTTGGCGAAATATTCTTGTTTTACCGGTTAAACTTCTATATTTTACTACTACAACTATCCCTACTTTAGGTACTACTGCATTATATGAGTAAGTCTAGGGAATCCTCTACGTTGTCAGACCGCAATTTTATCACGGAACGTCGCCGCGTTCGCCTGTACGGTTATTTCTTTAGAGATTTTAGTTCAGATGTAGGAAATCCTCAATTCCTTTGCCGAAGAAAAGTGATGTTTTATCGTGAGCATTATTGATATTCTTCGGTACAAAACAATATGAATTCGTAAATGGCGCTATTTCACTTATCAACATAATTATGATCAAATTGAGTATCAAGATTAGTTTAAGATTGTATATTAACTACTAAAATGTCAAAATGAGTGTGGATGCAATCACCGTAATCCTTCGACTTAGAGAAACAATCACAACAGTCTGAAAATTACTGGATTGTTTACGCTATCCTAACATGGAATGTCGGTCTACCTAGAAATAATATTTTATTTAACCAACATTATCAGATTCTAGCGACCCAATTGTTAGCTTTATCTAAGACCTATTATTTCGTGTGTGGCCAAGATTAAACTTGGCCAGTGAATCACTAAAGTGTGTTGCTGTATCGTTTCATTGCACTTAAACATGAGATAAGCGGTACACTTTTCAACATTTATTTGCATAAATAATGAAAAATTAACATCCTTTCTTTCGACTACAGATGTCTCACTCGCATATTTGCACGTTTGAGTACATAGGCAATTAATTTCTAAAAACCCTGTGTAGCATATATCAATCATGTAGCAATCTGTGTAGCAATCATGAAGCGTAAATTAAAATTATATTACGTAAAAATTGTGTTAAGTAAGGGTTGGTTTTGATATGTTCAGATTTTACAGAAAAGAATCATTTACGTTTTTTTCGATCTACTACCCTTAAATGATGATATTTAAAACGAAAAAATACTGTGAAAAGTGTGTAATTTTATGATAAACAACAGGAATAGTTCTTGGAACATCACATGTTGTATTTTTTATCTTCATTGTGAATTTTGGTGCATAAAATCCCATTACAATTTATAAGCTGTCGTCGTTATTTCCAGACGATGGACATGGACACCTGGTTCCAACAACCCGGGTACATATTGCCAGGCCTTGCTCGTGGTCTTTGAACTCTTTAATTAAAATATAATCGTAATTCCAGAGATGTCTTAGCAATAAATTGAACAAATTCTTGAGGGCTTTTGCGAAGATGTTTCACCACTTTCTTCGAGTTCACCAAAACATAGGTACAAAATAAAAAAAAATGACGTTACGGGCCCTAACTTTTGTTTCCAAGTGCATTACTTTATGTCGTTAGAGAATGAGGGGGCAGTCTGAAATAACACAAATCAATATCGCTAATATTATATTTTCATTGTGTGTCACACAAATGAGAACAATAAAAAATATACTGTCGAAATGCCACTTGATTTTTAGACCTTAACTTTGTTATTAGAATTCATCGACTTGGCATTTTTTATTTCCTTTAGAATGATACTAATTGGAAACAATAAAGTAATTGTTTTTGTAATTCAAAAGTCCGTGAACTTGACGGAATAATCAAATATGATTAAAATTCATGACTATAAACTTAATACGCACCTACATTATACCTACAATAATTAAACAATTAGATATATAGATAGTTGATACTACGCTAATGATGTAGTCTGTATGCATTTGTTTTTGTAAAATAATTACATAATTTATGTGAATATGAAAATCAAATAAAAATTACGAGAGAATAAATACACCGAAAGATATTAACTACTGAATACTATGAAGTGGAAAGCATTTCATTTTGACTATTACTGGTCGGTAAGTAAACATCGGGCAAAAACTCTTTATAAATACATGCCCGATTTTTTTTGGCTTAGTTAAATTTAATTAAATTGATAAACCTATTAAACAAGAAGTACTAAACAAGTACCTACCAACCATCTAGGAAAATGTTACGACTTCCTAGATCGCATCTCTGTTCAACAATTGTAAGGATGATCAAAGCTATCACTAAATATTACAAAACAAAGTCGCCTTTTTGTGTAGTCTATGTAACGGTTTAATTTTATAAACTACACAACAAATTAGTTTTCACAAGTTTTATAATATTTCTTCCGGAATTTTTACAGCCATATTTCATTCGTAGCCGGGCGAAACCGGGACTTGAAGCTACTTTTTAATAGTAAATAAATAATTGACCAATTGCGAGTTTGACTCGCGCACGAAGGGTTCCGTACCTTATTGGAACCCCTTCAGTCCTATTTCAAGCGTCTACCTGTTGCTGTTATTAATATTGAGCAAAAAACGCCAAAAAACTACGTTTGTTGTATGGGAGCCCATTAAATATTTATTTTATTCTGTTTTTAGTATTTTTTGTCATATCGGCAACATAAACGAAAATTTCAGCTGTCTAGCTATCACAGTTCATGAGATACAGTCTGGTGACAGACAAACGGACAGCGAAGTCTTTGTAATAGGGTTCCGTTTTTACCCTTTGGGTACGAAATCCTAAAAATTACACAACATCCTGAGAGAAGAATTTAATACCATCTAACAAGTGCAATGGTGTATAATTATTTTTCGCAAAAAATGGCGTGACCGACTTTAACCGTGTACAGGATTCGCGAATATTTCGCACGGATCGATGTAGCATTTTTCAAATTATTGTTGATTTATCAAAAATGGCTCTGCCGATTTCAATAAAATTTAATTGGGACCAATTTCGAAGTATACTCGTTCCAGTGAAAAACAGAATTATCGAAATCGGACCACTATGTAAAAACGTATACATAAAAAAATATATACGCGTTGAATTGAGTACCTCCTCCGTTTCGTCGGTCAAAAAGCTAAACAAAAAAAACAGGAGCAAACTAAACAAAATATCACTTACACCATACTTAGGCAAGAATTAGACTTTAACCAGGCATTAATCATAAACGAAGACTTATTCAGACCGAGAGCGGGGGAAAGGCTGCAGACAAGCATGTCAGGACCTTGAAAAATACAAGAGCAGGCCGTTTAACAGCGCAATATTACTGAACTGGTTCGTTGTTATGTGTAACAACATCGATTCAAGTTCGATTTTATCGAACTTTGAACAGTTCAGTAACGAGGTTCGCGTAATTATCAGCCGAGAGTAATTTTAATGAGATTAGACGATAGAGACAATTGTCATAACATTATTTGCTTGTTACGTTCCATGATAGTAATAGACTCCATTGGAGCGGTAAATTAAACATAAGAAAGAAATAGAAAAACAAAAAATATTTCATAAGATATAATATACTTACACAGTTTTTTGCAATACTTATCACAGTATATTGCATATATTGTTATAATAAAACTAGCTGTACCCAGCGCGCGTTGCTACGCCACCAACTAGATTAAGAAAATTGGTCGCACCAACTCAGAAACCTTCTTTGGCTCTCTCTAAGAATTTAAATTGTGCCAGGGCATAGATAAATAATAAGCTATTCAAGGTCTAGACTATTTAGGAAACTATGTTTACTAGAATGCCATAGCATCTTAACAAACCCATTTAAGTGAAAATAAAAACACATTCTCTATCACGCCAAGCTCAAGTTTAAATCGTTATGTCATTTGTGTTAAAAGCTCATCAGTTCATAAAGTGAAACAGCAAGTATCATCTCTCGTTTTCGAGATCACGCATAACGTTCTGTAGTATGCAGATTTTGAACCGGTTCTCGCTGAATAATTCAAACCAGTACACAAACCTGTATTCGAAAGAGCGAAAAATAATTCAAGATAGACATTTCTACTATTTGATATTGTTGATTTCGTTATTGAAACAGTAATCTGTTAAAAACCAAAATCAACAAAATCAAATTTCGCAAAAATGCTTTCAGAAGCATTTATTGTTGCATAATATTGCAATTAGGAAACACTTGAGCTGAAAGACGTCTTCGTGACTGGTTGGACACACGTAGAGTAGCTAGCTAGGAGGATATCATATCATTGCATTGAAACAAATATTTTTAACGCTTAACCGCAGCAAAATACGGTACATTTCATCAGGATTCGCGTATTTGATATTAATTAGCTAAACATTACACAATAATAGGATTCTCGTAATAGGTAGGTACATCAGAGGCCTTATTACGAAATTGTATAGTAAACGAAAACTATTCTATAGTTTTCGAATAGCTCCATTCGTTTTTTTACTGTCCTCGATTCCACCAGGGGCACTGTACAAAAATCTATAGAGCCCCACAAAAACTACCATAGTTTCCATTTAGTAGGTATAAATTCACACAAACGGCCTTATTAATAAACGCAGAGTAATTTCGGATTAGTTAATCCGTGTTTTGCCTTTTACAAGTGAATTAAAATTGCCAAAGAAAGAAAAAGACAAAACATAGACTAACTAGGTATTACAAAGTTACTCTGCGTTGAGTAAAGCTGTAAGAGTACAGGAAAGGATTAGCTAAGTATTTGCATGAATAGAAAGCGATCGCTAAAGCGAACAAAACATAATCTAAATGCAGAAAAACTAAAATGACTACGTTGTGTTTTCAGGGTCACTGGCGGAACTGCAGCGAAGGCCGTAGACACACCGAGCGATACCAAAGAAACAGAACGTCACCATGGAACAACACATTATGGCTTTGGTGCTAACCATATTGTCCCTGTTAACAACAGGTTAGTAATAGTTATTTGTTATACAAGAGCGCAAAGTTGCTTTTTAACCGCGTGCTCAATTTTGATGACCGAGCAAGGGAAGGATTCTAAAATTAGAATCCTGAGGTTTAGCGAGGGAATCAAAAGAGCACAAGGTGAAAAATCTTTGCACTCGAGTGCAACACGTTACTTTTCATCCCCCCTCAGCGAGGAAATAACTAAAGTCGTCTGCATATCGTACTGTTTCAAATACTTCTCGCGTGTATGTTGAGGGAGAAAGCTCATTTTCGCATTACTTATTAACAGTTTCAGTCAATTCTGTCGGTGTCAAATAAACTTCCTCGTCGTTAGAATCACTAGTTTTACGTTTTACACTTATTTCCAAGTTTTTTGTTTTAACATAAGGCAAGGAGTACAACAATATTGCACATTATTAACAGTTCAAGTCAATCTTGTCGGTGTCAAATAAACTTCCTCGTAGCTAGAATCACTAATTTTAGGTTTTTCACTTATTTTCAAATATCTTGTTTTTACCATAAGGCAAAGAGTGTAATAATAACATAAGGTTTTAACAATATGGTAATGTCATATGGTGCGCGCAAAGCAACTTAAAAAAAGTACACCAAGAAGTCTGAATTTTCAATAGATTAAAAAAAGGTTGTATGATAAATTTGGCACTATGGAGATAGAAGTAAATAGGTTTAATGATGTTTTGAATTTACAAAAGCGGATAAAAACGACTTTTGCACTCAGATATCGAAGAGCAAAAATCTTTCCGAGATGGGGGGATGAAAATGGTATTAACTTATATTAAGGTACAAGTAAATATATATGGTACATTAGCGGTGCAAGGCATAAGTAAAAATATGACCTACTCATACCAATGGTACAACAGCTCTAATTTGACTGCCTCGGTGGCTCAGGCGTGGGTTCGATTCCCACCCGGGGCAAGTATTTATGTGATGAACATATGTGTTAGCTCTGTCTAGGTGTTATTTAGGTTAGGATATGTAGTATTAGCCTCTGGCAGCCATAACACAAGCTTTGCTTAGTTTGGGGTCAGAGACCGAGTGTAAGATGTCCCCAAATATAAAAATAAATCCACTGCCGATTTTAATGGTAGGCATTATAGAGAGGTAATAAATGTATATATCTAATCAGCCCGTGTCCATCCACTGCTGGGTATATAGGCTTTAATAGGCCTCCTCTCTTTCCTGCCATCCGACATATTTGGTAATATTATCTGACCAAAAAAAAACAGTAAAATTACAATTTATACAAGATCCACGAAGATTATAACCCATGATGCCCAAATTACTAACGCTTCGAAAAACCAGGCAAATGGTATAGAAATATAGGTCTTACAATTAAATTTTTAGAAAACAAATCTTACATTCCGAAAAATACAAAATTGAAATCAGATTATTATAATTATTTTATTTACAGATTACAGTTTATATTAGGTACATTTAAAAAGAAGCAAATAGATACAAGTTATGTAATATTCGTTAAGTTTTCTATTTCCGAAACAGTCAGTTATTCGTTCAGCAGGAAACAGTTACCATATTCCGATTCGTTCCGTACTCTGCGTATTTACTGGTTCAGGAAACACAAGAAACCTGATCACGCGATCAAACTTGCACTTTCAATCGTGCGTTTTTCTTATGGCAAGATGAGACGACAGCTTAAACGATTTAGATATTTATTATGACCATAGATTTATATATTTAAACTAGCTTTTGGTCGCGGCTCCGCCCGCGTTTTATTTGGCTTCTGTGCTATCCCACAGGAACCTTTTTTTCGGGATAAAAAGTAGCCTATGTCACTTTCCGGCCCTTGAACTATATCCATGCCAAAAATCAAGTCGATCCGTTGCTCCGTTGGTGCGTGAAAAAGGAACAAACCAACAAACTTAGGTGTTCCGTTTAGCAGACTATTCGCCATATTGCAGAGACGCCAATGTACTAACATTTGAACTAATTTGAATGCCTAGATTAATTATTGGTCTCGCTCCTCTTAGCGAGACCAATTATTAATCTAAGTTTGAATAGTAGTTCAAATGTCACTAATCAGCTAAGTCGTTGATTAATTAGCTATTTCTATGAGTTTTGGACGCGATTTTGCGGTGATCATGACTAAATTTTCAACCTTATGTCTCTTCCTCTCACTTTCTTTCTTCGATGATTCAGGCTGAATCGACCAGAATATGAAAATCACTATTGAAAAGTTATCTAATTACTTGTTTAATGGCTTAAGAAGAATATTATTGCTGTAATATCCTTACTAATATATTATAAATCCGAAATTGTGTCCGGTGGTTAGTTCCTCTTTCAACGGAGCAACGGGTTCACTTGAATTTTAGCATGGGCATAGTTTGAAAGACGGAAAATGACATAGGCTACTTAAGGCCCGAAAAAATAAAAGGTTCCTACGGGATAGCACATAAATCAAAATTACGCGGGCCAAGCCGCGTTATATTTTGACTATTTACTGGTTGGAGAACAAAAAATCTAATGTAAAATAAAGTAAGCTATTAAACTTATACTTGCAAACATGAGTTTTACTTATGCCAAAAGGAGACTATTTCGTTGTAGACAAAATCATTTTCAGCATGATAGCGTTTATTGCAGAGTACTTTTATTTGATAAAACATACTTTTAGGTAAAATTATTACAAACTTTTTTGCAACGTGTAGTTACATAGGTATTTAAAGTAATCGAACTAAGGCATGTACTTAGCATCGTTAGAATTGTGAAATTTTAAGTGAAGATAAACCTACGGCATTTTTGTGTGCCTCTCCTTAGGACTTACGTGTGTGTGCTAAGAGCGTTTTGACACAGAGTACAGTTGCATATTTGGATGAGTAGTATATAATAATATGTAGATTTAGACCTACTTTGTAATGTAGGTAGGTACATTTAGTAAAAAAAAACACAGCCGGCTACACATTCAATACTTAGTTAACTGTATGGCCACTCGTGACAAGATAAAATCAATGTTGTTATGAAGCCAGGACAGTTGCCCATTGTTGTTTTATAATTGAAAGTTAGTGTCGAACAATAGATCGATTTGCAACAAAATTTGGAGAAACATAACCATTACAATGCTTATCTCGTGTAAAAATTCCTTTTACACATACACCGTCTTACCACAAAAGTTTTGCGCACGCTTTAACAGTACAAATGACAATGGACAATGTTCAACAGTACAAATTGTACGGTCAAACAGTGTTTAATGCATGTTTAAAGTTTTTGTGGTAAGGCGGAGAGTATCCATTTTTGACAGAGTTGGCATAAACACACGCTTTTATTGCTTACTACGAATCTATATTATCAATTTACCGTACTGTTTAACTTTTTAGATGAATCATCGATGACGTACGAGTCCATTTAATAGCAATATTATTTTAATACTGAAAACGTGCATTGAATTTATTAGTGCCCTCTTCATGTTAACTGAATGAGTCAGAAATGATATTGAAGTAATACTCGGCCAAGTCCAACAACCCACTCGAAGCCTTAGCTCTAACAACTTGATCAAATAGCTTCACGCATTTCAAAGTCACTTGCAGTAATTTGCTATTCAAATGAAGTAGTAATTTGTAATGACAACAAAATATGTCTCTTTTTAATATTTATGGGCTCTATTATAAATATTGAAAATATTGTTTTGCACTTTCTTAAAAATGTAAATGGATTAATTACAATAGTTCCTATAATATTATGGCTTGATGGCTTAAACTGTGCTTTTCACCTACTACTAAAATATCATAAGCGTCTTTTAAAATCTAGACTAAGACTCGCTTTCGGAAGTGAGTTCTCTACAAGTCTGTAAAACTTACACAGAATTGAACAAAATAACTTCACCAGTAAAAAGTATTTATTTAAAAGTTAGTTTGCCTCATAACACCGCTAAATAAATCATATAACATGAGAGAGAACAGCGCTACCGCAGCAAGTATCGCTGCCAATCTGTATCCAGGATCAGTATCGGCGAAATCATAGCAAAGACTGAGGTATCTATGACCTTTTTCTATGCACATTGAGCCCGGCTCACCAATTTTATAGATCGGTTCATCAAGATCGCACTTTGACATTCCTTCATCGATAAAATTGTATCTAGTAACCAAGCGCGCGACCATTCCTATCGTCCCATTAGAATAGTCGCCTTTTGCTGCTCTCGCCCATCCTGGTTTATAGATAGCAGTTAAACTATCTAAGTCTGATGTTCGTAAAGCTCTAGATAGATTGGGGTAAAAGAATTCGAAATGGTGCTCTTCAGATAAGTGATCATTTATATTGTGTATTGGGTTTAAAACAATTCCAAGAGAATAGAGAAAATTAAGATCTGTGACTTGACTGTCGTCGTCTACAATTAAAACGTTTGTAATGTCTTTATGATCAAGAAGGCCACAGTAATACTTGCTTTCAATGTAGAACGGTGCACCCGGGGAGAAGTTACAGACTACTCTGACGTCACCGTTAGTCCTCTCACTGTAAGCACACCCCATTTCTATAGTTTTTGACCAAATTAACTGCACTGTGTTAAAGGTGTCTGGACTCGAATGGCCACATTCCACATCAGTTGCAGTTAGTTTCTGGCCCGCGGACGCGAACCAAGCATGCAAGCATCCCACGACGGGATATATAAAACATTCATACATCGGAACGCTGAAAGAAGAAAACGATTATTCCGCTACGGTCGCACTAAGCTCTCGATAAAAGATGCAGTACCTATTTAATTCATAAATTTTAAAATTTTAATCCTACCAATGAGCATCTGCTTCAGCGCCGTAGAATTTAATACAACAGTTTTCAGCACATTTTGTGCACTCAAGCTGAGTAACATATTCGTATTGCAGTGATGAACACGGATCGATACTAGGTAAACACTGACGGAGCCATGCTAGGGCCATTTCTTCCAAATCTGTATCGTATAACATTTGTTTCATATCAGCGGCAGTAGGCAAATGACGGTACATATCAACTGATCCACTTGCAAGGCTATTCCGCATAGAGTTGATCGTATTGATTATGCTGATTTTTTCAAGCTTACTGGGTCTCATAACTTTGTATCCTTTGTCACATGTTTTTGATAGTGTTTTATCAGAGAAAAGACATAGCGAATGGTCACCATAGCAAGGTGCTTCGTTGCACCATTTATTTGCTCTTTTTATATGGCTCGGAACCGTATATCTATTAGAAGATTTTTCTTCTGGATGCCCTACAAATTTAACATCTGTCAATCTGCCAGAGAATACGCGAAACACTTCAGCGTGTGATTTTCGCTTGCCTAGTTTTCCAACTATAACCGGTAGATCCCAGCAAGGGAATTTTTCGGGAACATACCAATAGTATTCACTGCTTTTCTGTTGTTTTATTATGGAATCTTTGATATCCAGTTTACTATTTGCTGGATCGAGGTTATAAAATTCTGCAATATATCTTAGAGAATTGTTCTGTACGAAATTATCGTCATCGACTTTTAATATATTTGTGTCGTTATTTTCATTAATAATGTCGTTCGGCCACACGTGTTGATATTGTGCAGTAACTTCATCGGCGTAATCAAATGCTGAAAATATATTTTTCTGTGCATTTCGTAAAACCGCCTTGTAATTGATGGTATCTGATTCAAGGACGGCTGAAGTTGTTGCAGATATATTTACCGAATCTGTATCTTCTGCTTGTCTTAAATATGATTGGATTTTGTCGTTATATTTTGTTTGATCATTATATGAGTCATAAACAGTTGTTTTATTATACCTCTGAGATACTGATTCTGTGTCGTGATCGTCAATTTTAGGAGTTTCTGTATTATTCTGATCAACTTCCTCTTCGATATCAAAGTAATAGTCACGTTGAATGCAAGTAGATATTCCAATAGTCATTAATAGTACCTTTAGATGTAGTAGTGAAAACCAAGTTAGTATCCAAGCAAACGCCATGTTCAAGAGTTCATGACCACCTAGATTAGCAAAATATCGAATGTCGATAAAATAAACTAGTTGTTTCTTTTTGATATTTTATTTGAGTAGTTTCGGCTTTTCACTCAGTTGTACTTAACTGTAATGTGATTGTTTCTCTATTAAATAGAAATATAGCAAGTACTACTGTAAAACATGGGCCATAGAGTACAAGGTCTGAGAACTAAAGAGCATTCACCGCGCATACGTATGGAGAGCCTGCGTAGGAGTCGACACTCCATGATTCATGCAACGCTTATTCACAAACAACAAAAATTAGCTCTGCCATTAAAATACATAATAATAAGAATGCAAATGTAACCGTTTTCATTAGCCAAACAAGACATATTGTGTTCTAAGAGTCAACGATCTGAATAGATTAAACATATGAATCTGATCAGCATGGGTATTTGTCTTAATTGGGCGTAGTTTAGCAAAAAGGACTCGCACCTCACTTTTGTCAAAAATTAGTTAAAGATCCCAAAGTGGTCTATGAAGTCTATGTTTTATTTTATATGAGGTCTTTCATATTTAAAAAAAAAGGTTTAATGTTAGGTTATCAAAATTTTTATATGGCCATAACTCAAAAGTAACATTTTGTAGGTTGAGCTTTTTTTTGCTAAATTACGTCCAATATCATTAATATAATTAGTCCTTGAGTTAGATTATTAAAAAAATATCTAATATCGTCAATCAAACAACAAATGACAAAGATAAACCTTGTCAAAGTTTGGGAATGAGGGTGGTGACCTCTCTCACAGAAGTCTATACATTCGTGTGGCACTTGTGACGTCAGGCAGAACTTTGACGGACTATATCTTCTACAATTTTTTATTATTTGACGAAAGAAAAAAATACGTGTGTATTATTTTTTGATAGTCTATCTGACGGACTAAATATATTTTTACTCATCATGCCTATTATACGAACGAAATCCGATCCGATCGAGATCCAATTATAAGAGATAGAGGCATACAAAATCGTAGCCAAGGAGGAATATGCTTCATGGACTGTAAATTTATATGATGAATGCAAAAACATTTTGGAACGTCAATGGAACCGTCCATTGACATATAATTTGTCTCAAACACCTACTAACAGCGACAAAGAGACACGCAATTTACTCGTAAGAACGCATAAATAAGTAGGTACACTTAACACGCAAATACCACTACAAGACAATTATTTTGCTTCACGCTAAAAATATGACTACGTATAATAAATTGACATTTTTTGACTACGTATAATAAATTGATATTAATGTTAATATCAATTACCTACCTACTTATTTATGGGTTCTTACGAGTACATGAAAATTAAGACCATGAGCATTGAGCACATTAAAAGTAAATTCATAGTCCGGGTAGCTCGCCCTGCTGTCAGAGTTTATAAGACGCCTATAAGCCTCTGACATAGCAAAACGGTTCAAAATAAGCAGGAACCACAACTTAACGTGACATCCGAGCCAGTTGTAAATGCCGCCCGCGGCACCATCTATTTTTAAATTTTAGATCCATAGATTACTCGTACTTGACCTTCGGTGATCACTGACGAATATGTGCACATTTTAATTCACATGTGTCCAATTATAACTTTTATTGTTTGCTTGTTTTTACTAGTAAATATTTAAACTATACCAAATAGTGTGCAACACTGTAGGTACACGCAGAAAGATGTTAGCATCCAATTCGAGATACAGACATCTCTTGTTCGAATGCTAACACCCTTAAAATTGTATCGTATATCATTTAAAATCACAAGCAAAGCTTGGTCCTTTGGTAGGTATCAGTGGGAACGAAGCCAACACTGAGAGGCCCTTTTACATCATTTTTTAAAAACCTTATATAAAATGTTGTGTGCATGTAGAATGAAAATACAAATAACTATTGCTAAATGTGACTTACTATCGGGCTATTGTGATGTGCTGATCGATTATTTATAAAAAGTTATTAATATTGATAAAAAGTTATCTACATGTAATCAAATTTACATAATTTCAGAAGTGACATCGCTTCAATGCTACCAGTGCCTGATCAACCCTCCGCCGGGCCACTTCTACAACACTACGAAGCGACTGTGCGTGCACTTCGACCATTCGGAAAAATTCATCGTCGACTGCCCGTACTCCACCATGTGCATGAAGCAGGACTTCTACCTTGATATTCAGAATGGAGGTCGGTATTCTGTAATACCTTTTTGGTATTGACCCCTATTGAACTTTAGTTATAATTTTTATTACTTTTGACGCAACTGCCGAAGTAAGAAGGTATGAGAATTTCTCTCATGCTTTCTTCATAGTTCATTTATTCGACAAATGGGTGTCAGAGACACACTTTAAATAGTGAACAAAAATCTACATAATGGTAGAATCTTAGCCAATTATATTATCCAAATTATGCCAATTAGCCAAAACCAATTACTTACGATAAACATTAATTACAGCTAAACAATCAATCATTCTTTTGAACTTAATTCCCATCAATCAATTAATTAAATCACAATAATCAGATTACATAAATAATGAATACAAGAAAACACAACAAGGTGCCAGTTGTATGAAAGACGAAAACCTACCATATCCATCCAATTTGGTAGGTTTTCGACAGTCAGTAATACATACATTACTTACTTTACCTATGATATAGTATTTTTGTTTGTATGTCTTTAAGAAATTATATTGACAGATATCTGAAGTGTAGCTTAGTTGTGTCAATGACATAGACGAAAGGCAAGTAATACAAAAAAATTAAATTTATCTCGTTGTCTAATTTTCATCGCTTTTTTTATTTTACGATATGTTTTTAATTTTCCTTCTGATCGACTGCGATTTTATCGTATGAAAACGAATTTGACTCTTTAATTCTTATATTACGGGAGCTAATCAGAATTTTTTAATTTTTTTTTTTAAATGTATGTGGACATTTTACACACGGTCTCTGATCCCAAACTAAGCAAAGCTTGTGATATAGCTGCCAGATACTGATATGTGTACTACATATTCATATTTTTAAATACATACTTATATAGATAGTAATTAAATAACACCCAGACACAGAGCAAACACCTATGTTCATCACATAAATACTTGCCCTGGGTGGGGATCGAACCCACGCCTTGACCCAGAAGATAGGTTCACGAACCACTGCGCCACCGAGGCAGTCAATTAAAATTTGATGAAACAATGAAACAATGATTTATTAGTCTGTGAAACTAGGTATATATGTAAATACATAGATGTCCGAATAAATTATTAAAAGTTCTCTAGCCTCCGCCATCAATGGCATACAGACAATTGGTTGTTTGAAGCTATATAAACATAGTAAATTTAAAATTAGGTAAGTACATCAATTAAACCTCTGTGAATTAAACAGTATGTCAATTAGATTTAAAGTATATAAATGTCAATAAATAATTCATTGTCAAATCAGTCATGATATAAAAGGTCATCAAGCTGAACACTATGTTAGTATAATGCAAAAATGACTTATATTATGGCACTCATGTTTTTATCTGAAAGAAATTTATCGACACTGTACTGTATGCTTTTTTAACTAACAAATTGTTCAGTAAGTTTTTGAATATATTTAGATCATTATTATGATTATGATTTAAACAATATAAGAATAAAAGATATTCTGTATGAGAGAATTTCACTCATACAGAATATCGATAACATTAAAATAAAGGCTCAAGGTTGTCTGTGCCCAAAAAGGCATGCCAATAATGCTGTGAGAAAAAATGCGAAACATTCTGCCCAAAAAAGTTAAGCAACACACGTCTGGCGCCGAACGTTTTATAAAATCAGATTATGACGTCATAGACTGGCCCTTGTAACCATGTGGATATTTGTGATTCTTTTACGAATACCAAATTGGTAGTAACAAAAACCTAAGATTCTATGCTAAGTATGCTAAAACGAGTCGACTAACTGTCAGCTGAAAACGAGACTCGGTGTGATTCGAAGATTCTTGAACAAGCCAGGTTGTGCTGTGCAGCCATCGTGAAATGACGTACAAGAACTTTAATTCCTACGTAAACAGTTTTCATTAAATGAAATCTTTTTGCAGTATAGGCCGAATCAACCTTCTAGGCGGCTGTGATGTTAGCTTTAAGCTGCGGACAACGCAATCCTCGCGCAGCTGTTAACTGAACTGAACAGTTATATTTCAATAATGATAACTTATTTTTATAAACTTTTTTTAATCATTGACATTAATATTTTATTATTATTTTTTTATTTTGACATTTATGACATTTTATTTTATCTGTGACATTTTATTTTATAAATCTTGACATTACTCAATTTCATTTCGTTCTATGTTCTTTACTTTTATAATTTATGAGTTATGTAAACCTACCAATCAAACCAACTGGTAGATCTCCAAAACTCATTCTGTCAACATTGTGTTGTGAATATTGTCAAATTATTTGATTTTCACTGGTGACTGTTTTGTGATTGATTTGTTTGTCTCTTTAATTCTTTATTTGTTTCGAATTATTACTGTTGTTGTTTTTGTGATATTATGTATGTAATTGAGGTTACATGATTTTTAGCTAATGACGTTTCAAAAGTGTATATTTGTACCTAATTGAAATAAACATGATTGAATTGAATTGAGTCAGGATCAGGTTATCCGCAGCTTGTAGCTAACATCACACCCGCCAAAAAGTTTGATTCGGCCTACACCCAACACTATGTCAGTAAGGTATATGATCTCTAGGTGTCTCTTTGCGTATTCGAGTAATTCTCGCTGAAATGTGCCTCTTCTTGCAGAGTAAACACTAGAACTTACGTAGTAGTCTATTACAAGGAGATTAGACTATTTATTTTATACTATTTTATACTTAGTTCTATTTTATATTCATACAATATAAAATAGATACCTTTACTTAATCCTATATTAAGCATTATTGTCCAAGTAGATGAAATTGATTTCCATTCTTGAATAAAATGAAGGATTCGACAGCTTTCTCTACAAAATAAAAATAAACAATCATGTAAATCAGTTCTCAAATAAAGATAAGATAAAATTACAGGCATAAAACAGATACAAAAGAGTTGGTACTCAGCCTTTTGCCTCATTTGAAAAACTGAATTCCAAGACAACTAATTTCTCTTTGATTTGTAGATTAGGCAAAAATAAAACATTTAGTTTGTGCATAAAAGTTTCAAACATACTTCATCATAGGTTTTATGAAGCACGGAAGAAGTCGAGCGTAGCGAAATTTTCGCTACAGACCATGACATTTTAATTGCTTTATGAATAAGGCATGTCGGCCACGGATATTGTTTTGTTCCTTGGCCTTTCAACATCGCAAAGGATACAAACCGCTTCAGTCATATGAATAACGGCATTTTCTTTCTTTTTAAAAGTAGAGCTTGCACAGCTAACTCGTGAGTCGAGATAGCATATTCAAAATGAGCATTGTTATACAGTTACCTAGACAATACACGTAACTGTGAAGGCAATTAACAAACTTAACCTTGTATACATAAGATGACTGCAATATATTTATTTTTTAGTCAAAAATAGGAAGACGAGTTCTACTCCCACTGGAGCAGACGGAATACAAAAGCTCTTGACCAAGAAAAGTGGTAAGAGGAAGGCCTTTGCTCTGTAGTGGGACAATAATAGCTAAAGTCAATAATTTGAAGTCTATAGAATATAGATTATTCTACTTTGCGGGAACACATAAAGTGAACTTATACAAAATTATACCTGCGGTAAGATCATGTATTCGCCGTAGTCAATGCTGCGATATTGATAGATCATAGATCTATATGATCTCGTTAGGATACAATATTTAATAGCAAACTGTTTGTGATTCCAGTAAGAATAAAAGGAGAGCTACGCGACTGCGCGTCACAGAAGCACGAGTACCAGGACTACCAAAACGGGAGGTGGTCGCCGAAAATGGAGGTGCTAGAGCCATACAAAGAAGGCTGTGAAAACTTAGATGATAAGGGAGAGCGAGCCACGCGGAATAGGTAATTTTGACCATAGCTATATGAGCTACACTACTATATACATAGGCCTTGTTATCAATTCACATTTATATTCATCCATCAGCCATAGGACGTTCACTGCTGGATATGGTCTTCCTCTATGGATATCCACTAAGACTGGTAGGTTTCATCCAGCGCGATCCAGTAGTTTTAATGATGTTATCGGTGGAACTGTGGGTGGCCGTTCGACGCTTGCCGGTACGTATCGTGTTCTCCACTCACACAATACATATGATTAGGAATCAACGCGACCTTGTCTAAACTAAAAATGTTCTTTAAGAAAGGCACGCGGTCAAAAAAGTCTGCTACTTTAAGCTCTATGGACTTTGTGAGACAAGATCATTACAATTGACAACAATTTCTCCTGTTCTGTAAGTGAGATTAATTGGTATTTTTAATTGCTAGAATAAAAATCATAGGCGTTAGTAAAATTATCTTAAAAGTAATCATTATTTTTCGCAAAAAATCGCAACACCGACTTCCGCCGTATACAGAATCCGAATAATTTGCACGAATCGACGTGATATCGGTAAAATTTAAATGGGTGGTCCCCTCGGGAGTATACTCTTTCAAACTAAAACAGATTTATTATTATTTTATACTACGGGACTAATCGCGCACTAAAATTACGAGATAAATAAATACCTCCTCATCCTCATAAAACAGATTTATTTAAATTGGCGAAAATATCGATGAATAGACACAAAAAAAAACATACAGACGAACATAGTACCTCTTTTTTGGAAGTCAGTAAAAAATACGTTACGCTGGCTTTGCGCGGTTGCATACCAAAGTGCGCAGCGCACACGTAATGCAGTTTTTGCACCATGGAAACCCTTTAGTTTTTAACATGGTTTTATTAATTAGTATTTGCTGTTTATTTATCTACCATATTTAAATATTGCTAGTTTATGCTAGAAACGGGAGTTATGGAACCTGTCTTAATTACTTATACCATGGAAACATTAAAGTGGGTCTAAACTCGCAAGCAGTTACTAAATCAGGCTCTAGAGTTGTTATAATTACACTTCTTAACTAGTTCAACTGAAATTAGTACTTAAATAGACAAAACCGGTACGATAATTCCTGATACTTATTCTATACTAGAAGGCCTAACACAGTAATTATATTAACGTCACATAGGAGGTGCCAAATGACTAAAATGAAGTCATAAACGATTGCTATTACGATTGCTATTGCTTAGGCGGTAGGGGGGCTGATAGCAAAATTATTTAACGATATACATCTTTCTTTATGGTCCTGTGTTGGGCTCAAAACGTTAGGTAATCATTAGTTAAGTTCGAAACTACTTTAACTGTTGTCTGCACATTACATCATTCGCGATGCAGTCGTATTGCACTATGATTTCACAAGCTTTCAAGCATAAAGTAGTAATAACCCTTCACTATGATTTTAGTGTCTTACTTGTAACTTGTGTGTCTATATTTGTTGGAATAGCGACCCAAAACGTGTCTTGGCCACTGATACTAAAGTCCACCCTTCTCCATTCCGAATAAGTTTGTGCTTGTCTTCAACCCTATTTCAAGCAAATCTGGCTTCTCAATCAATCAATAAATAAATTTTATTAAGAGACGTCTCTGACTCCAAGGCTGGCAACGCCTGCCAGGGGCAGATATGGTATATATATACACATTTTTAAATACATAATAACATCCAGATAAAACCAGATAAAATCTAGAACAAAGACCTATAGTCATCACATAAATGTTGCCCTGAGTGGGCATTGACTCCACGCCTCTTTTGTCCAGGAATCTAAGTCACTATATAACCACTATATAACAGAAGGCAGTGAAACATGCAATACTTGGGACGTGCAATAGGGTCTTACCCCCTCTGGCACGCCCAACTATAACTTATAAAGCCGTTTATTTATTGGCAAATTTTACTGTTTTCAGATATTGCTACTGCCGCACCGATTTGTGCAACTCATCGCCGAGCACGAACCACGAAGGTTACACAGACATCATGGGAGTTATAGTCGTCTTCAATCTAATGAAATACATCAACAGCCTGAGGTAGTACACAAAGGATATTTAGGACAATTTAATTAAAGTGATGTGCAACTACGAATTGCAATAATTTATGTGATATGTGTATTATATTTCTGATTGGTTTATCTTGGTCTGGATGTTTTGATGATGTTGATCACAAAACTATCTAAAATACCTGTGATAAATAAATAGATGACGATTGATAAATAAGCTTATACTTTGGACATACGAAGTACATGTATGCTCTAAGTACTAATGTTTGAAATAACTCAAGATCATAATAAGACCTAATACCACGAACCAATATAAATCAATCGCATAAATAAGGGACCAGCGAGAATGCTACGGTATTTGTTATTTATTTTAGCTAGTCCATTTCGTGATTTATTATATTACCAGTCAAGGTTTAGATTTGATATAGTTTTTTATAAATATGTTGTTGGTGAAAATAAAGAATCTCAAATGTCGAGTCAAAGAAAACTATACTCTGATGATCTGAATTTCATTTATTGTTCTACTCAACACCAAGCGTGACGTCGACGAATAATTCTTGTGCTAATCAAAATTAAGTGCCAGCACTTCAGCAGTAGGAAGAACAAAATTGTTTGTCAACGAATCCACAACCATCACAACACTCGGTTTAAACACAAGAAACTCGAGTTTCACAACATAATTATGTATACGAATAATAATAAGAAAATCTCCCTTACTATTTTTATTGTAAATGCGAATGTAAACGGAAGAAAGTGCGGTCGATCTTAGACTGCGTGTTACTTTTCAGGGTTCCGTAGTAAAACGAGGAACCCTTATAACTTCCACATATGTACGAGTATATGTACCAAATTGCATGAACTTAAACATTATGATAGTCTATCTATTTATGATAGTTATACGTAGTACAGATCTCAATTTCAAATACATACTTAAAATTTCGAAACTGTGTATTGAAGGGGTAGGTCCTATACATCTAAAGTGGGGATGAACATTTTTTTTCAACGCCACCCCCTCATGTGGGTTATCGTTGAATAGGGTTATTAAAATGAATGTAAGATTTCATCAAACGTTTTTTGTCACATGTGATGTGTGTGAGATATAGGTCCCCCAAGTTGAAAAAAAGAGTCCCCAACCCCCTTAATTTCTAAAGTATACAAGATAGAACGATCAAACTTTCTGATTATTTTGAGCACTGTGGGATTATAACTTTTTGAATTTTAAAATTCCTAAACTTTATTATTATGTACTCTACGGGACTAATCGCTCACATAATGTGTTCAAATCGCGAAAGTTTAAAAACAACATTCTTAAACTTGCACATACCTAGCTCAGAGGTCATTGACTGGCTAAGAAATATGTTTTTGAGACATATTTCTTAGCCAGTTATGTTTGTCTACCAGTCAACAATCTCATAACATAATAAAAATTAGTTTTTATCATCATCGTAATCATCGTCACCATCTACGGAAGCCTTATTCACACAATATTCAGTACACAACAGTGTAACGCAGTCGACAGGATCGATGCGAAGTTACAGGCTTGTTTTTACTCCGGGAAAATGTAAGGTTCCTGAAGAATTGTCCAAGAAATACCACATTAGTACGCCATTGAGCTCATTCACTACCGAATCGACTCCAATTCTCAATGCGAGTGTTTCCATTCATTGGATGAACCTGACTGGGTTCAACAATCTCTATGTTACAGTACAGGTCATGTCCACCATAACTGTACTAATCTAATTAATTTCTAGACAGCCAGACAAGCACTCTAGTGAATAGATGTAGGACACGACACGACACTCCTACATTTTGCTCGTGATAGCGTTAATCAATGTAGGTTAATTGACTAGCTTCATTTGCGTATTTCTCCGGTAAAATGTTTGCCTATGAAACGGTAGTTTGTAAAAATGCTGAAATTCCAGGGAAAAAACCGGTTGACATCTTTATCATCTATATACTGTTAAAAAAAAGTATAAGAAATAAATAAGAGGAGAAACTTGTAAGGCACGCATTTATTTTTAATCAAAAATGCTAAGTAACGCGTTAAATTTATTTTTATTTTTTGGTTTTCGCGATTGTAATTTATGAAGCGAATTAGGAGACTTTTATATATAAGTATGTACCTACAAGATTACTAGTACTACAAGTTCAAAAATCCGGTGAAACATGATTTGGAAGTCAGCGCTCTATCACTCATCACTCTTCTGAATTTTACGCTTCTCAGCGAAACATTTGTTAACAAAGCAGGGAGTGAAAACTTGCAGATTAGTTCTACTAACTGAAGCTATAAACGATATCGAAGATTTGTTTACTCAGGCCAAATTCAGGCGATACCAATAAAGGGTATACGACGCTCGTGTCCGGGAAATGTCTGGAGACAGAGATCTAGAGGTGTTTCTCTTTACCCGGCGCGCGAGACATAAGTAACAAAAACTCATACACCGAAAATTGTACGTTCAAAAACATGAGCGCAAATTGATTTGTTGAGATCTGTGATTAAATTTTTTTTAATTAGTAGGTATACAGTGTTATTTCTGATCAATTAGCATTCTTTTAGGGGTTTATTCTGTACATCAAAACTAAGAATTTTTGTTCTGCTACTTTTGACAAAACTCACAAAAAAAATATCAGCAGTTCCATACATTTTGTCGCGGCGCGGGTGAACGATATTTTTCTATGAAACAGCATTTTTTTTTTAGTTTTGACAATAGTCGCAGAACAAAAGTTGTTAGTTTTGATGTACAGAATAAGGCCCTAAAAAGATGTTAATTGATTAGGAATAACCCTGTATAACACAGGTGTTATTCACGCGTAGTTTTTATGGCAGTCCACTATAGTTTCGACTGCATTTGGCAATCTTTTTACGATAAAGTACTAGCGCTGATTAAAAAATGTGCAAAAACCACGACAGTTTCCATAGTCAAAATGAGTAATTATTGGGTTGCGCATAGTTATGAATTAAAGCAGACCCATGCGAAATTTGGTTTCCGCTAGATCGAGACGACATGTCCCATCACATGAGATCTGTTTCTGGAGACAAAGGCAACCGACGGAGTGACGTCATAACTTGGCGCCATGGACACCAGACGGTATAAAGTGAAGTCGTAAGTAACCTACTCTTATACGAGCCTGAACCATATTTATTTATTAAAAATTGAATAATATTTTTATTGAAGCCATTTTGAAAATTGAAAATTAGTAAGTCATGGAAAAAATGGTAAACTCTACCATCCGATTTTGGCCACCTAAAGTAAGAAACAAGATAAATAAACATGAAGAGCTCTATAAACGGATAAAAGATTTCCGCAATCCATTCGTAGAGAAGCGTTCAGAGGCCGCCCTGAAAAATTGGGGTAAAACATTGTAGATGCTATTGATGAAGACAAATGGTAGCAATTACACGATTTACACGGTAAACTATAGCTTTACCGCAAATGAAACAAAATGTGATATTACTTTAATAATAAGCCAAGTACGAGTTGAACTCGCGCACGAAGGGTTCCGTGCTGTATGGGAGCCCCTCTTAAATATTTATTTTAATTTAATTATTTATTATTGTAGTGAATATACAACTAAATATTCTGGGTATATTTCAAGCTTCTACCTGTTACTATTATTGATATCGAGCGAACTCCTTAAACATAAATTTTGTTCTGTTTTTAGTATTTGTCGTTATAGCAGCAAGAGAAATAAATCTGTGAAAATTTCAGCTTTCTAGCTATATCGGTTCGTGAGACACAGACAGACAAACTCCACGTCTTAGTACCCTTTGTGTACGGAACCCTTAAAAAGTAAGTTTGTATAGGCCGGGTAGCTAGCCCTGGTGTCAAAGTGTTAGCGAAGTGGCAGTGAAGGAAGTAGCGATTTTGCTATTTGATTTCTGTAGGCACTACAATAAGGCTACACAATATTCATCAATTTCCTGAAATTGTTTAATAACTATCGAATCAAAGTACCTGGAACTACCCCGCGAAGTTTCTCTACAGATTAAAAAAAAAACCCGACAGAAAAAAAAATTTTGGAACTTAGAACATCCTCTCTTTTGAAAGTTATTCGAAAATAAGCATATTTACTTACTAGCTTTTGCGCTATCTCATTAGAACCTTTTATTACTATTACAGGATACAAAGTAGTCTATGACATTTAGTAACTTACTAAGTAAGTATATTTTATCATGCAAAAAAACCCAGATGATCCCTCCCCCTGTTGCTGCGTGAAGTAACAAACAGGCCAATAAACCAGCAAACACACTTCCGGATTTATAATATTAGTAAGGATAAATACATTAATATCGAACAAGATATAAATAAACTATAGTAACTACAAACAGTTGGTGCAGTACTGCCTAGCGTGGCGGAAGTACGAGTAGATTTTACTTATAGTGAGATACTGTGATTGACGCATGTTACAATTTCAAAGAATACATTTATTGTAAATGTTCAAAGAAAGTTAAAACATGATACTATCTCTCCAACAGGGTACTTCCCGTTGACATAGAACTGTGAAATTTGGCGAGTAGCATTGTCTCAGAGTACGCATATAGGAATAAATCTGAAAACCGTACATTTATATTTAAATCACAAAAAAATAGGGCCTAGATTCACACAATATGCGTTGAAAAAAAAACTGTTTTGTCGATGATTATAGTAGAGAGATTAAAGATTTTAACAACTCATTTCCCAATTTTGTGAAATTTTCCGGATTTGTGCGGAACCCTTGGTGTGCGAGCCTGACTCGCACTTGCCCGGTTTTTTTTCCTGATTTGAGGGTTGATCTCATATCAAAAGTAAGCCGTACAATAGTATCTATCTAACACGTCTCTCGTTTAGAACATAAATATAATCCCCATATATGTGATGTAACGTTTAACTTTTCAACTGAAAAATCTGGCCAAAAGCATTTTTCTATTTCCATTCAAGGCTCTAGTGGTTCTAACTTTATTTGTTTGTATCCGATTCCTATGCTTGGCAGTCAAGTCAAGCGCTGCGGATGTGGTAAGTATAGATCATAAAATAGAGGCTATAAAGTTTTTGTTGTTATACTTTTAAGTCTACTCATTAAAAGCTAGAACATGTTCATTTTGTCATAGTCTACTTTATTGGTGCGCAAACCTTAGATTAGGAAAGACTAAAAATATCCTACCTTAAAGTACCTACCTAAATGACCTTAGAGTTGGAAAGACTAATAAATCATAATAAAGAGGAAAATAAAGATTAAACTATATGTACTCGTAACTAATTGGTTCTCCACAGTAGATCCGAAATCTTTACATGGTATAAAACTGAGTCGCTTCCCGCTGTCTGTCTGTCCCTAGGTATGCTTATATGTTTAAAATTACGCAACGGATTTTGATGCGATTTTTTAATAGATAGAGTGAGTCAAGAGAAAGGTTTACATGTATAAGACACCTGTGCGAAGATGGGGCGGGTCGCTAGTAAGTAAGCCTATATATGTATATATATCTCGACTCGCTATTGACCGATTTGATTTATACTCGCAAAGGTTAGGTTAGACGACGACAAAAAATTACAAAATATACGATTCGTTGTAAAATGAGAAAGGAGAAGCAACATCCGGGCAAATGAAAAAAATTGCATCTCCAAGTATAGACGTTTCGTTCACTCTGTCAAAAAGGTGTACGATACTTCATTACTGATTAAAATTCAAAATCGTAATCCAAAGCGAATAAAATCGTTAGGTCATCCATGAAAGTTTTTGCCCAAAATCTAAAAGACGTGAATTATGGTCTTTTGAGTCTTTTTCAGCAGTTGGTTGAAAACAGATAAACTATTATTCACCCAGAAAAATCGTTTAGCAATCATTGGATGACTACGAGAGACGATAGCAGGAAATGCGATGATATTCCTATCAAGTGAGTCATTTATTAGCGATGGGCAGTCAGTAATCAATTTCCTTTCAAGGTGCAGTGAGTATTGTTATTTGTACGAGTTCGATGATACAACGTCGATGGTTAACATTCAAATTATAAGTATGAATGAAAAATTATCACTTGATGCTCTAGGATTTTATTACTACTAACGTCCAACTTTGTCGTCGAATTGTTGAACCCGGAGATAGTCAATTAATTTCGAGTATGTGTATACATAATGTATATACATTGTGTACACATACTGTATATGTGTACATAGATAGATTTCGACCTCCCTCTACTTCTGTGAATATAAATAAATAAATAAATATTTGAGGACATCTTACACACGGCCTCTGACCCCAAACTAAGCAAAGCTTGTGATATGGCTGCCAGAGACTGATATATTACATATACTTATTTTTTTAAATACATACTTATATGTATAGATAGTAACTAAATAACACCCAGACACAGAGCAAACACTTATGTTCATCACATAAATACTTGCCCTGGGTGGGGATCGAACCCGCGCCTCGTTGACACGGAAATTAGGGTCACTAACCACTGAGCCACCGAGGCAGTCAAATGAAAATATGTCTAGGATGAATACACATTACATAATGTGTATATATACAGGGTTATTTCTTATCAATTACTATCCTTTTAGGGGCTTATACTGTACATCAAAACTAACATTGAATTGAATGAATTTGAATTTGAATGAATTGAATTAACATTGTTTAACAAATGATATACAATGGAATCAAAAATTTCATTGACTTTTGCCACTCTGTAAAAGCGGAAAACGTGCGTATTAGTGGAGAAAAAAAGGTGCCGGGGCCACACTACGAGCTCATAGCGCAAGTATAAATATGGTATCGCTTTAACTTCGTGGTACTCTCTCAGCTGCAGAAAAGGCGAGATAAAAGTCATATTGATCCAATTCAGATGCATGATTTCATGTTAGTGATCTTTCAGTCTAAAACTGCACGTTCCTCCACTAAACATGATAGATTAATTTCGGATAGGATACGAGACAAATATTGAAATTTATATTTCACTAGCTTAAAACCCGCGGCTTCGCCCGCGTTATCTTAGTACATAGGTACTTACTTAAAATGAAAAGAGCCCGCGGTTTGATCTACGTTGTCTTTGTACATGCTTATAATAATATCTAATAGTCCGCAATTTGGCCCGCGTTGTCTTAATACTTGCTTAAAATTACTTGCAAGGATAATGCCCACGGTTTGGTCAAAATTGTAACAGTATTTGCCTATAATGATAATAGATCACGGTTTGGCCCGCGTATTGTTAGTACTTGCTTAATATGGTTATTTATAGCACGCAGCATGGACTGCGATGTCTTAATACTTGCTTAAAATTATAAAAGCTCGCTGTTTGGCCTGCATTGTCGTATTACTTACAATGATAATAGCCCATGGTCTGGCCCGTATTGTCTTAGTACTTGCTCAAAATGATAAAAGCCCGCGGTTTAGCTCGCGTTGTGTTAATAATTAGGTACTTAAAAGATAATAACCCACAGTTTGGCCCACGTTGTTTTAATACTTACTTAATTAAAATAACAGCCCACGGTTCAACCCGCGTTATCTTGGCATTTGCTTATAATAATATCTAATAGTTCGCGGTCTGGCCCGTGTTATCTTAATAAATCCTTAAAATTATAATAGCATGCCGTTAGCCTGCGTTTTTGTATTGCTTGTAATGATAATAGCCCACGGTCTGGCCCGCGTTATTTTCGTAACTGCTTAAAATGATAAAAACCCACAGTTTGGCCCGCGTTTTCTTGGCACTTACTTAAAATAATAGTAGCTCGTGGTTAAGCCCGCATTAGGCTCGATTATGAAGGCGCCATCGTAATTATAATAGCTAATTATCATAATTATATCTGTTTCATTTTCACTTTAAGCATTCGATAGAGAGAACACTTTTTATGTTGTTATTATATTTACTATGGCGTCTTCATAACTGAGCCTATTATTGTATTACTTGCAAAATAATGCCTACGGTTTAGCCTGAATTGTCTGAGTACCTATTTGGTTATTTAATTTACTTGTATCTAAAGCTTATTACAGAGTACATACGTGAATTTTTGGATGATAAATTGCCGAATTTCTGAAATTAACTCAATAATAAATAAATATATAAAATAAATATTGGAGGACATCTCACACACGGTCTCTGATCCCAAACTAAGCAAAGTTTGTGATTTGGCTGGCAGAGACTGATATACTACATATACATGTATTTCAATGTATGTACTGTATTGTATACACCACCGACCATACTCCTATTTTTAGAATAATTACAGTCCATCCAAAGGTTGCCTGGTAGAAATCGCCAAAGGCGATAAGGCCGCCATTGTACAGCATATTGTATAGTTTCTGTACCTACTGTGTTTCTGTGTACAATAAAGATATATTTATTTATTTATTTATTTATTTATACATGTAGGTTGACTTCCAGATAATGCTGTTTAGCGTTAAGTCCTCCTTTTGTACAAATAGTGTGCAATAAAGTGTTAAATAAATAAATAAAAATACATTAATAACACTCAGACACAGAGCAAACACATATGAACATCACATAAATATTTGCCCTGGGAATCAAACCCACGCCTCTTTGACCCAGGAGTCAGGGTCAACCACTGAGCCACCGAGGGAGCCAATAATAATAATTGTATGAGTAACTATGTAAGAAATTTCACTTTTCTTTGCTGGAAAACATTGAGGCAACCTGTACGTACGTAGAAAAAATCAATGTCGTATGTGAATTCAGCAACCCGTGCTCGGCCGGCGTTATGGATATGGCCCAATTACCCTTCGCGGATAGGCCTATTTTCAGTCATCCATCAGCCGCAGGACGCCCACTGCTGGACATAGGCCTCCCCTATGGATCTCCAATAAGACCGGTTGGAAGCGGCTTGCATCCAGCGCGATCCTGCGGTCTTAATGAAGTCATCCGTCTACCTTGTGGGTGGACGTCCTACGCTGCGCTTGCCGGTACATGGTCTCCACTCGAGAACTTTTCGACCCCAACGGTCATCAGCCCTCCGCGCTATGTGCCCTGCCCATTGCCATTTCAACTTGCCAATCCGTTGGGCTATGTCGGTAACTTTGGTTCTTCTACGGATCTCCTCATTAATGATTCGATCTCGCAGAGAGACTCCAAGCATAGCCCTCTCCATAGCTCGTTGGGCTACTTGGAACTTACTAATAAGGCCCATAGTGAGAGACCACGTTTCTGTGCCATAAGTCATCACTGGCAACACACACTGGTCGAAAACTTTCGACTTGAGGCACTGAGGTATGTCGGACGAGAAGACACTACGCACTTTTCCGAACGCTGCCCAGCCGAGTTGAATTCGTCGATTGGCCTCTTTGTTGAAGTCGGACCTACCTAACTGGACTACTTGTCCTAGGTAGACGTACGAGTCAACGACTTCAAGAACCGAGTTTCCAACAGAAATCGGGGTAGGTAAAACATGGGAATTACACATGAGTTTCGTCTTGTCCATGTTCATCTTAAGACCCACCTGTTTCTATTATCCGTAGTGCTATCCGTAGTACCTATTTTCAGTAGTGCACTTTTAATTAAGGCCGGTACAGGTATTCGACATGTATCATTAGGTCATTAGAAATTTAATTTTCCAGGCAAATGAAAAAATGGCACACAAGTCGTAATTCTAGTCAGGCATATTCTAGGTACTATTATACTCATAATTTGATTAACTTTTACAATGGTACGAACCCCAAAAGCACGTGAATAAAATCAGCTGTTCAACACAAAAAGTTCATCGACCCGCGACAAAATGTATGGAAAATGTAGGTAATTTTCGCTTGTCAGGGTTGATCCCATAGTAAAATACCTATATTGATCCATATGTGCGCTAAGCTTAAGACTATTGGCTCACAAAATAAAAAAAAAACGTAAACTTTTGGGGACCCATTTTGCCCCATTTAAAGATAAACTATCATTATCATAATCCTAGATACTACATTATTTAAAAAAAACGCATTGAAGTTTTGGGACGTATCTGACTCCTAAGGATTTTTTTAAGGAAAATTTAGAAAACAGGTACAGCCATATTTTTTATTTAGTCTCAAAAGCATCTATACAAAGTTTCATGTCAATCGGTACAGGGAATAAGAAGTTACATGCAAACAAACAGGGCCCGTTTTACCCCGTAAGTTAGAGTTGGGTACGTTTTTCATCCTTAGTGCTTCATTATGTCGTACGATGTACGTATATTCCAAATTTCAAGCTCGTATCTACAGCGGTTTGGGCTGTAGCCTAACCTTATTAATTTTGCGTATCCCTAAGGAACCTTATAGATTTTCCTGGATTTTATTAGTTACTCTATTAAAACATGCTGAGTGCTTCCTTCATACCAATTTTCAACCATAACCGTTCAGCTGGTTCGATGTAATTGACGCTTTTTTCACCAACTTTGTGACCTTATTTGACCCCTTAGATGAGGAAAATTCGGAAAAACAGGAAAAAACGTGACTTTTATTTTGTTTGGAAAGCATGTATACAAAGTTTCAAGTCAATCGGTACAGGGAATAAAAAGTTACATACAAACGAAAAGGGCCCATTTTACCCCCTTAGAGTTCGAAAGTTCAAAATTTTTGTCCTTAGTGCTCCATTACGTCGTTCAATGTACCTATATCCCAAATTTCAAGCTCATATCTTCAGCAGTTTGGGCTGTAGCCTAAACTTATTAATTTTGCGTATCCCTAAGGAACCTTATAGAATTTCCTGGATTTTATTAGTTCCTGTATTAAAACATGCTGAGTGCTTCCTTCATACCAATTTTCAACCATAACCGTTCAGCTGGTTCGATGTAATTGACGCTTTTTTTACCAACTTTGGGACCTTATTTGACCCCTTAGATGAGGAAAATTCGGAAAAACAGGAAAAAACGTAACTTTTATTTTGTTTGAAAAGCATGTATACAAAGTTTTAAGTCAATCGGTACAGGGAATAAAAAGTTACATACAAACGAAAAGGGCCCATTTTACCCCCTTAGAGTTCGAAAGTTCAAAATTTTTGTCCTTAGTGCTCCATTACGTCGTTCAATGTACCTATATCCCAAATTTCAAGCTCATATCTTCAGCAGTTTGGGCTGTAGCCTAAACTTATTATTTTTGCGTATCCCTAAGGAACTTTATAGATTTTCCTGGATTTTATAAGTTATTGTATTAAAACATACTGTGTGCTTCCTTCATACCAATTTTCAACCATAACCGTTCAGCTGGTTCGATGTAATTGACGCTTTTTTCACCAATTTTGGGACCTTATTTGACCCCTTAGATGAGGAAAATTCGGAAAAACAGGAGAAAACGTAACTTTTATTTTGTTTGAAAAGCACGTATACAAAGTTTCAAGTCAATCGGTACAGGGAATAAAAAGTTACATACAAACGAAAAGGGCCCGTTTTACCCCCTTAGAGGTCGAAAGTTCAAAATTTTCGTCCTTAGTGCTCCATTACGTCGTTCAATGTACCTATATTCCAAATTTCAAGCTCATATCTTAAGCGGTTTGGGCTGTAGGCTGTCTGTCAGTCAGTCACTCAGGGAAGCCTTTTATATAATAGATTACCTGTATACGAACGTATTGTACAGAGCTTGCTGCTATGCACACAGGTAAAATGTCGCAATATCATTCCTGTTACGAGCAAAAGCAATCGTGGATGTGGAGAGGCGTGCAGTTTAATACTGAAAGTTGTCTACAATCTACTCTACAGTAAGTTTTTCAGCGTTACAAGCTGTTGTGAACCGCGGAGCCGTTAAGACAAACAGAACAAAGCAGCGACTGTAATATATAATTGCGAACCGAGTATTTTTATCGCGTTTAGCAAAGGATGTTGCGAACGATATCACACGGCTCGTGTTACACAACACAATCGCCCGCTGAAACGCTCTTCACATCAATATTGTAAATAACCGTCTGTTCTTTTATTTATCGGGAAATTATTAACTGCTAATTCTCCTCGAGAGTTTAGAGCATAAGGAATGGATGATTGCATATAGACATGATACAGGTTGTCCGAGACCTTAACGTCCAGTAGGCAATGCATAACCCTATGATTAGATTTTAATAGCTTGCAAACCCTTGACAAGATCAATTTTATAGGCATTTAGTTTTAATACTAGCTCTTAAATCTCGCAAAGACTGCCGCAAAATTGGGAATCACTGTTCAATGAGTACAACTAATCATGTAAAACGTCGTCGCGTCGGCTACTATGTTAAGTCTGCATATTAAACATCACAGTATGGTAAGTACAGTAAGTAGAGGTTGGTTTTGCAATAATTAAAACTTATCACTACGTTAAAACTTATCATCCTTTGTGGGTAGGCCTGCGTCCAGCAGTGGACTATTAAAAAGGCTGGTACAGAACTACGTTAAAATATGAACAATACGCAATAGGTATCAGATGCAGTGCATGCAATACTTGATAAGTCCTGAATATACTGATAATAACATATGATAGGTTTATCTATAACATATACACCAGCACCAGACACCTTACCCGCAAAAGAAAACATTCTAATAATACATAATAATGTATGTATGTATATACAGGAAAATATTTATAAACACAAAACAGGTTACAAGTTCAACAACCATATAAATGAACAAGCAAAATGTACTCTTCAATAAATTGCATTAAATTGAGATGATAAATTAAATGTTAATGCAGTTAGTTACGTCTTAAATGCCAGAACCTGTCAGTCATTAACATTGACTTAAAGAGTTGCAAATCTAGTCTAGATATATTTTAATAATCATGTTGAAAACACTCAAGAGGCGCTCAAGCGGTCAGGGTCAAATTAGTGTCGTATAGACGTCGGAAATCTAAAAATATTTACGTGGAGTTTTCACTGAGTAATATTTAGTAGTCATCGGCGGAAAATTGGTTTCAAAGATACTAATTTTCTGCGAATTAAACCAGCCCCATCCAAATAGGGATTATAAAATGTGTTACTGTTAGTGGAACCGCCAAAAGTGTCCAAAGTCGGGTCAGTCGTGCGTCGGTGCCGGCATCGACCGGCTGATTCGGCTCTATCAGTGCAGTTATAAGTGTTTAATTTCTGCGTTATTTGGACATGTCCCGTTTTGCCACTGGGCTTCCTTCCTGTGAATCATGACTGAGTGGAGGTGGATTCCAGTAGTGCGTAAACCTCAGACCACATGCCACGCGAACGTTTCGCCGCACTCACTGATAAATGTAATAACATTTTTACATCGCATCGATGTTTACTAATAGTGTGTGAATGTAGTTAGTATTGAAATTTCAGTGGTTCTAGTCATGAAAATGGATTTGCGGGAGTTACTCCTAGTGTTTACAATGTTGTGGGGAAGTAAGTATGGGCTTTGCCTTGTTTGTTGTCACTAAAGTGTTTGCGGATAAATAATCTTCACACAATAATATAAGCTACGTAAATTATATTAGCACATAATATACGGTCAAGGGTGTCTAGTGTTAAATTTAACATAAGCCATCAATTTACCGCATAAAAAAAATTAATGCAGTCGTACCAAATAAGTTTTTGTAAGCTATATCTTTATGGAGATCAGGGTCATTAACATCTACTAATATGTTAATCTTTAGTAATATCGTAAATGCGAAAGAATTCGTCTTTATTAAGCGTGAATGTCGATTGTCCTATACACTCGTATGTAAGTAAAAATAAAAGATACTTCTAAAAAAGTATACTTTTGTTATTATTGGTTAGATGTAATTGCAAACACACATCGTAAAATATGATAAGCACTTTTCAAGTAGATAAGATTTAGATAGTATACAAGTTCAAGATTTTAAAACATTTTGGTGAATTTCATAATATGAGAATGCAAGATCTTGGAAAATTAAACTTTCTGAAACTGACAGTTGTCAGTAAATTAACTTGAATAAACTTAAAACAACTAACAGTTTAGTTTCCATGAATCAATAGAATAAGCAGCAGGGTACCAAAAAGGAATATAATGGAGATTAGAGACCATGGTAGAGACAGATTAGTTAAATCTCAAAGCGCGTCTGTGACCCAGTGGCCTTGTTAACAGTTATCATTCGACAGCTATTGATGGAACGCTATCAGCTGAAATAATAGATAAAGGCCTTTTGTCATATTTTGTTCCATTAAAACAGGAATATAAATTGTGTGTTTTATATTAAACTTATTGAGCTGAGAAAGACTCAATTGGTGGTAAGCATCATAATATACGTGTCCTTATAACGGATGTTTTAAAATTTGATAATACATACTTTCTAATTCAAAATCTAGTAGGCATTTTTTTGAAGGTATAAGCATTAAAAGAGGTAAAGGTTTGCTATGTTAGGCTATGGTTTTCGAAAAGCTCCGATTGAATGTGGTTTAGTATCTCGATAGGATAAGTCGAGACATACCTCTACATTTCTACAAATAAACAAACAAGTATCGGGCCAGATGAAAGAAAACATAACCAGCCGTTAAAATGATTCGCTTATTTCACTTGTTGGGTCAAAAAATCGTTTTTTAGGGTTCAGTACCGCAAAAGGAAAAAACGGATCTCTTATAGGATCACTTTGCTGTCCGTCTGTGTGTATGTCAAGACTCTTTATCTCGGGAACGCGTAGTGGTATCGAGTTGAAATTTAAACTATATACGTATATCTATGGTCTCTTGCAGTTGTGTAAAAGAAAAACTTCTCAGTTACCGTATAAAAAGTTTAAGCTGTTTATGTCGTAAAAAACCGCATATTTCGACACTCACAAAAATCAAAACCTACAGGGCACTTCCCGTTGACATAGCACTATGAAATTTGGCGAGAAGCATTGTCTCAAAGTACACATATAGGAATAAATCTGAAAACTGTACATTTTTATTTAAATCACAAATAAAACAGGGCATAGATTCACAAAATATGGATTCAAAATTCAAAGTGACTAAATCGTATCATGTAAGTTATCATATAAAAGAGCTTCATTAGCACATGCTAAAACAGGTTATTAATTATTTTAACAAAGTGTAATTTTTAATATATGACGAGAAAAGTAAAAAAAAAACTTTTTTGTCGATGATATATAGTATAGAGACTTTAACAACTTACTTTCCAATTTTGTGAAATTTTCTGGATTTGTACGGAACCCTCGGTGTGTGAGCGTGACTCGCACTTGCCCAGTTTTTTTTATAGCTTTAGATAGCTTGCGGTTAAATAATATAGGCTACTACATAAAGTGTTTTGTCACAGTTACTTACTAAAGAAAATATCTCTCGAATTTCGGCCAAGTTTAAAAGTTACAAAAAAACGTAGCCACGTTTTAAAATAGTTACAATTTTAATGGCTTCTACACAATAGGCTGTAAAAATGTTGCTGCCCCAAAGTACATAAAGTATTATGAGATACATAGAGATCTAGAGTGGGAGCTTCTCTTTACCCAACGTGCGATAATATTCATACACCGCAAAATGCATATTTACGAAAAATACATTGCAGAATGCAGTGTCCTCTGAACGCATATGAATAATTGATTCATTGTGATCTATTATAAGATGCCACAGAGATCCAGAGGGAAGTCTTTTCATTACCCAGCGAGCGACAAATTGAAAGCGATAAATGAATATTTGCTACACCTAAGCAAATATTCATACATTGCAAATTTGCCTAATATTCACATACATTGCAGAATGCAGGCATTTGTGAGCGTATATGAATAAGATAATTAATTGTGCTTTGAGAGTAAAAAATTGTATAGGTACATAATTTTATGGAATGTGTATGTAGTTTAATTTTGATGTTTTAAATAATAACTGACATAAATTCATGTCGTAAATAGTAGAAGATGCTGCTCTGATTCCCGTAGCACAACTACTGGTTAATTCGGAAACCAGAAGCTTCATTTACTAATTAATGTACCTACATTGTATGTCAACAACAATTATTTTTCCCAAAAAATGGCATAGCCGAATGCAAACGAAACACACAGAATTCGAATAATTTGCACGAATCGATCTAGTAATTTTTTGACATTATTGTTGATTTATCGAAAATGTCTGAGTAGATTTCAATAAAATTTAAAGGAGATCACTTGTCTTGGTCTACCAAATAAAAAAAAAGAATTATCGAAATCGGACTACTCTGAAAAGAGTTATGCGTGATTATACAAAAAAAATATACGCGGCGACTTGTTTCTCCGTTTTGTCGGTTAAAAACTTTTTGATTTTATTCGATTTGAGTTCTGATTTTAAGCAGAGGCTCCGCTAGACCACAACGACATATCCCATGTGGCGAGATCTGATTGAGATACAATATAAAATAGTTAAATTAAAACCACGTGGGTATTGAACTTCATCAATGTATTCAGACACCATGTGGTTGGAAATTTTGTCACGTATTCGTAGGCGTAATAATGAACGAAGGCTAACTGCGGCAATGTCTAGGCTATGTTGTAATAAGATAAAGGTTATTGTGATTCCGATCGTGACAAGTTATAAGTTATACGTAACGTAAGTAAATAGATTTTGTTCTAACGAGAAAAAAAGGAAAACGTACAAATATAAAATACCACTACTATGGTAAGTATTGATTAGACAAATTTTAAAGGCGAAGGTCTCTCAAGGTAATGAAAGGTTACGATACGAGGTTACAGGTTGTGATTCGTTCAGAAAAATCAGATAAATGAAGGAGTGTACGAGATACACAATACATGTTATGCAATCATGGAGGAGAGCTGGTTAATATGCTCCTTGTATGCAATAGATGAACGATTCTTTCGTTGTTGTTTTTAAACTTTCGCGATTTGAACACATTATTATTATATACTACGGGACTAATCGCGCACGAAAATTACGAGATAAATAAATACCTCCTCATCCCGACGTTTCGACGTTGTCATCGATGCAACTAGGCCGAAACGTCGGGATGAGGAGATATTGATTTATCTCGTAATTTTAGTGCGCGATTAGTCCCGTAGTATATAATAATAATGGATTCTTTCGTTATCGAACCTAAGCAGTTTTGATTACTGAACTATAATTACGAGCCTAAACCTTCCCGTGTGAGAATAGACCATAGTTCACCACGCGAATTAGCAGACTTACTAATAAGTCTTCAAAAATATGAAGAACTTTCAGACGTGCGAAACATGCATGCCTGTTACGACGTCAAGAACATCTTGAGGCATGATGACTAAAAAAATATAATTAGTCCGTCACATAAATTGTCAAATTTATATGTATTTATTTATTAAAAATATTTATTTATAGACTTTAGACAGTGGACCCCCACTCCCGAACTTTAGCAAGGTTTGTCTTTGTTATTTATTGTTTGATTGACAAAAGAAAAAATACGTGACCAATATTTTTTAATAATTGACCGACGAACCGGACCGGAGGAGGTACTCAATTCGACGCGTATATATTTTTTTAATTGTGTAACCACGCATAACTTTTTACAAGGTGGTCCGATTTCGGTAATTCTTTTTTTATTGGAAAGAGTATACTTCAAAGTTGGTCTCATTTAAATGTTATCGAAATCGGCTGAGCCATTTTTGATGAATCAAGAATAATGTGAAAAATGCTACATCGATCCGTGCGAAATATTCGCGAATTCTGTACACGGGTGAAGTCGGTCATGCTGTTTTTTGTGAATAATAATTATGTAACTTACCGATTAATATAGGGTTTTTTATCATAATGTTTTTTTTACCCAGTCTTGTCCCATGTCCCATGCTTATTGTAGCGGTTCTGGGGGCATATTTTTGAACTTCGCACGCCTAGGCAGTACTGGGAACGTATATGGAACTTTGACAGTGACAGCTCTAAAACCATTTACCATATTTTTTTTATTATGTTTTCTTCTTAATTAACGTTCCATTTTACGATTTTTGCCTTTGCTATCTATAGTTTCTTTTAAAATTACCATGTCCAGTACTGAAGTTTTGCGTGAAATAGATAATTTCAAATAAATTTCGAGAAAAAAAATGGTGTCCGTAATGATAAGTATACGTTCCCAGGCGTTCGAAGTTCTAAAATACGCCCCTAGCAGCAATTGACATGTTTTCATATTTCACAAGGCTATGAAATTCCAAAACCATTTCGAGATATCGGGATGTTGATCATTATGCTTATTTTTCCAAAATTTTTAGTGCAGTAACTGCAAAGATATTAGATAAAAACTCTCACCAAAGCAGTTTCGGGATTTATACTAAAAGTTCAGTTGCCAATGATAAAAAAAATACTAGCAATATTAAATGACAGTTAACACTGACAGTGTTGACACATAAAATGTAGTTTAAAAATAAAATGTCACTGTCATTTTCAAATTACTTATTTTGCTTTAGCCCGAGAGGTAAACGCAAAAAATGCAAATACTTTCCGAAAGCTGAATTATCGATATTAAGTTATCAAAATGGTGTACATCAATACCCTGGAGTCAGTCAGCTGGATTCCCTAGCATTTGGTGGAAGAATCAGTTTGAATTTTAAAAGTATCTTGGAACTAGTACTACTTATTCTTTTTCTTTTAAGTGGTGCTAATTTAAAGTCTGTATGGCAGACCCTGTTATATTTTTCAGGTGATTGGCAGTTGTTAAACTTTTTTATATTTTTCTTCCCATAGTATACCGCGGTACATAGTGGACTTTTTGCATTGACCTCCCGGCCTATTTTTTGTGAATTGTGACGGATTGATTGGCATTGATAGTGACAGTAACGCTAGCACTTATTTTTTTCTAATGTGGCTTCAGTAAAATTGTTTATGAGTCCTAAGTTTTGCAGTTACGTCCTTTTAGAATAAGCTACTTTTCAAAACTTAATTTTACGGAAAATATAAGTCGTATTGGAAAAATAAAAAATACATATATGTTATTTTGCAATAATCTTTCAGATAATAAATAAATATAACTATGTTAAAAATTTGAAATGTTGTCAATTAGCAAAACGCACATAACTTGGAAAAGATAATTCATCATTATTATCATCTACAACCCACTATCAATTCTGTATCCCACTGCTGGGTATGCTCTTGACTTACTGTGCCATAATTATGCTTCAGTTCTTTGCCGATTGCGGGCTATCAATTATTTTGTCAAATCTATAAACCTCGCGATCTACATAGCCATAAAGTACTTTTATATTGAATGTACCGTTTTCACTTACATAGAGCTGATATTTCGGTACAGCACACCAATTATTTTTAGAACAGTTTTGTTACAAAACAGTATCAGCAGATATATAAAAATCGCCCCAGCGACAGGGCTAATTGTCAAAATTGCTGCTTTTAATTAACGTTTCAATTCGGCGCCAGAGAGATTTGCACATATCCTGGCTTTGTCTGTTGCTATATTTGAACAATTTCTTAGAAGCATGTCTTGGATATTTAAAGAACATATCGAAAATAGTAAACTTTTCATACATACCAATACTATTTACGCTCTAACGTTCTGGCGAAAATTATAGCGCGATAATACATAGTAGGTACATGACAGTAAAAGTTAGTGAACAAGATAATGTCCTAATTTTGAGGAATATAGGTTATTATTAAATTATACGCTACATTATGTTATACGCTGTAATGGTACGACTGTTTTGAAAATTGGAATGCGCTGGATTACCATATTCAATTATTTTTACGTATAGGTATTGTTGGAAAACAAACAGCTATAATTCATTCATTCATTTCGTGTCGATGGCTAGACTTTTTTTAATATCTAAAGTCCATAAACCCATGTAAATATTGTATATACTATCAGAATTACTTTGATATATGTAAAAAAAAGAAAAAAAATTTATTAAAGTAAAAAAAAACAATAAAAAAAAGTCTACCTATAATTAACAAGCTAAAGAAAAATACATTAAAACAAGTAAGCCCTAAAGTTTCCACTTGTAGCAATAGAGATGAAAATACAGATGAGATTAGGTATCCTAAAAGGCTAAAAAGCAAGAGGATCGTTCGGAGCAACTACTAGAAAAATAACTCTACCTAACAGATAAATATTACCTATTTAGATGATTATTTAAATGAGATAATATTATCTATGTTGTACTACAGTGAGCGCCCTGTATTTGCAATGCCCGACAAGGGCAACTAAGTCTTAAGAGCTTTAAAATAATTATAAGACCTAATTGTAAAACACTTAGTAGCAAATAAAATATATGAATAGGTACTTAGTATCAGTATTACCTACTACATGAGATAATTATTGACATGATTAAGTATCTATCATATAAATGCTGTCACTATAATTTTATATTGTCTATTATCCATTAATTGATGAGGAAATCATTATACGAAATAATACATTTTTCCTGTAAGCGAAAGAACAATATAACAAAAGCTTCAGTACAATAGCGTGATTAGATGTATTTGTTATTTGTGTAAAAATAAATATAGATGATGCTTTGATAAAAGTGCAGGGATTTTAAAATATAGGTACAATACACTCATGATAACGATAAATAATAACATGTATATGCTGGAAAAGTTTACAAACAAAAAGTTCAAGTATTTTCACAATTTCGGAGTTGGTCCCATGGTAAAAGTTGATCTGTTACAATTTGTGAATACCATATTTTATTATATTATACAAAAGTATGCTAATCAAATCTACTGGCAAATATATTATGTAAACTAAATGAACGCCCACAAAGAGCTATAAAAAGAAAAGACATGTATTTTAATTTTTTTTTTTTTTTTTTTTTTAATAATAATAAATCATTTATTGACTATAAACTTTTTGACAATATTCTTGCTTAATTATTAAGCATGAAGAACTGGCTGGCGCCCATACTAGTAATTAAACTGTATTACAGGCGCCAGAGCCCTCCGACGAAATTACATTGAAACAGCATTTTAAAAGGGGCGTATAATTTGCATTTTAACGCTATGCGACACCAATAACCGTATTGGGGCATGTCATTTGATTTTAAATATGTTTTCTACTCGGGACATATTTTAAGGACAATTTATAAAAGGGCGAAATACGTAGATTAATAATTATATTTGTAGATTTTTTAAGATTTTACAAACGTCTTTCGTATTTTTCATACATACATACTAGATGCCTTCAATTTACGGAACTAAATTGAAATGACTAAAATTTTAAGTTTTTTTTTTTATTATTTGAACGTCGTCAAAACTTTAGTAATTTTAAGTCATAACTCGTTTGTCAAAGTGTTTTTGCGTTGTATACTGCGTTTGTCAACCATCTCGCCTGATGGTAAACGAGGACATGGTCGAAGCACGCAGACTAAGTAAGTTTCGTATAGGTCGGGTGGCTAGCTCTGGATTAGTTTTTAAAACGCCTGAAGACCTCTGCCATGGCTAATCGGTTAAAACAACCAGGACCTACAATTTAACGCAGAATTTACAATATACCACTTTATCACAAGCTTTAATTGGTTATTTTGTGATCAGAGACCGTGTGTCCGTGTGTGATGTCCCCTAATATTAATAACAATACTTCGAAAATACTAGCTAGCCCGGCTTATACGAGCCTACTAACAGCCTAACTATTACAATATTCCAGTGTCATCAAGCATGCGTTGCTACCAATGCGCGCCGAAGAAGGACGACCACCGGAGAGTACAGCTCTGCGAACATTTCGACTACAGCGAGAAGTACATCGTAGAGTGTAAAGACTCTACCATGTGCTACAAGAGGGAAATCTCCTCGAGTCTCGGGAATGGAAGTGAGTATTCAAATAACGATAAAACTATTACTGGCATAATGCCCCTTTTTGTTCTGTTTGACTCTGAATTTAATCTGTTATACTTCTGAACATGGACACGATCTAACGGTCATATAGGACAATAGACCAAAGTCACAATCTTGAAAAAGACTGGGGCATTCAAGTTATTTTTTAACGATCTTTGTAGTGAACAGCTAAAGACTAGGGATATTTATCATTACGTACGTAACGCCATTTATAGGTACACGATAGTAGTTTTATTTCTCTTTGGGCCCAAATACGGCCTAACGCATTGGAAGCAAGGCGGTTCCAGCTGGTTCTATGAGGAATAGGAGCTGCGTAGACCATACGGCTGAGATGATAATGTTTAGGTCGTCAGGAATTTACGTCAAGCCAAGGCCAGCATTAACCCAGTACATTGTCTATTAGCAAGTTCCCCACTAAGCTGTTGGTTTCATTTTAGCTAAATTTGTTTTTAACAATATTCTATAATTCAATTTATTACAATCAAAATAGGACATTGTCCATTATACAGTATCACCGGTCTAAAAAAACTAAGAGTCACGATTGGTAGTCAGGTCCCAACTATCCTAATGTGATAGCGGTTGTTAAGTTGACTGACAGCTATAAAGGTTAATCTGACCTCCGAACGTGTTTACTATTTGTTAGTTTATCTATTACATGCCACTTCAGACTACGCTATCTATAATAAAAATAAACATAATTGAGTGTCTGCACAAAACAGATGGTTCTTGGATAAGAACAAACGGATAAACAGAATGACTTACTTTTAAGTATTTTGTGCATTATAACAGAACCTTAGCTTAATGAATCAATCAATCTGATTTAATAGAAATAAGATTCGATACTTGCATAAAGTGGCATATATTTAGAACCATCAAAAACCTTTCTTCACAGTCAAAAAAGAAATGAAAGAAATCTCAGCTTCTCACTCATGACGGCAACATAACGGCAATTCTTATTAACACAATGTTAATTTGGCTGTTGATGCGTTTCATCGACATAAAATGTACCTATGCTATCGACATTGTTACTTACTTTAGAGTGGAAGTGCGTCAGTGCAAAATTTTAAGGAGTAGTCTGAAAAGGGCTTCAGTGCTCAATGTAAGCTATTTATAGGCAAGTGGCAGACCACACAGATGTGCCGAAGAATGTAGCACTCGTGAACGAATCCGTGGCATTGACCCCTCGGGTTTACAACCTTTACTGATGACCTCTTATCGAATGAATCGATACAATAAAAATACAATACAATTTAAGTCGGAACAAATAATTAAATTCCATTTTACAGTGATTTATTTAGTTGGTTTGCGTGATAATATATATACGAGATGGTTTTTTTACGTATACGTAAAAAAACCATCTCGGTAAAATACTTGTAAATGACTAAGTGTTCAAATTGACTCTAGGAAGTTTAATCGGTGGATGGAAATAACTCTAGATATTTACTCTATCTCCCCCTTAGTCATAGGTCGCGGTAGTATTTATAAAACACAACGGTTGCAAAACAGTTTTTAACGCCGCCCTTAATTTAGAAGTAACTACAGGCGGTACTGTAGAGAGTTTTTAATAGTCCACTGCAGGATGTAGGCCTATCCACGAAGGGTAATTGGGCCATATCCACTACGCTGGCTTGTAGCGGGTTGGTGGATTTATGTAGATCCACCAGATCAGCCATCGAATTTCTTCCACTGACTTATGAAGGTTTCCTCACGACGTTTTCCTTAACCGAAAATTGGTGTGGAAACTCGTACATAAATTCTAAAGGACTCACTCACACGGGACCAAGATTTGAACCCACGACCTCACGATTGCAAATCAGGTGTCACTGCCACTAGACACCATGGCTTCATCATCTAACACTCGTCCACTATAGTCATTACAGTAAAATTTACTGTCTCTATAGTCAAAACCCCCTGTAATGCACTGCACTTATACCAATATCCTAAGATTTAAGAAAAGATTATGCAAAACGTTGTCATACAATACGGAACACATAAAACTTAGCGCATTACAGCTTAGCGGTTGAATAACGTTCGAAGGTATTCGCGTTCGCAATATTTTAACGAAGACTGACGAAGACGCTACTTTCTTCTGTTTATGGTGCAAGTTACGTCGCCGTTGAATTGTGAGAGAACTGCCTATAAGTTGATTGGAATAAGATCTAATATAGGCATATTACCCAGGTTCTCGTTTTGAGGGGGTTTTAGTCCTCAGCGTGCCCATCAAGCGAGTACATTATATCTTTCGATGTTATATTCTATAAAGCTGAGATTTAACGCTACTTTCAATTTAAAAAACCCTAGCTGGTTGAGCACTATCATTCTTCGGATGGGTGACAGCAGATTACATTTCCAACTAAGCGCAACCAACTGGTCCCTGTGCCAACTGGTCCTGATAATTTTAACTGTTTGGCCATGTCAGAGGTCTTCAGCCGGCTTCAAAAGACTGACACCAGGTCTAGACACCCTGCATATACGAACTTACTTTACAGCTTAAGGACTTGGAACTCATATCAAACTAAAAGTATAGAAGACATTGAGTACAAAGTAGTAATAAGCCTTGTAGGGAGTTAGTGCCATTTATACTAACCAATGGCGCAAGCAGTAAAAGGCCACTTAGCGTTGACATGTAAGGAAAATTGGGGTAATGTAATGGCTATTTTAGCTCTATGAATTTTCTGATGCAATTACTAAAGTGATACGAGTATTAGACGTTAACCTAAAATTAATTGGTGCTAAAAAATATTTAGTTCACTTCGATATGGTTTCATATTTAAGATTTTGGTAACATCGAGTTTATGTTAATAAGTTTAATCATTAATGACCAGATGTTGCTAGTCTACTCTAGAGTTAGGGTGAGATAAAATATATCTGAGCAAGTTTGCCTTATAAGGCAATTAATTAATATTTAGACGTACTTTAGAAATAAATTTCAGATTTATTCGGAAATGTATTGAAAAATTCAAATTAGGCAAGTTCAGGCAATTGGCCGTAAATTGAGATAGCTATAGGTACGTGTATTGTACAAAATTTCCCGCAAATATGCGGTAAACAATACTAAAAATTATGTAGGTAAAATCGATTGAAAATTACTGGGTTTTTCCTGACAGCAAATAACTTTATAAATTGTCACTGAAGAGGAAAGTGCTAATTAGGTTCAAAAATTATACCCATGCAAATTCCAAGTCATTTGTTCTTTGAAATCAGAATGGCGAATGCGTCATTTATCACGTATTGAAGTATACAACTAGTTTTTGCCAGCAGCTTTGCCCACATGATATTTTAACCTTTTATTTTTCCGGGATATAAAGTACGTTCTTCCAGGTTTTTGATTTTATCAATGTACATTTTTGTTACGTTACTCCAGCATTGTAATGCTAAAAAGGCGCTCGTGCTACAGATGCGCAAGAGTGCTCTATTTGGACCTCGTTTCAAGTCAGAGGTATAACCGTTTGTTCTTCATTAGCACTTGGGCTTTAACTTACATTCAACTTACCTATACATACTTCTTCGCTTCGAGCAGTTGAGTGTAACGAAGGTAGGGCAGCCTAATTAAGAAATTCAGTAATTTAACTGGATTTCTAGCTCTGAGTCTGAGTGATTCATCAACTATAATTATTAGGTATAGGGCCGAATCATAAAGTCGGCGGATGTGAAGTTAGCTACAATAGGGATGTTTACTGGGCATGAAAATCATTATTATAATTAGCCCGTCAGTTAGATTATTGAAAAATATTGGACACGTATTTTTTCTTTTGTCAATCAAACAATTAGTGACTAAGATAAACCTTGTCAAAGTTTGAGAGTGGGGGCTCGTGACGGCACTAGCTGGTACATTTCATAGCGGTTAGTGACGTCACGCGGAACTTAAACAAGCTATATCTTCATCAATTTGTGTTAAATTGACAAAAGAAAAAATACGTGTCTAATATTTTTTGACAATCTATTTGACGGACTAATTATATTTTTTTAGTAAACATCCCTATTTGCGCAATAACGAATCCTGACTGAAGCTCACATAAAGATGCGCGTTGATTGGGTTTCGCGCAGCTTGTAGCTAACTTCACATCAGCCGACTTGTATGATTCGGTCTATTGTACTATAATTTATTCTGTGGTAATACATAGTTTCAACACAAATTACTCTCTTTTTCAGTAAAGCTCTACGAACGCGCCTGCGCGCAACAAACGCTGAAAGATGACCAAGAACTGATCAACCACCAATGGGTCCACGTCAATAAGATCTACGAGCCCTACGAAGAGGGTTGCAAGGAGACCTCGCAGAACGAAAAAATCACAACCACCGTGAACTGTTACTGTAGAGGCGACTTGTGCAATAAAGCCGTAGTGAGGAGTGGGGGAGTGATGGTAGTGATTGTACCGATATTACTAAAATATTTGCTACAGTAAGTTCGCATAGGTCGGGTAACTAACCCTGGTGCCAGGGTTTTTAAGCCTGAAGGCCTCTGTTATGGCTAAAGGGTTGGAAGAGCTGGGACCTACTATTTACAATGTCATCCGAGCCACGGTGGCGCTCATTTGCAAATACCACCCACGGTCACCTATCTGAAGACTGACCGTACTGAACGTTACTTAATTAAAACTGTGAACTGTTACTGTAAGGGGAGGACTTGTGCAATAGAGGTATAGTGAGGAGTGGGGGACAGATGGTAGTGATTGCACCGATATTACTAAAATATTTGCTACAGTGATATGTTTTATCATGATTACATTGATTATTATAAGACGTAGGACGTCCACTGCTGGTAGGTCTCCCATGGGTTTCCAATAAGACCGGTTGGTAGCGTCTGATAATATATGTGCAAGAACACGAATATACAAGAACGGATGCAAGAGTTGGCAGGATGACATGGGTATAAAAACTGTGAACTGTTATTGTAAGGGGGAACTTGTGCAATAAACGCAAATTGAGAAGGAATGGGGGAGCGATGGTGGTAATTGCACTGATATTACTACCATACTTCCGCCATTGTTTCCTGACAATCTGGATATCTTTAAGGCAAGAGTTATTCACTCTTCTTATTTAAATCTTCTTGATTTACATACTCCATCCTCAGCTACGATATCGCTTTTTATCGGGCGAGTTGGTGGCCAATTGTCTTTCTATTATGTATAAAAAATGTTAGGTGCAGTGATTATAGCAAATAGCAAATATTAGCACGAATATCAATAATAGAATGGTTGATATAATAGCATGGTTATAAAAACTGGGCATAGTGAGAAGAAGCGAGGGAGCGATGATAGTGAATAGGCCAATAAAGTGATGTGTAACCATACGAAAAAGTTTGGAAAGAGAACAAGGAGGCAAATTTTTGTTACTAAATAAATGCTTTTACCGTTGGGTGATACATTCTCTATAGTGAGAAGTAGGGGAGGAGTGCCGGTGAAAATAATTTTATTGATATTGTATTATAATATTTATTGCCAATATGTAAAAGAGCTGTAAATAGAGGCAAGTCATATTCCGATTTGTAAGGTTGATTAATATAGCATATAAGTGGATATAGATTATAATATTACCATTGTAATTTTTTAATCGTGCTGCATAACTATTGTTATGATTAAAACTTCTTGGCGGCTGTGAACTTGGCTACAAGCTGCGCAAAACCCAATCCTGAGTGAAGCTCAGCTGCGCGAGGATTGGGGTTTGCGCAGTTTGTAATTAACTTCACAGCCGGAAAGAAAAGAAGTTTGATTCAGCCTATACTCTTGTTGCTCAACGAGTTAGAGAAACAACAGTTTTTAGCGATTTGATGTTTAGGTTCATTCGTAATAGCAATCTGGTGCCGTCGTGCCGCAGCCTATACGAAAAAACCTTTGATTTGATTAATAATTCATGTATGTAATACAATATTCTCTGTCTTCAAACTGTGACTTTTTCATTGCTATTATTCACAAGTGAGTTATAGTTTTTTTTATTGGTTGAGTTGCTTTGTTCTTAAAAAAAGTTTCGATACAAAAAAAAATCGTGTTCAATAGTAGGTACAAATAAATAAATGTACCTATGGCACTTCATTATTTTATGTCTGTGTGTTAGTCTATGGCCGATTGCCATTGCGCGCGCATAGGAAAATTGATTAATTATTCCCGCCATTTCGAAACATTTTTCAGCTCAGCGGTAATCACCAACATTACACACTTGTACCATAATGTACTATTATTAACGTCTGCCTGTAGATAGTAAATTATCTTTTTGTATTATGTATTCTTATACATAAAAGAAAAATTCTAAAATAGTGCATAATTCAATGAATTCCTAGTAATAGTGACGAAATCGTTAGTCTAGAAAATATGTCCCGAAGTGTCGTGTCATTAAACTATTACACTAGATTTTAACAATGCGTGATCCGAAACGATAAAGTAATTATTGAGCTAAGCTCGTATGCATGTAGATCGTCATTATTACACTAAGAACTATTGAAAAACTAGGACGTGGCGTCGTAGAACAATATTTAAAGGACTTTAGCTCAGATTAGATAGCTTTTAATTATAGTTTAGGAAATTAAATTATGTGAAATTTGAAACAGTATCTTTACCCGAGAAGTAAGTTCCAGAATTTATATTATGTTTTATTGTTTGCTACATCACAGATGCATTTTACACCTTTTACTATATTTGTTTTTATATCTGTATTCTAAGCCCGATTACAGAGGCGCCATCGTAAATATAATAGCTAAATAGCATAGTTCTGTTTCTTTTTCACTTTAGAGGCATTCGATAGAGAGAACGCATTTTACATTGCTATAAAAGTTTACGCTGGCGCCTGTGTAATCAGGCTTTCTGTATAGTTACTTAAATTTCACAATTACGGGTGCACTGTCAATACAATGTAATTAGTAAATAAGTATTGTAATTCTTTATTCGTTTTCATTCAGAGTGATTCGGTTGTTATAACTCGCTAAGACTACAATTATGTCCATCTCTTTTTTTGTCAATGCGTGTTAAAAGGATGGCGAAAATTTAGTCAAGTTGGCGTAGATTTATGTAAATTTTACTGTAGGTACACAACCGAATAACTCTCGATGTATTCACTAAATCAAACCTTAATGGCGTCGTGAATACGAGGCGAATCGTTGCGCAGTAGTAAAATCATGTCAGCGGGAGTGAGACCTGGGATACAGTGCAGCTTGTAGCTACCTTCACAGACGACATTAAGATTGATTCAGCCTATACGTATCTATAAACAATTATCCAAAGAGCTGTTGGTGCTTTATTTTAACGTAATTTGCTAGTCATATAAAAATAATAATTAGTACGCTAGCTTTAGACATAAAGTAAGTACCGTGGGTACTTTTAATTGATTCGTAAAGAGCAGACGATTTTGTATACTCATTCCAGAGAACAAAATGTTAGACTAACATTTATCAATATTCTTAGTAAATAATTTTGCTTCTTATCTATAAGATAAATTGATTGATCAGTAATTTTTGAATGCATTATATTTTTTAAAGCGAATAAGTCCTCGCTTTTCCACCAACTCGCCTAATGTTTTAATTAAACTATATTAATTTTGAGGGTTTTGTCTCCCCAACTTGTAAAAACTAGAATTTCATGGTTTCCTCGATACAGGCTTGCCTAGTGAAGAAACCAATAGACATTATTTGAAAAAATATAAAATAACTACTAAAAGCAAGACTGCTCTTTGTGTATCAAAATTTTGATCATTTGTTAACTGTGTTTTTATTATGTATATTTTTGCATGAATATTTTTATTTCATTTTATTTTTTTAAAGATTAAACCTTAGATTGAAACCCTGTTATTCCTCCGTTGTTGTGTGATATAGTAACAAACAAACCAACAAACATATCTTCGGTTTTATAATATTAGGAAGTATTGCATGTTCTATAATGGTTCTAGATAGACACACTAAACCAAAACTTGTGCCTTTCACTTATCGTTATCACGACAATTGAAAAACACGGTAGGTACTGGTAGAAAAGCGCATATAACATCACAACATTATACACAGTAATGGCCTAAGAGCCGCTGAAGAGCGACCTTCACCTACGTAATAACCAGATGAGACGTATTTTTTTATAAATTATTATTTATCTATAAACATGCCTATGTTAGCTTACCTATGGAAAAGTGTTCATGGCTATTTTTTATTATATTTAAAATATACATGTCATAAACAATTTTTTGAAGACAAGTCTGTACGGTTAATTTTGTAATTGTAATTATCTTTCTTATGATACCAATTTTGACTGGTTATAAGATCGGTTTCGTACTTATATTGTCATATTTGTACATAGTTGCTTGCCAGCTAGTATGAACAAAGTTAAGTAAGCAAACTTACCATTTATATTTTCTACATTGAATAATAGTTGGAATAAAATAATACCCGCTATCAAAAGAATAAAGGTAAAAAAACAATTTCAAAGAAAATTTATCAAATTAAATATAGTCATGAACACTTTTGGATAGGCAAGCTATCATCGTAGGCCTATTTATATGTAAATAACATTTCATAAAAAGTATGTCTCATCTGGTTATCAGATGGGTGAAGCTCGTTCTTCGTCGTCTCTCCCCCTATAAGCGCGAATAGATAATGGGCATCGGGCTTTTGATACAGATAATTCTCTTTTTCTTTTTTTTTTCTTTTTGAGAATTATCTTTAGCTTTTATCTTTCACGAACCACCACTGGACAGACTGCACGTGCCATTTGTCCAATAGTAATTCGTGAAGACAACTTCTAAAGTCGAGTAAAATAGTAACCAGACGATTATGTCTTTCTAAAAGCTGCTGCCTATATATCCTTAATTCGCTATTACTGTACCTAGTGTAGTATTTAGTTAATTCCATAAGCAGTTGCAATAAAAAGTTTCTAGCTGCCAAAAGCAATTCCAAACTTCAAAATAGACATATTCAACGAAAATATAATTGTTTATGAAGTATTCTGTTGTATACGCACATTATTTTATTTTGTATCATTTAATTAGGTAAAGGTAAACCTGCCTTGTTTTAAATTTGTTTAGAATGTTATTGTGATAATAAATGTAATGTTATCATTATAAGTAATGTTTTTGTTTAGAATTATTCCTATATTTAATTCAATAAATAAATAATAATAATAAATAAATATTGGGGGACATCTCACACACGGTCTCTGACCCCAAACTAAGCAGAGCTTGCGGTATGGCTGCCAGAGACTGATATACTACATATACATATTTTAAATACATACTTACATAGATAGTACCTAAATAACACCCAGACACAGAGCAAACACCTATGTTAATCACAAAAATGCTTACCCTGGTGGGAATCGAACCCACGCCTCTTTGATCCAGAAGTCAGGGTCACTAACCACTGAGCCACCGAGGCAGTCAATAGACGATAGAGAATCATAAATGAGCTAATTGAGATTATTTAAGCTTCCGACCGCCAAACCAGCACATCCGGGCACAAACGATGTCTAAAGCAGATAAAAAACAGGGCTCCATAATATGTAGCAAAAAAGAATAGGCTAGTTTATGATTGATTTGATGTCCTCTTGTAATAGCTAATCATAAACAAAGCCGATTATCGAAAACAAAAATAAAAACAACTTGAAAATAAAGAAGTTACAATAATAATACTATATCTTCAAATGAAGTGACTTATATAATAATGATCGAACTTCACTTGGAAGTTCGTTTGATCATATTATATTATTTTCATGCTAGACAAAGAGCCCACTATAGCTGGGTATGACTTCACTACCTACAAGTTTCATACATTCGCCATACAATGTTATGCTTTGTCGGAAAGCTTTTTCTTTACCAAAATCTTTTCATTATATCTCTGAACTTGATAATCCAAATTTAAGTATTTTTTCGGTTTACGAATCACATTTAATTGCATAATTCACTAAAATTAATACTTTTGACTAATTTAATACCCGTCAATATATTGTGGCATTGCCATGCTACAAAAGGGTCAAAAGGTTAAATTAATTGCGTAAAATTGTACTGTTTTATTTGTAATAAATGAGTATTTTATTGTAATTTTAATGTTTTATTTATCAGTCGCTGCACCGGAATCACACACAGAATGGTTTGTAATGTAAAAACCATGGACAGCATGTTATACAAATACATATGTATACATATGGAAAATAACTTGGTTGATTCAGCCTATAGGCTGAATCAACCAAGTTGGCGTTGTTAGCTACCAGCTGCGGGTAACCCAAACATGACTGGAACTCACTTAACAGCTGCGCGGGGAGTGCGTCATCCGCAGCTTGAAGCTAACACTATAGCCGTCAAGCTGCTTGATTCAGCCAAAGCAAATTAATACTTTTATTGCCACCTATTGCAGACATCGGAACGGACTCAGTTTTTGTTCCTTATGTAAAATTGGTCTACATGCAGGTAGAAAATATAAGAAGGTTATAGACGATTTGTGTCATAGTTCACAAACGATCTAACATTTAAGGGGGCGCCGACCCTAAAACGCCTGAAGGGAATCAAATTTTTTGTAAGAAAAACATGTTTTTGTGGGCTAAAAAAATTGAGTTATTTTCGAGCTTATTGTCAATTGATAAAGGTAATCTGATATGAACAGGGAATAACTTAGCTCGATCGAAAAAAAAAAACCAAAGTCGAAGATCTTCTTCTCGACGAGTTTTTATAAGTAGTATTTTTTAAATTATGTCTAATGTATTACATAGTATAGTAGTTAAAGTATTGTAAAATAACAAAAAACAGTTAAAAAGTTGACGTGATAATTTTATATGCTTTTTTTATTGTTTATTTCACCAGACGAAGATGCACTCCCCTCGGCCCCTCGCCGTCTTACTTTGTTCGCGGAGCGCGTCTACGCTCGATACGCCCTTAAAAGTGGGCCTGTTATTAATCGTTATTCCATGCGCTCACAAAATGTTTGAAATTTTCAACAAAATTAAGCCACCGTTTTATCATACCATGACAAAAGGGGTACGCGCGTATAAAGCTCAATCATCCAACTAAACAAATCAAAAATAAAAAGAAGCAACTACACAATTACTACAATACTACATGGACATGCAATATTGAGTAAAAGTGGTCACTCACATTACTCACATTCGCGTTGTTCTCGACGAGGCAGAGGAAGACCACGTCTTCTCTTAGAAGCCGCACGGCGCCGTGGAGCGGTTGTGCCGTCTTGCTCTTTAGCATGCGGTAGAGCAGTGCGGACGACATGTGGGCGAAATCGTCACCTGGTGACCAAAGCGTTGACAGTTGGCTTAATCAAACTTAATGGCAAGCCTTGAAAACCCGGTTAAGGCCTAAAGTACTCGTACATGATAACTTTATTTTTCGGTTTCGTTCTAATTGAGGTTAATTATAAGGGTTTTAGTTCAATAAAGTTCGCAGATCGGGTGAACGAACTAAAATTAGTTCTTTCCAACCGCGCGCCCCTTCTTCATGCCTTCAATGGGCCACGTGACGCGAGAGCAAGTATCAAGTTAGCGCGTGTCTGTTACCTGCCCGCTGTTTACGGTTACGCTCCGAACGAATAAATCAGAGAATCCCGGTTTTTACCGTTTTAATATCTGGATAATTTTCAAACCGGTTTCAAGCCTTTGCAAGCGTGTCTGTGAACACAAGGCGAGTCATTGTGTAGTAGCAATTTATTACTATATATATGTTAGCGGCGCAGAGTGGAGATTTGCGCAATTTGGAGCTTCACTGACACCATGTGTTTGATTCAGCCTATACCTACATCTTTATTGCAAATATATAGGAACCTGAGGTAACACTGTCGATTCGAGATATAGTGAAAGATATGTATTGATTTGCAACGGCACCAGTTAGCTGTCATCTTAATGACAGAATACCAATTGATATCCCATATTAGTATTCTACTGATTTTTAAGGTTCCGTACATGAAGGGCTCCCATACAATGTATAGGTAATGGAACGGAACCCTTCATGCGCGAGTCCGACGCGGCTTTGGCCGATTTTTTGAAGTGATAATTAATATATTATGTAATACCATAAATAAACATACCAAACTGAAAGCATAAGTTTTTAGTATAAATTGCTTGGCCTCAAACCTGTTAGGTCATCCCAATGTGCAGATATAAGTCCAGAGCAATGTTCTTTGAGAGCTGTAGCGCCAATTTCATCAGCAGCTGAATAAAACTTTACACAGGTCCTGAAACATAAAAAAAAAGATTTTTTAGAATAAATTGAAATTATTGAATATAAAATTCTATACCTTTAAATAATATATCTCCTAGCTGACCTGGCAATTGTTTTGCCATATTAAAAAGGGTGAGTGGGGCTCCCTAAGACCGAGGGTATGGAAAACCACCTGCAACTTATTCTTAGACCTACCAAATGTACACTAAAATTTCATAAAACCAGTCAAGCTGGTTCGAATGGGTTTGATAAAAAACACAAGAAATTTTTTAATTGTAGTATATAAAGTACATTTGTTTGTGGAAAATTGAGATTCTCTAATGCTTTGAGGCTCTAACAATTTGATAATTAAATTTGATGTTTGAAATTGATGTTTTTTTTGTATTACATTTATGTAATATTTTTTATGACGGGTAAATTGACATTATATTAATAAATAACTTATCACTTAACTAAAAATTACTATTTTTATAAGTTTATTTAATTTTCAGGAGTAGTTCTGAGAAAATGTGAATTTTGTTAATTATCATGTTTTATTAGACTTTACATTTAGTACTAGCAAAATACCACTCTATGTCTGTATGAAAAACTATATTTTAGTTTCTATATCTAATAAGAATCCACTTTAACCTCACTTCTTTTGGTATAATTTGGCTAATTAATATTTTAGTCAATATTATTTATCAGTGCATTATGGCAATACCTATTATTAGTTACATAAATATACTTCATTTTTCAAGATAAAATAAACTAAGGAAAAAGATACTCATGTACCTACTACCATGATACTACCGCGTAATTACAAAAACCAGTTGATTTCGACCAAGTGCCGCTCTGGCTTTTATAGTTGGGATTTGCACTTTAAACCCCAGAGCAATTCGTCGAAGCCGTGGATAGAGCTTTACAGGATTAACTAGGTAAACTGTGCAACTTGCCACTACAATTCCCCAAATGTGTTATCAAATTAAGCAGGATTTTGTAGCTCTCTTTTTTTCCATACCCAAAATGATAAAGTCTATGTCTTTTCGTCAGCAAAAAATAAAATGAAAATTCAGCTAACATCGATTGCAAGAAGATTTCAAAGATGTATTATATAATCTTATTGTATTTATATATCAATTGATGGTAATAATTTAAATTAAAAGTTTATAAAATAAAGTTTAATTTTAATTAATTGTCTTTTTACAGTTGTAAAAGGTAATTGTATTTCTATATTATTATTATTTTTATATTATTCGATATAATAAGATACTATAAGATTTTAATGAGTTGAAAAAAAAATTGGTCATCTGTAAAGTCGGTTTACAGACAATAGTCTAATATAACAATGTCATAACAAAACATTAATGAAATGATTGCACCAAACGCCCAAGCCGATCGTGCCTTTCACTCGCTCGTGTCGCGTATAAATATGCGCAAGAGAAACGAGCCCGAAATTTTTTAGGATTTTCAGTAACTTCAAAACAGACATGAGCAAAGCAGACTAAATCATTATTTTTATGTGCGAGTGCAGCGAGCGCCATATTTTTTCGGCTTTTTTCAGTTGCGTTTTTCAGACACAAACAACAGATATGAGCAAAGTAGACTAAACAAGATGTGTCATACATTCAACATACTATGTTATGCTTTGTGGGAAAGGTACAAGACATCCTCTCCTTAATCTTACCAAAATCTTGACAAGCTTATATCATATTATATTTATGAATCATGTTCAATTGCATAATTATTCACCAATAGCATAAATTTTAGCATATTTAATACCAGTCAACTACCCTATTGTAGTGACAAGAATCCATTATCATGACTAAATGACCCAGTTAAGTCCAAAATGCAATTTGCCCATCTTGCTTTGGGGTAAAACCCAAAATGGTACTTGGCCGAAACCAACTGGTTTTTGTAATTACGCGATACTGCAGTGGCTTGAATGACTTATAAATTTTTCTATCCTGTTTTTTTTGATCAAAAATTTTGTTAATTTATCTTTCCTGTTTATGTAACAGTTTAGCTATGTATTCTTCGTGCATTATAAAATCTGTGATTTAGGCTAAATCATACAAGGTAAATGACATATAATTTTTTCCATCCTGGTTTTTTTTATCGTTTTATTAATTTATCTTTCCTGTTTGTGTAACAGTTTAGCTATGTATTCTTCGGCCATTATAAAATCTGTGATGTAGGCTAAATCATACAAGTTGGTGGATGTGAAGTAAGCCGTGGTGGTTTAGCGGTAGTGACACCCGCCTTACAATCGTGAGGTCGTGGGTTCGAATCCCCGGTCCCGTACCAATGAGTTCTTTGGAATTTATGTATGGAATTTCAAACCACTGGCTTCTCAGTGAAGGAAAACATAGTGAGGCAACCTGCATACGTCCGTAGAGGAAATTCAATAGCGTATGTGTATCCACCAACCCGCACTGGGCCAGCGTGGTGGTTACGGCCCAAACACCCTTCGTGGGTAGGCCTACATTCTGCAGTGGACTATTTAAAAGGCTGGTACAGTACAGTACAGGTGGATGTAAAGTAAGCTACAAGCTGCATGAAATCCATTAATGCGGAGATTTATGCAAGCTTCAGTCAGGATTGGATATTACATTATTGTAACTAACTTCACATACACCACCTTGTGTGAATCGGCCTATACCTGGCTAGCAGCCAATTGACTCATACAAACTTACTTATAAACCAACTCAAACTTAAATTGCGTTTGTGAATGAGGCAAGTTGTTGCGGAAATTCATAAGTCAGCACCAGTATGGTATAGCAATTTGCATTGCTTGTAGCTAACTTCAGAGACACCATTAAGTTTAATTCAGCCTATACATATTATGATACTTTCAGTTATTTATCTTCAAAATGCCAGAGTAATGCGTAAGTGAAAGCAGAATGCATGTATGATTGGATAATGAATAGGTACTTAGTAATAAGTCAGCTACTGCATAATCACACACCTTACTCCAACAGAAGCTATTAGGGCCTGTTCACACTTCCCCACAAGGCCATACAGTTTGAAGTTAGCAGCTGATTTCATTAGTTGTAAGGCAAAAGCATCTCCTCGGGAGAGGTCCACCACATCTGTGTACAGCCATTTGAGCAGCGCAGAACCCACATCATCAGGCAGATTTGACCAGTCTGGAAATTAAACAAATAGTGTTATGGATTATAAAGTTAATAACTTAAAGCTAATTAGATTTATTCTACAATGTTTAAATGACTTTCTTAGATCTACTAGAGTAACAAGGAAATTACATGACTTATTAAGTTAGATATTAGGATTAAGTTACAACTAAATTTTACCAAGTTCATCCAAGTTTTTCAAGGCATCTTCATTCCAATCATCAGACCGGGCATTGAGAACAAACTTGTGTCCTGGCATGGACTTGCTCTGCAGCTTGATCGCAATGTCTGAATATGTTTCTCGACCGTACAACGTAGCCACAGTCATAAGTAGACGCGCAACAAAACTTGTTTCACTCAAGTCGCCGGCGGAGGCAGCAGCGAGCGTATACTTCCGCTCAACCTCCGCGCAGTGGCTCTGCAGCTTGCCATACTCTTCCTTCAGCAGCGCCAGGTGCTGCTGCAGCTTCATCACCTCGCTTGAAGCTGCACAGAACGGCATAGTCACAAATATGTACCGACAACACCGCCCACAATCACAAACAAGTTTTGCATCTTGTACAGTGCTTTGTTTACGTTTACTCACCCATGACGAGGAGCGAAGAAGTAGACGCTAAGAAGATGTTTACAAAAACTATACCTTGGACGAGTTCTATTTGAAATAAAAAATGTAATCACTCAGTCGTAACTTAAAGAAAATTGAAAATGACAAACTTTTTTCAAGAAAAAATCAGCATCAGTGATCAGCCATTCATAAAAATGTAATGACAGTGACAGTTTTTCTAAAATGACTTTAGCAATGACATACATTTGGTGATGATATAAAATACGAATCTTATTATAGTAGTTCACATAAGCACAAACCAGAAAATGAATTAAGCATCCGCCAAACAGCTGCGGCCAGCTCGCGGCTGCGGCTGCGGCCTTGTGTTCGACCAATCCCACAGCCCAATTTAATCAATCTGTTAATAAGTGGATGACTTGGCAGCTGTACCCACGCTCATGCTACGGCTGCCGGGTGCTTTAGTGGAGACATCTAATAATAATAAAAAAGCTTGATTGTGATTTAACTACTTGATGCGATGTGAAAGAGTAGCTTTGATAACATTTTTTGTTGTCTCTGGTCCTACCAATTTGACATAAGTATGTATTTGACACAGACGTCTAATCATAAAATGTCAAATGGAATAGAAAGAAAATAAGAAAGGTCACCCTCAATAGATGGCGCTAGTCAACGTTTACAAAATCTATTTTCGAGATAACCTTCAAGTGATTTTGTCAATTTATTGATAACGAGAAAAGATTACGATTTTATAATCACCCATAATATTTGTTAGTTATTAGCTTGTGTTGAACAAATTCGGTCATGAATTCTCTAAATAAAGTGTTAATTTTAAGTTCGTCACTCTCGAAGAGTTCGAGGTATATCTACAAAGTTTTCTAACTTGTTTTGTTTTACGGTGTCCGGTTTTTAATTCTGGATCATGGTCTGTATTCATTGCCTGATTTTGTAGGTTGTTAACGACAACAAGTGTCCGATTGAATGCTGACGAAGGATGGATATCGAAGCTTTTGGTGCGGAAAATCGAGCCGACGAAGGAGTCCCATAGCCGAATGCTCAGCGACAAGGAAATTGTGTATGCGCTGCATACTCATAACATTCGACCGGATAGCATGGACAAATACCTGCACAACTAGTATGTATCCACAACCTTATGTAAGTTTGACGCCGCCGGCTGGCAGCGACACAAATTGACGCCTATTATGCAACAGCTGTAAATAACTCTAACTGGAGACTTATTAGGACAGATAGGAGTTATTTTATTGTTTACAGCCATGTTATCTATGTAGGACCTTGACCCCGGCCAATTGCTCCAACTGATTATGGTTTAACCACCATAGCAAATTTATCACATAATAATAATATAATTGAACTTCTCTTAGAGGTGCAAAGTATGTAGCCAAGATTGTAAATTCACTGGCTGATAGCATTGAATGACATTACTACTTGGGCCTGAGAGTTTCAACTGTTCAGTGACATCAGCTGCCTTTCTATGGGTTCTTTACAAATTTACAATTTAGGATGGACCAAAGTTGAATATTCATGAAGCCATGCCATACTTACTGCTGAACTAGCAATTAGGTTGCTGAAAAACTACAAGATATAAAGTAAAAACAATACATTTTATAACAAAGCAACCTCACAAACAATCAAACAGAGGATTTATCAGCAGACTGAGTAGGCTGAAGTCTAGAGCGGCAAATTTTAGAGGGTGGCTAAGTATTTGAGGTCATTTATTTAATTTTTATTAAGTCTACAGAAAAAAAACAACATACCTACCTATAAAATAAAAGGTATAGTAGCTGCACCTTTGTGCTTGACAAACACTTTAGACTATTTTGTTTATTTGATCAATTTAATCAGAGAATCAATATTTAAATATTGATATTTGTATTCTGATAAAATTCACGCCATGTAGGGAAAACTTGTGCAAAAGTCAATTTTTAGGTGCTACATGAACTAAGGAAGGTTGTTCAGTCTGTACTAGCATTGTACTACAGATGCACAAGATGCACCATCTTGGTTTTTGTTGTTTGGTGTGAGCAGTACACATTTTCTAAAGTATCAGTTGATATTTACAGCAATATTTCAGCTAGCGAGAATATGTCAATATTCAGAAATTATGCAGCAACAACTGGATGCAGTGCGCACAACAGGGGGTAGTTGGCGAAATAGGGTGGATGCTTGGGCTGTGGACTAAAATAATAAGCTGATGATGATGATCAATTGATTTATAGGGAAGCATATGTCAGCAGTGGATGTCCTATGACTGATAAAGGTAGGAAAGGATAAAAAAGGTTGTATGTTTGTTATATTCTGCTTCATCATTTCAATAGTGTATGATTGTTTCATCAATATAAATATACTTTTTTATTTGAGAAATTACTCCCATCTGTAAGATTAAGCAGGTTTAGTTGGAGAGTCAGATTTTCAAGGAATTATTTAAACTTCCTACAAAACATAAAGAAATTGCTAGGAGGGAGGAAGGGAGATTTGTTTTCAAAGAAAACCAAACCATGCCACAAACCCATAAAATTATTGTATTTTATGGAATTGTGGCAAGGTTTGAGGTTCCCAAACTATACTCCATGACACCCCATTGCGCCGTAAAAAGAAAATGTGCCCTATGAGGCTATTCTGCATTATTATGTACTAGTTTTTACCCGCAGCTTCGCCCGCATACGCAATATATCATTATAATTTATAGCCTATGTGTTATTCTGATATATAAGCTATATTATTGCAAAGTTTCATCTCAATCCGTTCAGTAGTTTTTGCGTGAAAGAGTAACAAACATCCATACATCCATCCATCCTCACAAACTTTCGCGTTTATAATATTAGTAGGATAACTGCTGAATCCAACTTCTTAGTGGCTGTGACGTTAGCTATGAGCTGCACTTAACACCTGTATGAGGACGGGGTTATCTGCAGCCTGTAGCTAACATCACAGCCTCTAAAAAGCTTGATTCAGTCTATACCCCTGTGTACTGTTGATTTTCCTGCTATACGTATGTAGGGGTTTGACTCTTAATGTTTCTGAACCATGTAGACAGAGAACTGAACAGACTACCAGATTTCCTTTTAAAATCAGAGTGAATAGGTTACATCTTCTAAGTTTGCATACTTAATCTCCGACCACAACGTCGCTTATCATCAGGCGAGATGGTGATTAAGCACGAAATTATTCGCAATTTATTTACGCCGTTGTTTTGAATGCCGAAATGTCCAATTTCCAGCAAAACATCAGTAAAGTTTGTGGAGTCGCACAAGGCCGATCTGGGCTGCGAGCTGGTCGGCTCGTGGACCGTGTCCGTGGGGGACATGGACCAGGCGCTGCACCTGTGGCGCTACGTCGGCGGCTTCGAGAAGATCGACAAGGCCAAAATACTGTTTAGGCAGAATGCTGTAAGTTTTTACATGTATTTATAATCGACCGAAGCGAACGAAGTAAGAGAGATATGGCTGTTTTTAATCAACCATTTTGTTTTTTCTGTCCAGATGTTGATTTTCCTCTACATTGATTGATTGGGACCTTGATTGGGAGGATATTTCCCTCAAAAAGGGGGAAACTTACTGTCGCGCTATTTATCAGCCGATTTCGATAATATTTGGCAAGATCGTTTAGTATCTTAACCCTAACAAGATTCAAGAGTATGAACCAAATCGGCCAAGAACGAGTCGAGATATAGGCTTATGAAGATTCAGTTAATGAGATGTGCCGCGAGGTCTACCGTTCGGAGAACTACTAGTTTTATTTGATAGGCTCATGCTTTAGTTGGTTAATGAAACCAATCATTCGAGTCACAGGTATGACTGAGCTTAATTGGAAAAGCAATTAGGTAGAATTTCAGTACTTTATGTAATCTACTAGACTATAGTCTAGCACTGTTTGTTATGTAAAATATGAGGTGCAAGTTTATGGTACTGCGAGACTGAGGTCGCCACAGATCAAAACGCCGCGGAGAAGCTACCTGTATAGAGTGGGAAGTACCACTAGCGGCACAACAAATTCTCAGTTATGGCCTCTGGCGCCCATCCTTGGCAAAATGGAGCATTCCCTGAGACCAATTCTCATCACGCCTAAAGAGATGGTGGAGTAAAAGGGTGATGCGTAGAAGGTATTGTTATGTTGCAGGACTACAGGGCGCTGGAGAAGGAGCGCGGGCAGCTGGTGCGCTCGCGGCACCTGCAGTACTTGCTGGCCTTCAGCTTCTGGCCCAACGGCGAGCCGCGCGCGCCCACCAACATCTACGAGATACGCTCCTACAGGTACCTTCACACAGGCACACACTCACACGGTGACCTCCTGTGACCAATGTGGGAGTCGCTAAATCGACCCCAGACCTAAATAAGCATATATGGACAACCTTGCGAAATGGGGATTTTCAGATACCTTCTCCTGCAGGTACCTTCAACACAGCATGCATGTGAACCAAGCCATCATCTTCTTGCCCCTAGTAGGTGGGGTCGGCACAACACGTATTCTTTCTCCATTTCACTCTATCATACGTCATCTCGTCATCAACTCCTTCCTCGCGCATGTCATCTTTCACACACGTGTTGAAGATCTAAATGCGAAAATCTGTATAATCTATTCACCATGTATTGTTGAGCAAGAGAAATGTAAACTTGTTTGTAGCTTGAAGCCGGGCACGATGATCGAGTGGGGCAACAACTGGGCGCGCGGCCTCACCTACCGCCGCACCGACAACCAAGCGTTCGCCGGATACTTCTCGCAGATCGGACGCTTGTACAACGTACATCACATTTGGTGTGAGTATATCGTTTATTGCAATGCATCGCGTTATATTTTATCTTCACGGGCTTTCTACCCGTGACCACGGCCGATGCAACTCGGCCGAAACGTCGGGATGAGGAGGTATTTATTTATCTCGTAATTTTAGTGCGCGATTAGTCCCGTAGTATATAGTGATAATTCACGGGCTTTGTATAGACCAAATCGAACTTCTTGTTGTTGTTTAAAACTTGATGTGGCTACAAGCTGCGGATAGCCCAATGACTGACTGAAGCTCAGTTAACGGCTGCGTGAGGGTTGGCCCGCAACTTGTAGCTAACATTACAGGCGCCATGAGGTTTGATTCGGTACAAGGGGTTACTTTGCAATATTCAGGGATTTGGAGATTTTATACTCATTGTTACAAAAAAAACTTCGCGAGTAATCGCGACAGAACATCAGCGGTTCCATAGGTACATTTTGTCGAGTCAATCAACTTTTTGTATCTGATTTTTTCCATGCTGTCGGGGTTGATCTCTTCATTAAGTTGTTCATTATTATGGCTTTACATACATGACTTAAAATCCCCACCTTCACGACCCCACCTCGTGAGATCGTGGGTTCAAATCCCGGTCCCATACTAATTTGTTCTTTGGAATTTATGTACAGAATTTCATACCACTGGCTTTTCAGTGAAGGAAAACATCGTAAGGCAACCTGCATATGTCCGTAGAAGAAATTCGATGGCGTATGTGAATCCATATGCATTGGGCCAGCAAGATGGATATGGCCCAATCACTCTTTGTGGGTAGGCCTACGTCCTGCAGTGGACTAAAAAGACTGATACAGCACAGAATTTCTTCTACGGACATTATGACGAACAGTTAGATGAAGCATTTTTGTCCGGCAGGCTACAAGAACCTGCAGGCCCGGCGAGAGACGCGCGAGAGCACGTGGCGCAACCCGGGCTGGGACGAGTGCGTGGCCTACACCGTGCCGCTCATCCGGGAGATGCACTGCCGCATACTCGAGCCCACCGAGTTCTCGCCCACCCAGTAACTAACCAACAACTCTTACACGTACACAATATGTGCGGGAAGAAAACTGCCGTGCTCAATGATGGGAATGACATTTTGATATGACATGCTTGACATGGGCGTAGCGTAGTGGGGTGAGGAGGGACCTAGAAAAATAGAGATTCAATTATATTTTTGTGGGGTGGGCAAAAAAAATCTTGAGCAACAATGTCCGGGTACCACATGTGAGAGCCAGTAAACGTCCAGGTATAGGCCGAATGAAACTTCTAGGTGTCTGTGAACACGTGATTGCGCAATAGCAAATTCGTCAGCTGTGCGAGAAGCGGGGATGTGCGCAGCTTATATCTTATACTTGACAGACGCCAAGCTTACACCTTCTAATCCGTCACTAACTAGTCCAGCTTAATCCAGAACAAAATTAAAATGGAACCCTAGACCCCAGTAAAAGCAGTTCTAGTGTACAAAGTTTTGCTTTTTCTGTAGGATTAAGAGTAAATCGCTGACTCAATCGCTAGAAGCGTAGCGCGTCCCTAGTTAGAGACACAGCTTGAATTTAAGGTTGGGTATTTGAAGCATGGGCATAGCCTGGTTTAGCCGGAGCGTTTGACTTCAGGTTGGGCATTTTCCTTAAATGCCCCCTCTTGCCATACTGACTAAGGCTCGGTTATATATCAAATGTATATTATACTATAGGGTCTAAGGGCAAATTTCCTCTCGCTAATATTGTTTTATTATCTCATGGCCTACGGCAGTTCTCTTTTCGCACGAACTTTTCGGATCGCAAGTTGCCTGCTTCAAGGACGAACAAAATTACGATTGAAGTTATGCGCCTCAGTGATTAGGCTAAGAATCAACGTTTTATAATCATATGTACTGTTTTGTAAACAATTTTCACAAAATGCTAAAAGTCTTCCTGAGCATGTGATATTAATATATGTCACCGTTTCTCTTCGTATAATAACGAGGCAATCTCGCATGCTCAGGAATACTTTCCTTGTACATTGTGTTTTCGAATTTTGCAATATATGAATTGATTTCATTTCAATCTTTGGTTTGTATGAATTTTGACAAATCGTAAAATATTGATTGATTACAGCAAAGTAGCGTAATTTTAAAAATTTATCGTAATATTTCATAGCCAGTAGCCGGCATTTTACATAAAAAATTTAATTAAAATCAGCATTTCGTTAAAAGCAAATACATTATGCATGCTGATGGCAGTTAGTGTTAGTCAACTTACTGATCTGATGGGGCATAATACGGAAAAAGATAGCATTCAAAGAGTACCCGATATACAGGGTTATCCAGAACTGGCGGACTTAGCCGAAGGGATGTGAGTCAGACCATCATATGAATCACTTTTACTGCAGGGCCAACCCAGAATTAGAGAAAAAAATTAACTGTTACATTTTGTCGATTCCGAGTAGCAATTTTGTTTGGAACAGCTGATTTTTTCTCTATGTTAAAATGATGTTGTCTCGTTAATAATGATGATCACCCTCTTTCGGCTTAGTACAGGGCAAAAAGATAACCCTGGCACGTAATGCTTTTTATATTAAGACTAAAATACATAATATCAGAAAACACGGCTCAATACTGGCTAAATGTGAAATATAGTGTAATTACTAATTGCATTACACAGACCAATAACAATCTAAACAGCAAAAAATGTCAAGTCGATACTAAGCAGCATTCAGTCCAGTGGTCTCTAACCTACCGATTTCGCGCTTGTCCTACCGAAATGAGGCAACAATTTTTGAGATTTCTAAGAATTTTAGAAGGTTTTTCTACCAAATTTCAAGTTTGCAACAAAGAAATAGGTTGTCTATTGGGCCAATCACTAGTATATTACATACAAAACGTCTACTCCACGAATAGAAGAGAGAGAGAAAGACAGAGCAATATAGAAATAAAAGTTTCGTAAAGAGGAAAGGACGATGTCTGGTGATCCGGCGCCACCAAAGACCCCTAAAAATGCGATATTTTTGAACATACAAATTACAAAATGAGTATAATATAATATTAGGCTAGTCAATAAAATTATTTTGAGCCCCATTGGATCAAATTCTTTGTGGTAGTAAAAATGGGCTAAGAATTGAATTTCAAAAGAATGAAGTACATGAGACTGCAAAAAAAATGTACGAAACAACTATGTGTAGTAGTTGGGAATTTAGAAAGGTAGGTGCCAGAATTACATTTAGACCCGAGTTATCAACCTTATTAACCGTTCGTTTAGTCTTAAACGGCTTGTTAACGAAATTTTGCTGTTCATCAAGCACTAACCGTTGTTTAAATACAGTAATCGCACGTTTAACTTAATCGACGTCGTCAACCTTGTTTGACGAGAATACATTTGCTTTCACCCAAATGCTTTCAAAAATTGTCGAGTACTATTATTATCCTACAAAATGTAATCCTTGTTGGGCTCTAAGGTTGGGCTAGTGGATATCTGTGGGCTAGTGTCATAAGCGTTTCGTGTCACTTTTATGTAACTTGGTATCCTTTTTTATTTTGTCAATGTCAACCATTGGAACCTGCCAAGCCGTCAACAAAAGTAAATGTACCACAGAGGTATGTACCCATTAAAGTAGGTAAGTATTTTATTGGTACAAAGTAATTGCACCGCGTTTTAAATATACGGGGTGCACGTAGAATTTGCTCAATATTCTCAAAATCTTCAATATTATTTTCTCCAAGATAAAATTCATCACGTCTTCGATTTTTATGGCAAATGCCGGTGATGCAATGGGTAACCATTGGTTAAACAAGGTTGATGACGGCGTTTAAGTTAAACGTGCGATTACAGTATTTAAACAACGGTTACTGCTTGATGAACAGCAAAATCTCGTTAACAAGCCGTTTAAGACTAAACGAACGGTTAATAAGGTAAACATCTGTTGAAGAACTCTGATCTAAGTCATCTTTTACAATTTACTCATAAAAAATTAACAATGCATTAGAATAAAAATGCATTTGTAGTCTTACTGAAAAAACCTATGTAAATAGTCTTATTTTTTTTCTCAAATATTAACTAAGCACAAGGCAATACTTTTTATTGTTATATATTTTTGTTTTGTGGCAACTTCTGCGCAAGCATAATTATTAATATTATCATATATTATGTAGGAATCTGATGATTTAGTTACTGCATTCAGGCCAACTTAGAAAATATATTTTTGTAGCCTAAATAGTAAGCAAAATTATCATGTTACTATTCAGCATTTATGTAAACTATATCTCTAAGATCAATTTATTTCGTGATAACTGTAAGCCTTTTCGTTTTACTATCTTGTATTGGTACTGTTGTTATCATACGTTACATATTTTTTTATGTTTATGGAAAAATGAGTAGATTTTTTTAAACCGTTGAATAAGTTTTTTATTTATATGTTCCTTGGATTAAATACTACACCCCGGACCTTGTACTTTTACGGTTCAGTACTAATGCGATACACTATACAGGTTATTGGTAATCAATGAGCATCCTTTTAGGGACTTATTCTGTACATCAAAACTAACAATTTTTGTTCTGCGACTTTTGTTAAAACACAAAAAAAGTTCCTTACATTTTATAGAGGATGAATGATATTTCTCTATGGGACAGCAATTTTTTTTTAAGATTGAAGTCTGAAGATTTGGACCTGTACATCAAAACTAACAACTATTGTTTGATGTACAGGTGGGTGATTCTGTATGAAAACAAGCACGTAACATGCTCTTTGATTTTAAGAAATTCGTATGAAAAATATTTATTTTTCAAATAACAAATCTTACAACTTGGTTTATAATTTATTTTAACGTAATTTTACATTTATCAAACATTTTTCCAAACGAAATTAACTGAAATAAAAAAAATACCGCGTTACGTTACGTTTTGTCGATAGAGAATCAGGCCCCAGAATAAGCCCCTAAAAAATGCTAATTGATCACCAATAACCCTGAATATCACATAATATTATAAGGTGTTTCTTTGCAAAATACAGAGGCATCATTATCAACAACTTTCACGATGGAGCCAATCAGTAGTTCTTTAAATTGTCGAGTCGATGAACTTTTCGTATGGAATACTTTTATATGCCTCTGAGTCTCTGTACTTTTCAAAACAACCTCTTGCGTGTAGATTTTACTGAAATACAACGATATAATTCAATCACCTGTGCCTTCGGTCGATTACTGTACTAAAATGGATGTAAGTATGGGAAACAAATTAAAAGTACATGTTCTTTCTATTTATTTATTTTCAGTTTGATTTTTTCATTAATAAGATTATATTACAATATTAATGATAATAATTTTAAACTACAAGTCAGTGTTATTTAAATATAATATAACAAAAAAATAAAACAACGGTGTCGTGGGCTGGCCGCAAACAATCGCAAACTATAAAAAAACCAATAACCTGCGGCGCGCACGCACCTCGTCACTCAATGTTCTAACTACCGGTGATAAACGACTATACAATGGTAAAATATAAAAATTATTTATTAAATGTACATAATATGTGATCTTTAACTAAGTTTGGTACTTCTATAACGTTATCATTATTTGTCCATCGTGACTGTAGAGGGGCTGATCCATTTTATATCTAACTCTAGACAGCTAAAGATCTGTCCCAATTTGTTATCTGTCTGTGATTCTAAACTTTTGTTTTTAGTTTTATTTATCACAATCTGCATTTTCTCTTAATGAAAGAGATACGGTTTCGTTTAAGCACGAAGGTTAATTCTTACTAAATATAAAGCTACTCAAAACGCCTTCGAACTTGCCTGCGAAGCGTGGCGAGTGTTGGCAAACCCCTTATAAAAAGCTTAGATACAGTTGAACCAAGAATTACGGATAGATACACATTGGGATCAGATCAGTGGTGGGAATAAGGGGGGTGATTCTCGCGTCTACGCACTATACAACATCTTCCGTCCGTGCAGTAAGTTAATGTGTGTTAAAATTATTATAAATATCGTGTTATACAGATAAAAAACAACTGCACGGCACCAAGACTACAACAGCGAGCATATGCGCCTAACGGTAAGTACTGACCACTAGCACGCAAGCGAGTAAACATCTTACATTTCAATTCCATAGTGCTTCGTTTGTAGATATTAAATGCGCAATCCGAAATACTGCAACAGCTGTAACGTTGCTTATAGATCGACCATGTTACCCTGAGTCGTTGGGTCAGAAATATTTTATGTATACTTTCTTCGACAGTTCATATACTACAATAAAATCTTCCATATTTCTGTCTAGCTCGCACTCGTTAGGCTTATGGAGCGCTGTAGTGATGTCTCATTCTAATTTATATGACAACGACAACTCAGTATTAAAATGACCGTGCCTATACTAAGAAGCACAATACAGCTGATTTATTTGTGTCGTATACTGAGCGCCACACTAATTGACATATGAGAAGTTAGCAAATGACACTTCGCCGTGATTCGCTAATTATTGCGCATGTGTGCACAATGCCTATACAAATGGCGAAGTAGTGAGCTCGGGCGTAGGAAGCGCGCGGGAGGCATGAGGTTGGCGGGCGGGTGTGCTCCGGCGTTTCGTCTCTCTGGCTCCCGCGCGTGCCCATATTTCGGCTTTTGCGCATAACTTCCCATCCATCAATTTGTGTGGCGCTCAGTATAACAATTATTTTATTGCTGGGACTGTTGCAGATTTCGAACTGCGCTTTCGATGTTCGTTCGGATATATACAGCAGCTAACAACTAGATGGTATCTAAATATGCCTAAAGGGCGACAAGACTCGACAACAAATTAATCTGCTTCATAGATTTACTAATTTATTTAGAAGAGCGCAATACTTGCAGTCCATAGGTGGAACCAAACAAGACATTGAAATCTTCTGGGACAGAACATAATTATTATACAATACATGAAAACGAACTGATTGATGTTCATGTAAATTTGATTGAGTGATGAATGTTAGCTGCTGCACTTGCTATTGATGTCAAACAGAGATAGAATGATGACTCGTTAGGCTCGTGTCTAGAGATTATTGTCCTTTACTTGGTCGATTTTAGGAGGATAGTGTGGAGGCTACTTTAGAAAGATGAAGACGCCGCCACTTGCTGCTCCCCAGCATTATCTATAGAATTCAAGCAAATATTATTCGAGGAGATTAACAAGTGGCATTGTTTCAATCTCATTTTCGTTTTAATATCATGTAATTTACAAACAATTAGGTCGCGCTAACTGTGACCAAGAAAACGGTAGAATCAAATAAAACGTTCACATCGTGTGATGCTTTTGCTTACTACAATGTGATATAGGAAGAAAAAACAATAGATATTCAATAAAATAAAAATACTTTTTTAAAAATAATATTAACTAAATTTGGATATTTATGACTAATATAATAGTTAAATTAAATAATAATAAATTGTATTTACCTATATGATGACTGGTAAGCTTAGTTGAAAATACAAGTGTATTTGGGCACTAAATTAAAGAAAAATAGCACATAGATCTTCGCACTTTACACGAACGCACTCGCACCTTACAAAAGTAACAAACTATGTATTATAGTTTAATTATAATATAATATTATTGTTCATTATATACACTACGCCGAGCCCCGCGCGCCCCTCCGGGTATTAAGGCAATTATGTGCTCGCTAATACATACATACATAATTATATCTTTTTATATTTACACAACGTAACTGGCAGTCGGTCGTGCAGTACGCGTCAACGGTACAGCACTATGGTTTAGTAAAGCGTGTTACAATTTTTAAAATCTAAAACGTTCTAAAATAAGCGTTAATTTTCGTCCCGAGAACATTACCAACAACTCAATAATAGGCCAATAAACAAATTTGATCAGTCCGCTCTAAAAATTCAACTAACAACAATACAATTTACATGCGAAATCGTTCCTAAAGTAAAACCTAATGATATGAATATTAGAATTTTGACTATCTAATGTGTCGTAACAGTATGTTCGTCAACAGTCACGTGGGGAGGGCGCGCGGGGCTCGGCGGTTCCTCGGCGAACTACAACTAATCAATGCCTTTTGCCAACATTTTAAGCGTACACTTTGAGGACTAACATTCCCGGGTTACACTACAAAGTTTACCTTAAAATATCATTTGCCGGCCGCTCGCTGGCGGCGCTCCCAATTGGAAATTTTCAATCTTGTACGACAGAATATCAAGATGAAAAATTAGCTAGAACCACTATGGAAACATTACATACTACGTATTTATTATACACAAAGAGTAGAATCAGGAATACTAATATTTCGTTAATTAGTCGGCGCTCCGTCGTTTCTGTTTTTTGCCGTTATTATTTTTTGCCGTATTTTAAAGATGGACGGTCTAATAGTATTCTAAGCTTTGTTACGAGTATAAAAAATTTACCTTAAGTCTAGGAGTTCGTCAAGTGTCCGGTACTCTTTTTTTATTACCGGTCGGTGTTCTGTAATCGTATGTTTGTCTCCCTAAAATATGTTATTGTAACTAGAATGTACAACAACCACGTTAGTGCCAATGTTGCGAACAGCGGCGACGGAGCGGCGACACCGAGTGAGTAATATCTAATACAAAAGCGTTTCATTCTCACGGCTCGCATTCGACAGATACAATCACTTCAACACGCGTTTTTAGTATGTATTCAAAATGTTTCTGACACTTGACGAATTTCAAACTTTCAATAGGCACAAACGGCGTTGCTATAAACTGTAATATATGTAGGTAGGATTGCACTAGAGTGCTACACAAATATCCCAGTGGACTGACTCGAGTAAACATTGAAATGTGCGCGAACTCCATTTATCTCTACATTGGTACAGTACGCGCGAATAAATAATGAACATCGACATTTGGAAATAGTCAATTGAACCACCATTTGAGAAATCAGCGATGTCAGGTGTGACTTTTTGTCGCTGGTTTGTCCAATGGTGGTTCGTGAGACATGACAACGATTTACAAAACGTAGCTAATCCGTAACCAGCCGATTATCTCTTTCCAAAGGCCGATATCTATTCTTTATTCACGATTACTGTAGACATGTAAAACCTGTACAGGGCTTCGATGAGATTGCACTTTGCGTCATGAAAGTTCGGACGTAATCTAAACGTTTATCACTGCGTCAATAACATGCCCTCTTATCGGTGATGTAAATTTATCACTGAAAATAAAAACTGCCTATTGTCATCATATCGAGAAACTAATGAATATAAAATGGCAGAAACATTTTGATAAATTTGCCGCCGAGTAGACGAGAAACTAACACTGTATTGGACTATTACAATAGTTAATATGTACAATTGTGCAGTTTTTCCAAAACTATGCCAGAGATACTGGTTTATTGGAGTAAAGACACAAATCCTAACATTATAAATGCGAAAATGAATCTTATGCAATTCATCTTCATGGTTAAAAATCTCAGAGAATCTGTTAAGATTGAATACAGCATAAGTCTGTGAAGGCGGAATAATATACGAAACAAAACACTCAGTTGAAGAATCTCGTCGACTCGGCCGCTACTAAAAATTAATAAGTATTATGGAGTGCAATAAACTTAATAGTGTAATAGAATAGGAAATGCCCTCCCGAATCACAAACTACAAATACTGTACCATACATTTTTTTTTTCAAATGGAAGACGTAACAAAAACATTCGTATCAATAAATTAATTTTCTTTTTACACTAAAAATTTAATATTGCCATGATAAGCCAATAAAGTCGAGGCCGCATTTTGGTAATTCGCTTAATAGCTTAGGTTTAACAAATTGAACCGTTATAGATAGTATTACATTTTAAAATTCCGTGCATGGCCGAAACCGGGCCTAGTGTTTAATATCAAGGGATTATTAAGTTCCAACTTCATAGTGCAGTCAAATATGTGAATAAAATTTTCCTACAGCCAAAATCCAATAAAAAAACGTTGTTTTCCTTCTCGCGGGAGGGCTAGCAGTCTCAGTTATAATGGGAGATGGGTACAAAAATGCCGCTGCCAAAACTGACACTATAAAAATCCTCGGAAATAAAGCTATTTCAAAAATCTCACATCGTTTATACTCTCCTAATACAATTTGTCATGTTACACCCTACGACGCGCCGAATCTAATGAGGTAGCCAAAAATGTGCACTTTTGTCATTTTAGATCCTTACCCCTTGTTCATAAATGTTTTACCGGCTAATTTATACTCACAAACATAACTGACGAATAATATCACGAAAGAAAACAAGACAAGGCATATATTAGCAATGAGGTAAAACATTTCTGAATAAGACTAATAATGAAGAATGATTTTAATGGGAATTTCGTTGTCGCTTAATCTAAGTCATTAGAATTTTAAACCTGATTCATCCTCCTTTACTTCCTAAATCAGACATTATAACTAAAGGCAGGGAACTAATCGATCTAGCACTCGATATAAAGGCGCGTATTCCTATACAAGCTTTTCAAATGCGGCTACAGGCCGTTATAAACAACATTGACAATATTTTGGCAGCAGCATTGGGTGGATTGCCACGAAGTGAAACATGAAATTGAAATACTCTTTACGTACCAGTAATTTTGTGGAATCACTTAGTAGAGTGAAAGGTTTATGTCATAAGAATAATAAATAAGATCTCTAGGAACATCAATATGATGTTGAAAAATTCATTTTTACTGTAACTTTGTTTGTTTGAGGATTTAGTACGCGCGAAATAAATATTATCGTCATCAATCGTATCGATCAAACCAAGACTGACGACAGCACGCAAAGTTGTTTCTAAATCTTTAAGGAACGGTGATTTAATCCGACAGGAGGCAATTGTAATTATCGTCTAACAACTTTTTATATGAGCCTTATCTTGAAGATACGAGCAAATTTTTTGCCCTGTAATCGATTTCCAAATAAAACTTGTCCAATGGGTGTCCCACAGACAGCGGCGGCCTAGTCATCAACCAATCATAAATCTTAATTTTAAAATTTCAGCGACTGATTGGTCGAACTCTAGGCTGAAGTCACAAGCTACAGCTGTCTGGGGGACGTTCAAATATAGCAGTTTTTACGCCTAACATTGATTCCAAAATAAAGCTTGATCAAAATAAGTAGAACCTCCTTTCAAGTTTATAGCACCGACCTAAGTGTATACAAATGCTTATTTTTATGCATAACATGATGCAATTTGACCGTTAATTTTCTATTGAACTACATATTTCGATGTTTTAAGGCGACAGAGCTACTGACCACACTTGTTCGCTTACTTACATGCAAATATCCACCGCAATACTTAAAAAATATGGCAGTATTTAGACCCGATCTATTAAACAAATACTATAAGAATCACGTCGTAACGGAAATGAAGTAAAAAAACATGCAATAAAATAAATTAAAAACAATAATACAGCATTTTAATTCTTCTATAAGAGGTCGATTTTCGCATGTAAGTGGTACAAGTTCATAGTTGTGCCTTATATTTGTATGATTTAATTTATGAGATAAGTTACAATTTGTATCTTCATGTTGAGGCGTTAATGCTTGTTACAGTTGCTAGTTTGGACGCTAAATTATAAGATATTGTGCGATAAACATATGAAATATAAAGTAGGAAGATATCGTACGATATAAAATGTATGATGATTGGTAAATTTGAATTTAGAATAAACCAGACATCATACGTTTTGTTACCATTACGCGACGATTACGTACATAATCAAAGTATACGTTTACGGAGTACGTAATCTTTGCTAGGCATACCTATAATATAATGGCCTAGATATTATGATACTGTGATACGTTTCACCCGGTTCCAAAATGATGATACAAATGTGAACTTTATTACCAAGTTATAGAAAGTGGCTTACGGTACGATACGCGTTCAAACCAAACATTTCCGTGTTCGCATTTATTATTCTTATGATCGTTTCACTTTCACTTGCGGCGAGTGCGGTGGAGTTAGAGCGAGCCAGCTGCGAAGCTCGCGGATGAATTGCTGTGTGCGAGCGAGAGCATAGACCCGGATAGCGACTGTTCCTCGTCGTAACCCTCCCGGCTTCCTTCGGCGATCGCCAATGCGCTGTAATGAAGAGTACATAGTAGTTTAGTAGTTTTAGATGTCAGTTAAACTTTTGTATGGTTTTATAGGGTTCGATCGCTAGAGAGTATTCATATCGACAGGATAGAGGACCACCACTATTATCTTCTATAAGGCGTGCCGCAGACATGCGGTCTGGTTATCAACCAATCACAAGTCTTTATTGACCAGATACAGCCGCAGGCGTCAGCTGTCTGTGGGACGCTTACGCCCTGAAAATGCGACAGAGAGCACTACAGAGTCATGTCTATCCCACACTTTTATTATTGCGCCGGCAGTGAAGGTTAAACACGAGTATGGTAAAATTAGTTACCTGAAGCCAAGCCGTGCGCTCTCGTTGTCGAAGTGGTTGAGATCCCGCTCGTGGCGCTCGTGCAGCATGCGCGTCCGCTCTGCGCGCTCCGCCACGAACTGCGCGCACTCGCACTCCATCTGTACAATGGAATTTACACTATATAATTACATTCATTTTGGCGCAGCATTTTTTATGTTGGAGATGATATGTAAACTATACGCGGCCTGCGTAATATATAATCCGATATACTTCAGTGCCTCAAGACGAGAGTTTCTGATAGTTGATGACATATCGAACACAAACGTGGTATTTTAAAGTGAGCCTTATGAATAAGCTCAAGATAGCCCAAAGTGCTATGGAGAGGGCTATGCTCGGTGTCTCTCTGCGGGATCGAATCAGAAATGAGGAGATCCGCAGACGAAACAAAGTTACCGACATAGCCCAGCAGATTAGCAAATTAAAGTGGCAATGGGCAGGATACATAGTTCGAAGAACGGATGGCAGATGGGGCCGTAAAGCTCGAATTTAGACCACGGACCAGCAGACGCAGCGTAGGACGTCCACCGACTAGCTGGACTGACGATATAATAAAGATAGCAGGAACGCGCTGGATGCAGGCGGCTTCCAACCGACCTTATTGGAAATCCATGGGGGGAGGCCTATGTCCAGCAGTGGACGTCCTATGGCTGATAGACAGGCCGCGTGATTACACGAGCTCTCTGTGCTCCAAAAGCGCCGGCCACCGAGGGGGTTTTAGTGAGTATAATCCTGCATCACAAAGCAAATGGGTATCTTGTGGAAGATTTCCCCCTCTTAATTAGGACCGATCGACAAGGTGCGTTGTGACGCCGCTAGGATGTGGACAATGCGGCACCACAGCAGGCTAGCTTTGTTATGCAGCTGCTCCGCCACTACACTCTGTGCGCCCTTCCTTATTTCGTTTGCGTCTTGCACCAGACAGTGAAGACAGCTCTTACCTTCTGCTCGAGGAGAGCGCGGCGCACGGCCACGCGCTCCTCCAGCTCGCGGCGCTCACGGTTCCGCTGCGCCTCTGCTTGCATCTTGCTCTTGCTCTGGTAGGCCGTCAGCATGTCCAGCTCGTGGTCGAGTTGCATCTTCAGCTGCTGGCACTCCATCTGCAAAGAGACAACTCGTTAAACCAGACTAGTAGAAAAAAGGTAGGCTTAGTTCGAGCGCTGGTTTTATTTTGAGACACTAACGTTGGCCGTTCTGCACATTAATCTACCGGACTTTTTAAATAGTCAACTGCAAATATGGTCAATTTACAAAGGGCGATTGCGCCATATTCACCATTTTGTCCCGGTGTGGGTTGGTTAATTCACATACTGGCGTATGTGAATTTACCGTTTTTTCATACTGGCGTATCAAGTTTCGTCTACAGACGTTTTCCAAACACCAGTGGTGTAAATTCATACATAAATTAGAATTTATTGTTACCATGACTGGTTTCAACCCACGCCTAACTAGTATGGCGAGCGTTCTCCCTGACAAGACCACCACGCCTCCATATTATCTTTTGGCATATATAGTATACTAAGCGCCACACAAATCGGCGGATGGGAAGTTATGCGCAGAACTCTGCGCAAAAGCCGAAATATAGGTATGCGCGGGAGCCAGAGAGAAGAGACGCCGTGGCACACCCGCCCGCCAACCTCATGCATCCCGCGCGCTCTCTACGTCCGTGCTCAACACGCGGCATCGGAAATGTGTACACATGCGCAGTAATTAGCGAATCACGGCGAAGTGTCATCTGCGGCTAACTTATCATCCGCCAATTTGTGTGGCGCTTAGTATAGTCTGTATATGGGTGGTCTGTAATATGTATTCTGTGGTTATATTTGTCGTACTGCTCGCCGAGCAGCGCCACTTCTCGTCCTTGGTACTGACCATCTGGCTCTCGTCGAGCCTGACGGTCTGCTTCTGCAGCATCTCGGTGATGCTCTGGTCGTACTGCTCGCCGAGCAGCACCAGCTTGCGCCGCTTCTCGTCCTTCAGCGACTTTATCACCTCCTTCTGATGCTCCTGGAACATTTTGAACATTAATTCATTTCACTTCTCATTTTTCACAGGGTTTCATTAATAAAGCGCCTTATCCCTAATTTTGTTAAAGCTTTTTCATGAAATTAGCGACAACGTAATAAGCAGAGATGCACCATCCATGCGCAAGCTCTTTCCAACCCTTCCACGAGATGTTATGAGCGGTAATGGCACTTTCTAAAAAGGAATTTAAGAAATTTAAAAATAGATTCCGATTTACGAGCCAAATAGGTGGTCATGATCAGAACTTGGATTTAATGGAGTTACTTACTTTAGCGGTGGTCTGCAATATTAACGCTTTGAGCTCTTTGTACTGGCGCGTTTGTATCTTGCACGTTTCGCGGAATTGTTTACGAATCTGCATTTCTTTTTGCTGGAACGATAAAACAAGAATAAGTTATATCCAATGTTAAAAAAAAAATGCATGTGCTTACAACATTCGCGATAGATATAGCTTTGAGTGCATAGCTTGAGTGCAATAAAAACTTTGATTAGGGAAAGTTGTTCATTAACATTATTTCAGCTGCAGGAGGTCTACAACTGGGCATAGGTCTCTTCCAAAAAAAAAACTCCAATAGCGGTCTTAAGCGTCCCGCAGACAGCCGCGGCCTAGTGTTCGGCCAACCAAAAAACACAAAATGTTGTGAATGGACTGGGTCGCTGCCGTACCCGCGCCCGCAAACGCGTTCTAAACAAACTCTGTGCTTGTGTGCATCGATAAACAGTACAATTAACAACAAAAACAGTATATCAGTGATTCAATCTCAAAACAAACTAATCAGCCATTCAGTTTTTGAGGTTACACTTCAGTCAACAAAACTGTGAACTGTTATAGTGTAGTGCTACCAGGGCATTTTCATTTTAAATGATGCAGGCTGTTTTTTGGTTGTCCAATGGTAATAATCCAATAAAAAATATTTCGAAACATATTTTTTAAGAAAAAGCTGAAGGTATTTTATAAATCTGTATTATATCTGTACAAATCTGTTTTATTGACTCCTGAAATAACACATTTTCAATTTTATTTTAATTAAAAACTATTCAAAAATGTGTAAAACTTTGCTGTCCCAATGACAGTTTGCCTCCTTGCATTTGATTTTTCGCAAGCTTTTTGTACCACGGCTAACGTAGCGACGATTTACTTTCATTGTAAGATAGTTATTTATGCATTTAAACTAAGTATTTCACATCAATTAGTAAACATAATTATTTAATAAATTAAAAAAGCTTGTCTCACGAATTCGCGATTACCGGACATGTCTGGATAGTCACGCGCTTTTTACTATTAAGATTCCCATTTAATAGAGCAAATTTGGTTTTTATGACAACCCCATGTACAATGTCAAAGTATGAAACGCCATTTTGAAGTTAGTCACGCAAGTTCGGTTGGTGCGGCACGCTCTCGTTCCTGACATTTTGGGCAAAAAAAATCTACTGAAGTTAGTAACGGATTTTTTAATAAATATCAAGTTTGTTTTTATTTCTTCTTGAGCTGTATATACCTTAAGTCCTGCTAAAGTATATAGAAGTTGAATTAGATAGTTTTTGATAGCATTGTTGAGTATTTTAAGATATTTTTAAAATGATCTCGACATTCGTCACGTCTTGTTAGCAACCGTTACTATAGGATGGACAAAAAATGTTACGAAACAGACTTATAAAGCATATTACTCATGACCATTTAAAATAAACGGAATTTATTAGGTATGATAACAACAACAGCTTGTAAAGAGATCCTTTTAATATTATAAATGTCAAATTTTGTATGTTTGTTACTCATTCACGCAAAAACAGCGAACGAATTTGTATTTTTTTTTTTACTTACATACTTACATTTTAACCTCATAGTGAGTACTATTCTTATTAATTCTGTTTCGTCACTTCACCTGTCCATTTAGTGACTGTCCCTAAAATATTTTCACCGTATTTCTTTAAAAAAACTAAATATATTAAGCTTAATATTATTATTAATTTATTATAAAAAAGATAAATAAACAACAATTAAGATTCTATTTAAAATTTTTCATTCATTGACTGATCAAAAATGTTATACAAAAAATAAATCTTGCATTTGGACAATATGTTACGATACTGACCAAATTGTTGAATTTTAATTTAAAATAAATATATAATGACCAGGTTATATATATTTAGTTTTATTAATGGGTACATTAAAAGGTCATTAGGAACGATTTTCTCAGTGCATTTCCAGTAGTTAAATATTTATCGAGATTTGATTTTTGTTACTAACAGTACATTTTTTCCCCAAACTACTATGAAAAAATTTAATTAAAACATAAAATACACATTTCTGCTCGGAACTTTTATATATATTACATAAATTATAATATTTTTTACAATGACTCAAAGTTCTAAGTCCTAAAACAATAATGCATTTTTAAAAGCTGTTTTTATAACCAGCGCCATTTAAAACAAAAATGCCCACCAACCAAACAACACAAAAAGTGCGTTGGGAAACTAAAATAAATTGCGTTTCGTTTCTGCGTAAATCATGGCTTCCGAATTGTCACCAGAAATGTCACTGCTCCTAACGAAAATGACAGAACAACTAAAAATACAAACGAATGTCATAACAGAAAATATTACCGCAGTTGTATTACAAAAAGTGGATGAAAAACTAAAACCGATTATTGAAGAAAACCTAAACCTGAAAAACGAATTGGATAAATTAAACAACAAGATAATTAATCTCGAGGCGAACTGCAAACGTAAAAACATATTAATCCATGGGCTCGCAGAGCCTAACGGAGAAAATCACGAAGACCTAACTACTCTCGTCTTGTCAACATTGAAAGAAATCGACGTGAAACTAGAAACGGGGGAATTGGATAGACTTCATAGACTGGGTAAAAAACGAAACAATGATGCCAAAATCAGGCCAATCTTGCTAGCTACCACAACCCTTGAGAAAAAATCCAGATTTTAAAAAACAAAAAGAAAATGAAATCCGGTACATACATTACACATGATCTACCAAAAGCAGTAGGTACTACAAGCAAAAACTGGATATAAAAACCTCAATACAAATACAGAATGTGAAAAAAGAAAAAGATCTGAAACACCAAGCCCCAACAAGCAGAATAGAAACACATTAAAGATGCATTTCAGTACCTGCGGGAGAGATCACATTCTGTTTCAGGGACCATCACATACAAAAACTAACACAACACCAACCGGAACCGAAGAACTGCAACTATGTAAACTAAGTAAACCACAACAAACTATTCTACAACCAAAACAAAAATCAACAACCAACGCTCCCATCACGGCTGGTCACCGCGGGAGAAAGAGACCATCACCCTCTAACAAAAAACAACAAACTGCACATTGCAACATTAAATACCAGGACGTTAAGAACAAATGAATCTCTAATAGAGCTTGAAGAAGCGTTGAAAGAACTTAACTGGGACATACTGGGAATAAGTGAAATGCGAAGAGCTGGCGAATCAATAAAAGAACATACAGAATATATAATGTTTAACAATGGAGAAACTGGGGGACAAAGAGGAGTTGGATTCATGGTAAAAACAAAACTAAGAAAAAATATACTGGACTTCATCGGAGTTAATGATCGTATTGCAATTTTAATCATTAAAATACCCAGCCATGAAAAATCATGGACAATAATACAAGTTTATGCGCCAACCGAACAAGCCATCAAAACAGAACACATTACCTTCTACAACAACTTATCCAAAATTATGTACAAATATCCAAAAAATATAATTATCCTTATGGGGGATTTCAATGCTCAAGTAGGAACCAAGCAAAATAAAGATGAATACATACTGGGAAACTTTGGCCACGGCAAAAGAAGCACAAATGGGCAAAGGCTAATAGAATTCTTACTAGAGCACAATTTAACTGTCCTGAATAGTATCTTTCAAGAAAAACCCGAAAAATAAGTGGACATGGATCTCCCCAGATGGTAAATATAAAAACGAGATAGATTATATTATGTGCAGTCACCCAAAATTGTTCACAAACACGTCAGTGATATCAAAGCTAAATTTTAATACAAACCATCGCATGATAAGAGCATCCCTCAATCCAACACCACCCAAAAAATCTAGAAAACACATAACAACATCCAGCATGGTTCATTACCCAGAAAACAGCAAAGTAACAGCCCATTCCTTGGTAATACTTGGCAAAGAATTACTGGAATATGAGAATATAGATGTTAAGGCAAGTTATGCCAGACTACAGGACTATCTTACAGGTACCATCACTGATAAACCACCAAAACATAAATATATACTGAGAAACAAAACATTACAACAAATTCAGGAAAGAAAATGCCTATTCAATACCAAAATGAAGAAAAAGAATTTACAAATGATTACCAAGCTAAGTAAGAAAATCAAGGAAGGCATCAGGAAAGATAGAAAAGCCACGAGGCTGCAAAAGTTAGAAAAACATATTTTAGCTACTGGAGGAACAAGAAAAGCTCTGAAAGAACTACGGGAATCAAACCCATGGATACCAAACCTGAAAAATAACCACTGTATTATTACAAATCGAAAAGAAATAAATAAAACAGCAACAAAATTCTACCAGAATCTATATTCCAACCGAGATAATACTAATCAGGGAAATTATGAAATCCTTAGACCTAACCCACTCCCATCAGACCCAGAGCCTGAAATCCTACCCAGCGAAGTCAGAAAAGCAATACTAAGCCAAAAATCAGAGAAAGCACCAGGCCCTGACAAAATTACAAATGAGTTGCTAAAAGGAACACTAGAGGAACTGGCTCCTATTCTGACTAAAATCTTCAACAAAGTTTTAACTTTAGGACTCATACCCGAACAGTGGGAAACATCTCATATAATCCTAATATACAAAAAAGGACCAAAAGAAGATATAGGAAATTATAGACCAATTAGCTTGATATCCAACGTCTATAAAGTTTTCTCCAAAATCATCCTAGACCATATAAGCAACAAACTAGATGAACACCAACCAGTAGAACAGGCGGGCTTCAGAAAAAACTTTGCCACAGTGGACCATAAACATACCATCAAACAACTTATAGAAAAATACATCGGGTATAATAAGCATCTATATATGGCCTTCGTTGACTACACCAAGGCCTTCGACAGCATTAGCCACAAAGCTATATGGGAAAGTCTAGAATGCCAAGGTATCCCCACACAATACATAAAAATCATCAAATCTATTTACTCCAACCCTAGAGCAAGAATACAACTGGAAAGTTTGGGGGAGACCTTCAATATAAACAGAGGTGTCAGGCAAGGAGATCCACTGTCCCCCAAGGTTTTCTCTGCAGTGTTAGAAAATATTTTCAGAAAGATGGAATGGGACCAACTTGGTTTAAGCATAGATGGACGAAGACTAAATCACCTAAGATTCGCAGATGATATTGCTATCGTCGAAGAAAATCCTGAAAAATTGGAGAAAATGATCCCAGACCTAAACAGAGAAAGCGAGAAAATAGGGCTATCCATGAACATCACCAAAACCAAGCTTCTGACAAACTCTGAAAACCGAGTAATAACAATAAACAACGAACCTCTCGAATACGTGGAAAAGTACATATACCTGGGACAGATCATCTCGTTCAAGGATCAGACGGACAAGGAAATCAAAAGGCGAATAGCAAACGGTTGGAAAAAATACTGGTCACTCAAAGAAATCATGAAGACCAACGACCTTAGCATCAGTACAAAACGGAAAGTCTACAACACTTGTATTCTACCTTGTATCACATATGGCTGTGAAACATGGTTTCTCTCAAAACACCACCGAGATAAGCTGCAGTGCTGTCAAAGAGCAATGGAGAGAAGCATGTTAGGCATCAAGAAACAAGACAAGAAACGAAACACCTTTATAAGAGCCAAGACAAGAGTTATGGATGTACTTGCGAAAATAGACCAACTAAAGTGGAGATGGACAGGCCACATGCTAAGGAGTACTCAGGAAAAGTGGAATAAAATTGTAACAGACTGGTATCCCAGAGACGGAAAAATGAAACGGGGAAGACAACATAAGAGATGGGAAGATGAATTAAAGCTTACAGCGGGCCCTTACCGGAGAAGGGTTGCCAGAGATAGAACACAATGGAAAATGTTAGAGGAGGCCTTTGCCAAAAGGCACACTGAACTAAGAGATATTCTCTAATAGAGGAAAAAATATATATATATACGTCATAACAGACAGTAGTTCAAGGTTGAGGGCTAATTGATTGAAATTGGTAATCTGTCAAAAATGCCTAATTCCTAATAATAATTCTTAATATGTATAAAATTATCAATACAGGACATTTCTCTAGACGTATCCGATTTCACGGATGATCTCATAGTAAAAGTCGGTCATTATGACGAGTACAGTTATCCATGAATAATCCCGTCATTTAGAGAAGCATGATGTATAATAATTAAGAGCTATAAGTATAGGTCGCGACATGTGAAAAGACCGCTGGACCTTCAAGCTGCGGACAAGGAAATTTATCTCCTATTGCAGGACAGGATTTATCTCCTATTGCAGGACTATGACGTGTGCAGTAGAGCTGAATTTCCTTGTGCGCAGCTTAACACTCCAGTGTTTTTTACGTGACGCGACATATAGGGGCGTAAAGAATACCTTGAGACTTTTAGGCTGTTGTTTGAGCTGCAGCGCGTGCTTCTTGCTGAGCTCGTGCTCGGCTCGCTTCATGTACTCGCGCTGGTTCGCCAGCTCCGTCGCGTGCTGGTTCGACAGCTGTTCTTCCCTGCACAATACATCAACAAATATGTGAGATCGAGTCACAGAAAGCAGCTTGGGGCGTGTCGGCTTACTATCATACATTTTAACTTTTTCCTGAGATATGTCTCACAAACAATACAATTTTGCTGCCCTCAGAATTGAAATGAACACAATTACAGCTCTATCTACTTTTCTAGTCTATCAATAATACAAACAATGTGGTTTATATCGTATCCTATGGGTTGAAGATGATTGACAAGGGGTCCATTGAATTTTCAAATAATTCTACATATTAAAATAATGATACATATTACAAAACTAAAAAAAAACATAGCAAATGGTCTATGAAATCAAACATTAGACTGAAGAAGTGTGCAAACTAAATTATTATTATAATCATTTTTATTGGTAATATATCAAATTGAATTACAGGTTGAACATTATAAATTAAATTAGTAATAAAATTAGTTGTCGCTATTTTTTTCAAAACTTGGAAAGAAATTAATTTAAATTAGAATAGTGTAATTGGTGCATTAAATAGTATAATCGCTATCTGCATCTGTATGACTCTTAGATTTCTTAAACTTTGTAAAGAATGTTGACTGGATTATTAATGCCTATGAGAAATTTTCTCCAGATTTATATTACACAAAACATTTTAAAAAGGTGTTACCCACGCTTTCAAATTTACAAAAAATACTAATTTATCCTCGTACGAAGCCGAAGTGGGTTGACATATCAGTTAAGTTCGAAGCAATCCACTTAAAATAGGGTTTTGAATGAATATCAGCGAAAGCTTACCTAAGCGCATGCACGCCTTTCTGCTGGCGATACTCCAGTTCTTGCGTTTTCTCGTGATGCCTCAACAACATCGCGTGCGCCTGCTCCAACTGTTGTTGCCGTTTGTTCAACTCCTGGAGGCAACGTGCGATTCCATTGAGATTACTTGAGTAAAATAGTCTTTATGCGCATAATTTGATGTGCCGAAATATAGGAAGTAGCTTACTTAGGAGGGATCTAAACATTTTAGACAGTAAAATGAACCAATTTGTACTGTCCTTGAATTAATAGGAAATAAAAGAATCTTTCCGACAGAGTCAGAAGGTCGATAGGCTTTAGGGAAGTATGATGAGGTTGGGTATCAAAAAAGATTAGTAGCCTTACGTATACTGAGCAATATCATTATTTTATTTATTTATTTCCAAAATTAACAGCATAGACCAATACATTACATACTATAATTTAGATGAGCAAGAATTGTATTATTAATACTGCCCAACCGCCCAATTTCGTTTTCATAACAGGCATGAACGAAGCAGACCACGTTACTACGCGAGTACAGCAAACGTGAATGTTTTTTTTTGATATTTTTAGTAATTCGAAAGCAAGTATGAACATTGTTCATATTTTAACTATACGCTTGTGTAGCTAGCGCGATGTTATTGCTTTTCTAGTATTTGAAAACAAATATGATAATAATACCGCGGGCCGCACCAAACACGGCCGCGGTTTGACGACCACTGATCTAGAGTAAAAAGATATTTTTAGAGGGAAGAGAGAAAAGATATTTGTTGTTTTTGCTTGTGAGTTACCTCTCTGAGCAGTTCTTGTTCCTTGTGGTGCACAGCGAGCATGCGGCGTCGCCGGAACCGCCTCAGCTCTAGTTCCAAATACTCCCGCTGCGAGCGCACCAGTCGCGCCTCTTCCGCCGCCTCGGCTTGTTTTAGGCTATCTTTCTGCGACCTGTCGAAAATTTATCTCATGAGCACTGACTATTAGCGATATGGATAGTGGTACCAGCTGTTGTCGCTTAAGTTAGGAGGCCCTTAGTGTTACGTCCAGTCTACAGTGTACAGCTCTTCGTGACTAGTCAAATATTATTGTGATATTGGGTTTTATCTTTTATACTGACTCTGTGGAAGTACAGAGGTCTGTTTACCGAATTTTCAGTTTTCTAATGTAGAAATGATTATGATTATAATCACAAAAAAAAAAGGTTATAAAAATATACTGACTGTAACGTCGCATCGCGTTGTCTCTTAGGCGTGGCGTCGTCCATGCTGAGCTCCTTTTTCCACCGTTCCTTGTTGGCCTTGTATTCGCGCTTGCGTTGCGTGTCGAACGCTTTCCGCTCTTGCTCCTGCCGCGCCGTGATGTCTTTTATTAATTTCTTCTCGGCGGCCGCGTTCTGTTTCTGCTTGCGTTCCATGTCCTGCGCGTGTTTCGTCTGTGGACATAGCATATAATGTGATAATACATTTTATTAAGCACTATAGTTATTGTAGCACATTTAAAAGGAGAATTAGACTAGGTTGATGTCTCAGAGAGAGAAATGGGGCCTAAAGCAAATTGAAAAACTTGTAAATCAAAAAACCAAATCGACCATTTAGATCAGGGCCAGAACAATAACAGAATGAAGTTATTCTGGGTTCTCTCGAGTTATTTTGATCTAGGTGTACGGAGCAATAAAGAGCACGAATCCAGGTGCCTGTGTAGTATAATTTAAGAATAAGGTTTCTAGTAAGTTCGTATAGGCAGGGTCTGGTGTCATTAAGCCGCCCGAAGGTCTCTGACACAATTTAACGTGTCATCCGAGCAACGGCAGCGCTCAGTTGTACATGCCACCCGCAGTCACCCATTCGAAGACTGACCGTACCGAACGTTGCTTAATTACGGTGATCGCTGACAAACACCTAATCAAAGTACGCTATAGTTACCTGCAACCGTTCGAGGTCTCTCGACAGCTGTTGAAGCAGCGTGTCGTACTCCCGATCCAGCTGGGCCTTGTGAGCCTCGACGTCCGCTTTGCACCGCTCCTCGAGTTTGACCAGCGCCGCTTGGTGTTCGCGCCGCATTCGCTTGTAGCCGGACATTTGTTCGTGCATCTCCTGACGGAAAACAACCACACTATAGTAATCTGGATAAGTTGTGACACAAAACACTGGACAGTCAAAAATTTGCGTCATAAGTTTGCAAAGATTTTCACTGGCGTACCGTCAAGCTGCAGAACTAAAAACATTTCACCGTAACAGTCCAAAAAAACATATCACTGTAACAGTTCAAATTTCCTTCAGTCTTTTCAAGAAGTTGTTAACTTAATTGAATAGAACAGCTTTATATCACAATGAAGCTAATTTCAGTGTCAACTCATTTAACTAAGCTTAGTCGTAATGTCCTTTACCATTAGAAACACAAACGTGAAATAGCAATAGTTCTTAGTGCTGTCGAAGTAATGTCTATTTCAATCCCATAGAAAATCGCATACCTACACTAGCAACACTTCAGAAATTAGCTTTTGCCTGCTCTGGTTTCGTTTGACCTTTTGATCACCAAAGTCATCTATACTTTCGAATTTGTAGACTCCACCGATGACTACAATGGTCAAAAAACTGTTGGCGATTTTAAGGTGCTCTGTATGCTGAGTGTGAGTTTTGTCGTAAACATGACGCGCTCTTCGGCGAGCGCGTAAGCATGTAATTTGAATGAAGAAATGTACAGCGGCGCGTTTTTGAAACACAACAAGTTCATACAAAATATATGAAGAGCTCGCTCGCCGAAGAGCGCGTCATGTTTACGACAAAACTCACAGTCAGCATATTGTAGTAAAAATCTGTATAAACGAGCCCTTATAATATTTGAATGTGAGTCGTACCTGGTTATGCTCCTTCTGCTGCTTGGTGACGATGCTGGTAGTCCGTATCGTGGCGAAGTTGTTGGCGCCGTGCTCCGACACCAGCGACATCGCCGCCGACACGTTGTTGCTCACTGCGGACATTTATACAATATTTTACAACGGCGTAGTGACTATGTAACAATAGACTTCAAATATTCGAACTCAGGCAAACAGGCCGACAGGCCTCTTGACGGTAAGAAGCTCCCGTTGCTTATGGACAAATACAACATCGGAAGTGCTACTAATGGTTTGCAAAACCGCACTAAGCTTCCGTTACGGATCCTGAACATTTTAAATGTGTCGCGCCAAGAAGTAAGTACATGGACACAATATATTACAACACATTATTGGTGCTGTTTTTACTTAAGTTTGTTTTGGCACCCAGCTACGTCGTTATGTGACAAGCCGAAAATATATGTAGCACGCCCGACCATAAACTTACTTTGTTAAGCTAATACTTTTAGCATTGACAACGAGCTCATCCGAATTGTAATAAATAGAACAAACTCCTATGCGTCTGCCGCCACTGCGTGTTCCTGATATCGGCGCTGCTCTTCTGGTTCGTTCGCCAAGTGGACGGACCAGGAGAGCTGCATCAGCCTTTTTTTAATAGTCCACTGCAGGACTTAGGCCTACCCACGAAGGGTGATTGGGCCATATCCACCATGCTGGCCCAGTGCGGGTTGGTGGATTCACATACGCCATCGAATTTCTCCTACGGAAGTATGCAGGTTGCCTCACGATGTTTTCCTTCACCGAAAAGCCAGTGGTGTGAAATTCCGTACATAAATTCCAAAGAACTCATTGGTACGGGACCGGGGATTTGAACCCACGACCTCACGATTGTAAGGCGGGTGTCACTACCTCTTGACCACCACGGCTTACCAGGAGAGCTAAGCTTAACATATTCGCTGTACTCTAGCGAGTGAAGTTCCCTTTCACGCTCGCGTTCCCTCGCATCCCAATTTGCGTAGTCTTCGCCGTACTCCTCACAGAGCGAGTCTCAGTTAGGCATGTTGCTCATTTGAGAAAGTAAGGCAAGAAGGACCTAATAAAATAAACAAAACAAACTCACTCCTATGCGTCTGCCGCCGCTGCGTGTTCCTGTTATCGTCGCTGCTCTCCTGGTCCGTCCGCCACGTGGACGGCGCGTTCACATATTCCCTGTACTCTAGCGGCTGTCGTTCCCTTTCACGCTCGCGCTCCCTGGCCTCACGGATCGCGTCCCGATTGGCGTAGTCGTCGCCGTACTCCTCGCAGAGCGAGTCCCGGTTGGCGTACTCCCGAACGGCGTCGCGGTTGACGTAGTCGTCGTGCGCGGGCGGCAGAGGGCTCTCGCTCTCTCTGCGTAGGAAACACCAACATGAGTAAAGCCAGCGCCAGCGCTTGCGGCCCAGGCTGCGCTGGCTGGCGGCAGCGAGGGCTCTGAAAGGCAAATGCTCTAGTGCAACGTGCGGTACAAGCGTACGTGCGGTGCTCCACTACACTCGATCCTACTACTATTTTTTTTATATACATGCTTATTCCCTAACAACATTTCAGTGACTGTTAATTACTTTCTTTTGTCGAAGGATCGTGGCAGATGGCCCTACAAGTCGAGAGGCTTATAACTCTCGCAGTGGGTTAGAGTATAGTTTAATCTACATAATACAATTCACTTCGGTAAAAAAAATGAAGATAGAAGGAAAAAGGTATAAGCCGAATCATATAAGTCGGCGGCTTTGAAGTTGCTACAAGCTGCGCAATATCAAATCCTGACTGAAGCTCACATAAAGCTGCGCGTTAATTGGATTTCCCGCAGCTTGTAGCTAACCTCACATCCGTCGACTTAATTGATTCGGCGTATAACAAGCTGTGATCGGTGAGATTTTTATATTTAGAAGTCTTCATTACATTTTTTCTAGAATTCAATTTGGTAAAGATAGACGAATACGATGAAGCAACGACACTAATGAAAGCAACAAGCGAAACAAAACAAACAGTCCTTCAATTTTAAAAAATTGCTAATAATTAGCTAGTTTGCAGTTACTGATTACAAAAATATACTACACATTTACAATCTAGAAGCAATATCTTTACAACCTAAATTACATGCATATAACACTGGCTGTTAACTTTGAAGTGACACATCGATACATTACTCTTATAGCCTGACTAAATTGCACGCGCGTACGCCAACGTATACATTTTCACTATCACGCGTAACTTTCCAATTTTTCGGACTATAGAGGTGTATTTTTAGACAATAGACACAATCTAGGATATTTTATTCACTATTATGACCAACTTTTGCTATGAGGCCAACCCTGATAACATAAAAAAAAATAGTTGATAAAATTTGGCTCCTTTATATAGGCAGAATTACACAGCTAAGCGGATCCCAATCCTCACGCAGCTGTTAAGTGAGCTTCAGTATGGATTCGATCATCCGCAGTTTGCAGCTAACATCACAGCCGCCAAGTTGTATGATTCGGACTATGGAAGGCCACATAATGATGAATACGATATCTTGAAATATGTCCTTCACTTAGGCTTTGTTTTGATAAAGTGTACAGCCAGCAAGTTGAACAGATATGACAAGCGACATACCTGGGAGGATGTGAAGGGAACACGTACTGCGGCTGTTGCTGGTGCTGGTTGTGGTGGTTTGCATTTATCTGAAACAAAGGATCAATCAAACAGTGAGGTTTAGGCTCGAAACATTTTTTCTGAGTGAGCAGATCTGTTTAATTTTGGTGACACTTTATGTCATTTACGGAAAAAATAGCGAGAAAATATGCCTTTTCTAGGAAATCCTGTAAAAATTGAAAGAATACCTATACCCAGGATGGATTGTGGCAATAGATTGATTAGATAGATGATAGACTGTCATTTGAGTTTATCTGTATTTATTTATATTTTGTGCTTTTTTGGTGACTTCCACTCCTTCACTTTTTAGATTAGAATCTGCCCCACTCGTCTCATCTTGGTGGGGCAGATTCCACTCACTTTTTAGACCTGTGGAATCTACACCACTAGAGGTGTCGCGCGATTTAAAACAAATTGGTAGTGCAAAAATCACTAAGTTGATAAAAATATAACAAAGGACATGTTCACAAAATGTATGGAGGCTGGTATAATAATAATCAAAAAATCTAACCACAAGACTCGTTACATTTCGAGAAAGTTCATATTTTTCTGAGTCTATTACATCAATTGAAAACAAAAAAGAGCCCTGCATTTTTTTTTAAATTAATTTTGATTTTATTAGGATAAATAAATATATTTGGCTCAATAGGTAGTTTATCTCTAGGAACTCTGATTAAGTAACCTCCAAATTGTTAAATAAAAGCATTTTTACCAATTAGACACACTCTTTAAGTGATTTTTTGTCACATTGTACCTACTAACTGGTCACACTGGTAGGTTATAATTTTCAATTTTAGCAAATTAAGAGGTAAATGTTGAAGAATCAGCTTTGAATCCAAGTAAAATAACGTTAGAAGCACTTTATTATTGTTAAACTAGAAAAAATAAAAAGCTGCATTATTTTTTTTTCAGATAATTTATTTTTCACTTTAAAAAAAAATGCAGGGATAAAAAAATCTAAATTAAATATTTTTCAGAAGCCCATAAAACAAGCTTTCAAATGATGTATATATCATCTTGGTTAGATTTTTATCTGAATATTATACCACTTGTGGACATAACCTTTAGGGTACACAATTTCCTTCTCCTTTAGAAATCTACAAGGGAAGCATATGTCCAGCAGCCACCAGCTAAACTTCTATGCGTGAGATAGAGACCAGTACAGGTCGCGTCACACAAGTTCGTCAAGCGAAAATTAAGTTAGCTACAAGCTGCTCAATATCCAATCCTGACTGAAGGTCACACAAAGCCGCGCGTTGATTGGATATTGCGCAGCCTGTATCTAACTTCGTTTCCGCCAACTTGTGCAACGCGGCCTACACCTGCTAGATGTCCAATATCAAAAACAGGCTTGCGTGCACACACCCCATACAATATTTACTAAGAAATTACCACAAAATGGCAGAACTTTCCCGTTCACCCCGCGCGATGCATCGCAATATTTTTTTTTATATTTTAGCTATCCAACAGTGTAATTGAACTTATAATGGAGATGATAGAAATGAAGCACTGTATCCCTTTTGTTATCATTCGTTTCTTTTACTTGCCTCCCCGATATGGAAGCTTTTTTAAAGATGTATTTAAGTCCTAAGTTGAAAGAGTCGTAAAGGTAAGATAAAAATTACTTACAGGCTGCGGCCGCCTGCGCAGGCTGCCAGAAGACGAGCTCTGGCTGGACGCGCCGGCCGCGCTGTGCTCCGACGTGGCCGAGTTGGACTTGGAACTGTCGCCGCCTGATCGCTCCTCGGCCGTCTCTTCACTATCACCTGCACACAACATCGATATTTATGTTATTTAACTTCCTGGTGTCAAGAGTTTTTAAGCCTCCTGGAAGCCTCTGACATGGCTGAATGGTTAAAATAACTGGGACCCACAATTTAACGTGACATCCGAGCTACGGCAGCGCTCACCTATCCGAAGACTGACCGCACCGAACATCGCTCAACTACGGTGATCACTGAGAAACATAGCCAAACTATGAGCGGTTACAAATAAGCGCTTACTATTTGTATGTATAGACAATGTCTCAGACGTTTAATTTATTTTTATACTTTCTCGTTCCATTTATTTAATTTTTTTCATTCGATATAAAACTGGCTAGCATGAAAAAAATGCCCAATTTGTTCAGTTAGTTGTCTCGTCATACACGAGAGAATTGGTCGAATATTTGGTCTCCTGAGATTTGTTATTAAAAGTTTACACAGTAATTAACAACGTTGTTTACCGCAATATGTGGTTCGCTTATTTTTAAATTTATGCAAAGTATACCATGATATTTTTTTACTTTTAGCGGTGTATTGTGGGCGTTCCGCGAGGTTTTTTAAATAGCGTCGATTATCCTTTATTTTATGCAACGTGGCACACACCAAGGTGCTACAGTCTACACGTTTTATATTTTAACACTAATATTTTTATTTTTGAAAGACAATAAAATGAGCGTGGTTAACACTGATTTTATTGTCTTTTCATCACAATAAAATAACGAACTGAAATTACCGTTGGACACTCGCGAGTTGTTTTCAAAGTTTTTATGTTGAACACTTTTTTGTAACAGCAAAGTGAGATGTTCAGTTCTGTTCAAGGCAACGCTGTTGAAACTTTGCGAATGCAGCTTTTGACAATGAGCTGTTTGCTTTTATTTCGGGACAATGTAGCACTCTGCGTGTGATAAGACTTGGTTAAACATTGTTTGGATATGCGCCAAAGTTTATTTTGGCGCAACAAACTAATTGTCTCGATTACTGATCAAGTAGTTGGTAAATAAAGAGGTTCGAATATATTTTAAGTCATCTTGTCAAATGTTGACTAACGTGCAACAGCGCTGGAATGCCCCGGGCTTGCGCGTTTGTAAAAACCAGCTAGATAATTTGTTTTTCCATGCCAATTATATTTTGGTGATTGAAAATTTATTGGTGGATCTAATTTGTTTAGTATTTGAAATGAAATTAATTTTATTCGACATCACAATAATACACGATTCAATAGCTTGCAAGAATAGGAAAAATGCAAAAAATGTCGAAATGTAGTAATTTTTTTTATTATTAAATTTGATTACGGCACAAAGCACAAATGTTGGTAACTTAGCGCACACGAGTAATGTAGGGTAGAAAGGACACACGGTGATAAGAAATTGTTAATAGTGACTGTACAGATCTTAAACCTGCTTATCATAATAGGTTCAGCGCAGGTAGCGGCAGTTTAGCATGAGTCCCGCTGAGGGTAGTGTGGAGGGGATGGCTGAGCATGGTGACCTCTAAACCCATACGCAGCCATCCTACGGAGGGGGTATCAATATTTAATCCTTTCGCCCCTTTGGCCTTCTTCGCGCCAGAGGGCGAGAGCGCCTCCCCTCTAACCAGCACCACCAGCCGACCCAAGAAGGCGAAAAAGAAGGCGCCTAAGAAGAAGCTAGCCCAGGCAGTACAAAGGCCTGCGACCCAACCTGCACATCAACCCGGGACAGAGGGGGCTCTCGGTCCCTCCACGGCAGGACCCCTTCCACCACCAGCAACAGCAGCAGCGCCGAGGGCCGCAGAAATACTAGCCCCAGCGCCCCAGCCCCAGCCACAACCTAAAGCTGCCGCCACTGACGCGGGGCCCAGGCTTCCGATTCCCCAGAAGAAGGCTGCACCCAGAAGAAGGAGGCGGGCCACATCGGCGCCTCCATCACCTACTGAGGAGAGAGCAGGCCATCAGGGAGCGAGGGTCCAATTTGCCCCACCCCCCCTCGACTGGCCGCTCAGCTGCACAAGCCAAGCAACTCCGCAATGCCCCGCCGGCGGCGGTGCTGATGAGACAAGCTCCAGGCGGGTGGCAACCTTGGCCAACAACACAGCAGAGCCAACCAATCCTGTGCGGACCTCCTGGCTTATCAGGCCCGAGGTTCAGACCACCACAACCGCAAGCCCAACCGCGGGCCTACCCCCGCATCATGACGACGGGGACACCGGCGAGCGCCCAACGCGGGGAGCCCATCTGCGCTATGATGGGTGCCCTGGTGGGCCTACTCGCCGCCATCGCTTCCGGTGAAGATCTCCGGGATGCGGCGATGCGCGGATTGGCCACTATCCAAGGACTTTATTATGAATAGTGGCCATCTGCGCATATTATACTGGAACGCCGGGGGGATAAGAAATAAGATCCCGGCGCTTCGTCTTCTCGTCCGGTCGCAGGACATACATATAGTCCTCCTGGGCGAGACCAAGCTGACACCGAAGCAGGAATTGGGGATGTCGGGCTACTTCGTGTACCGCCGGGATGAAGTCTCTCCCCGGGGCCCGGCTTACCGCGGAACGGCGGCCCTAGTGAGAAGGAACGTAATGCACGAGGAGCTCGAGCGTCCTGAATTTAAGCAGATTAGAACCACCGGAGTCAGAGTACAGGTGGCCGGACGCGAAACAAACATCTTCGCAGGCTACCGTCCTCCAGTGAACGCACCCCTGACCACAGAAGACTTAGATGCCATCTTCGCCGAGAAGTACCCAACTCTTCTTGCGGCCGACCTCAACGCCAAACACGTGTCGTGGGGGTCGCATAGCAACACAGCGCAGGGGAAGAAGCTGATGCACGCCACAGAAACCAGGGGGATCTCCGTGGTGGGACCGGACTCACCGTCCCACGTACCGACGAACCCGCACCACAGAGCCGACGTACTGGACATCGTGCTGCACAAAGGGATCGATGCGCCATTGCTCGTGGAGGTGATTTATGACCTAGATGAGCCGCATCTCCCCTTGCTGATCACAATTGGAGGGCAGACGTCCTGTGCTCGACCTCGATTCGTCCAATTCAAGACGGACTGGTCCAAGTTCCAGAGAGAACTCCAATCGTTGACAGTCGGAAAGCTGAGCACCGCAGAAGAGGTGGAAGCATGCGCGAACTCGCTGACCAAGGCGATTGTAGAGGCGAAAGATTCAGCCACCACGGAGTTGCCCCGAACAGCATGGCGCGAAGAGCTGCCTTCGAACCTAAGAGCGGTACGCAACGAAAAGCGTAAACTCAGACAGCTGTGGGCCCACACACGCTGTCCAAGGACGAAGAGGCAGTTGAACGCCATAACAGAGAGATTTGCAGAGTTGGTAAGGGCCTGGAGGGGTACCACCTGGGACGCACACATCGCCCAGTGTGAAGAGGACAAGACCAACCTGTACAATCTCAACCGCCACCTGACCCAGGCTAAAGCGTCCGTTTGCCCACTATTAGACAGCAGCGGCGTTACTCAGCCTTAGAGAGGGCAGAGCTCCTAGCTGACCATTTGGAAGGTCAGTTCCAGCTGCACCCGGTCCCAGTAGAAGCCTCAGACGACGTTAGGGAACATCACCAGCGAATCGCACGGGAGGTGTCAGAATTCCTACAGTCTCCGGCTACACCGTTGGGAGGGGAGGACTTTATATCCCCAACGGAGGTGGTTCGAGCCGCGAGGAGACTGAATGTGAAGAAGGCACCGGGTCATGACGGGATCTCCAACGCCGCCCTCAGGAGGATGCCGGCGAAGGGCTTAGTCTGCCTGACCCGGCTATTTAACGGAATTCTGAGGACAGGACACTTCCCTACGATTTGGAAGACTGGAAAGGTGATCGTTCTACCGAAGCCCGGCAAAGATAGAAGGCAACCGTCCAGTTACCGACCAATAACGCTGCTGCCACACATGTCGAAGCTGTTCGAGCGTTTGATGCTGCGGAGATTGCGCCCCCACTTCACACCAAGGGAGGAGCAATACGGATTCCGAGCACATCACCCCACCACGCTCCAGCTGACTCGTGTGCTGCACCACCTAACCAGCGAGTTGAATCTAGGACGACACTCTGTTGCCGTCTTCTTAGACGTCGAGAAGGCCTTTGACCGGGTATGGCACGAGGGCCTCATCCATAAGTTGATGCGCACCACGGCGCCGCCCGCGCTAGTTCGAGTCGCGGCGTCATCCCTTGAAGGCCGCCAGTTCTACGTGTCCGTCGAGGACGTCAGCTCCGGACACAGAAGAATTGCTGCGGGAGTTCCTCAGGGGAGTTGCACATCACCATTCTACTATGCCATTTATACTGACGACATACCGATACTGGAAGACCTCAGGCCAGGAGAACGGGGAGTCGTCCTCGCCCTCTTTGCGGACGACAGCGCTTACATCTCGTCGTCTAGAAACAAGAGAATAGCCGCTGGCAGGATCCAACGAGTCCTAGATGTCCTGCCAGAATGGCTCGATAAATGGCGGATTGCCGTCAACGTGGGCAAAACGGCAGCGCTGTTGACCGGGAAATCACCAAGACTACCACCACTTTTAAAGCCACTGCAGCTTAGAGGACAAGACATCGCGTGGGAAAGCAACTGCAAGTACCTGGGTGTCTACATCGACCGGGCCCTTCGCATGAGCTCGCAGACCTTGCACGCCGTTCACCAGGCGAAAGCTGCTCGAGCTCTGCTGCGACCCGTGCTGAGCTCTAAGCTGCCGCTGAAGACCAAAGTAGGGATCTACAAGACCTACATTCGTTCCCGGTTGACTTACGCAGCGCCCGCTTGGTACGCGCTCTGCTCAGCCAGCCAGAAGAAAAAGATGCAAGTGGTGCAAAACGTCTCTCTGAGAATGATCTCGGGAGCCGGCCGGTACGTTCGCAATGACGTTATCGCCCGGGACGTGCAAATCGAAACGGTGGGGGAGTTCGTGGCTCGTCTGTCGCGTGGCATGTTTGACCGCGCGGACAATGGGCCACACCCCCACCTGAATAACATTGCGCCGCTTCACGCACGCCCCCGACGAACGTACATGGCGTGCCCTCCCTAGAGATCTCCTCCTGGCTGGCTCGGACACGGGGCAGGACTCTGGGGGACCAAGCGGAATTCAGAAGATAAATGAGGCCCAAAAAACGAAGAGAGTACCACCATGCCAAAGAATGGCCACCCCAGTACAACCAAGCCAAGATGTGGCCAGCGATGGCTATACAAGTGGCTAGCGAGGGTGCTGAGAGAAGCCGCCCGTCCTCGCGGACGGGAAGGGTACTCGCACCCTCCCAACATTGCCCCTCAGTTTGATAGCTGAGGCGTCCAGCCTCTGAAAAGAGCGCAAGCTCGAGTCGGAATCCTCACTCCCGCCAAACACGGGGGGAGAAGAACCCGGATGATGATGCATCCACACTTCGCTCGGCGCTACACTACACATATGCCGCGACCTGTAACTCTAGTTTTTACATTTTAAATTCCATTAAAAGATGTTCTCTGTATGAAATCGACGACTACGTTTGGGCGAGCGTGGTCGCGATATGTATCCGGGTCGTCCATCCACGTAAGTTCTTGCTACATCAAATTAATAAAGCAGCTCAAGACAAGTATTGATTTACCCATAGTAATCTCATAGTACCCGTGGCGCAGTGTTGAGCACGGGCGTAGGGAGCGCTCGGCAGGCATGAGGTTGGTGGGCGGGTGTGCTCCGGCGTCTCGTTTCTCTGGCGCCCATACCATTATTTCGGCTTTCCCGCAGCGCTCTGCGCATAACTATCCATCCGCCGATTTCTGTGGCGCTTAGTATATCTCGAGTCCAAATTCAAAAAGGTAAAAAGTAGGAAGGTAAAATGATCAGAGATTACTTGAACCTTCTTACTGGAACTAGAGGGTTCAAATTTTCTAAAAAGACAAAATACCAAGTGAAACCTAATTGTAACTAGGTATTTTGACATTCCAACTGGTGATTTTGAGGTATGCGACAGACTGCGTTTCTTTTTGTTCATTCTCGCGTATACTGTATAACCAGATATGAATATGACAGCTGTAACGTAGTTTTTATTTGAGTAAAATTTTGCAGTACTTCTTTCGCGCTGCCTACTTGGTTCACGACGAATCGAACTGATAGCGAGCATGGTATTACTAACATAGTAACTATTGTTTATTCTGTGCCAAAATCGTACTCGCAAAGTACTCGAGTGGAGACCACGTACCGGCAAGCGACGTCCACCGACGGACAGATAATCTCATTAAGACCGCGTTCGATGCAAGCTGCTACCAACCCATCTTATTAGAGATCTACAGGGGAGGCCTATGTCCAGCAGTAGACGTCCTATGACTGATGGATGGATGGAATATCTATCCAGGTCTTTCATCCTGATACATTCTTGCTACATCAAAAAGAACACAACAGACTAAAGCAAGCTTTAACTCACCAATGGCGCTCTCATTGTCCCCATCGACCATGAGTATTTTCTTCATCTTCCTATAGTTGAGGTTGTCCAGGTCCCGCACTGCGGCTTTAGTTCTTTGTATGAGGTCGACGAGCACGTTGGGCGATCGCGGCCGCGATATGAACGGGTGGGAAAGCAGTTTCGTAGAGGACGGCCGGTCGGCTGGGTTCTTTTGTAAGCACGCTTCTACGAAATACCGGAATGTATCTGTCCACTCGGGCGCCTGCGGAATAAAACTGTCTGGTAAGCTTCGAGTAAATATCTATAGTCACAATCGTGCAAAAAAGGTGTTCGAGCCAAAACCCTGCCCAAGATACGTAGTGGGCAGGCTTTTTAGTTAGTCGTAAGACGATTGCAAGCCAACTACAACGCCGCGCGATGCCAAAGTGCTCGGTTGCAAGCACTAATTGGGTGACATAACGTCGAAATTCGTGAAAAGGGATCATTGTGAATTCCTAATTGCAAATATCTAAATATAGGTATAAATATATGTATATGTCGGCGCTCGGACATTTTTTTTACTATTTTCACTTAGGGTCTGTAGATATTTGCTTGAAGAACACTTAATTCTAATCTCAGCGAATCCGAAGTGCAATGATTATATCAAGGAAATTGACGGATTTCTTTTTTTCGTTTTCCGTCCCTCTCGCTCACGTGGCGCGAGCAGGATAAAAAGTTCAAGACCACCGTGAATAAAAAGGCAGGCTAAAACGTGTAACTTCTGTAATTGTCAGCTTATTTTTACTTTACAACAGAACGTATGCCTCATCCCTCTTTTGCCTATTATCCTCATGTTTTGTATCTTGGATATTAGGTAAATAAATAACAATTCAAACTCATAGCAACTGTATTCTTTATACTCTATGGAATGACAAAGATCATTTACAACCAAATCAATGTATTTACTCAATTTTATTTAAGGACCGATAGAATAAATTACTATAGAAAACAAAACTTGAAACAAACATACACAACCTGTTTCTATGAAAATGTCTAAAACAGTGCAGTTTAGCAAAATTCCTATAGATTTATATTTCACTTGTATTCGATATTTCGGTAATTCTTGCACTTCAAATATGTTCGATATAATTGTTGTATAATAATTCATCTATGAACTGATCGATAGTAAATAAGTTCAATTGGAAACTGGGAATTTGGTTAAATTTAGGTTGCAAGATTCCACCCGAACTTACATACGATTACATCCATTGAAAGTTAAATAAAAGTTTGTAAAAATAAACGTACTTGCAAGGTGGGCGATTCGTTCTGTGCTATGTGGTAGAGTGCGGACATGGCGTTCATATTGAAATAGGGCGGCTTGCGCTCCGCCAGCTCGATACACGTTATACCTAGCGACCACACGTCCACCTGAAACAATAAGCGTATATATTAAAATCTGACAAGATATACCTACGGGAGATGACAATAGAGGCCAAAATAAGATTTGTTCACAACATTCTGTCTTTATTTCTTTATTTGGTCTGAGCCTACTTCTTCATGCCAAACCTCGAGACTTTCATTCTTTGGCTGTAATTCAATCACACGGACTTTGTTAAGCACGATTTGGTTTTTCAGCTGCTTTAAACTCTAGCTAGTAAATTCTTATGAGCATAAAAGTCAGCTAAGTTATTCGAGCTATTTTCCCGAGGGTAAAGTGTCACCCGCCGTGATACATACACTAATACGTACCTTCCCATTGTACTGGCCCTCATCCATAGCCAGTATAACCTCAGGCGCCATCCAGTACAGTGTGCCAACGAAACTATTCGCCAGGCACTTGATACTCGCACTCTTAAAGCCAATTAAGCTGACCGAACCATTCTTCTAAAAAATAAGTATATCGCCTCTCCACTCGCCTTGCTATAAGACAGTAATACAAACCTTCTCATCGTATTGCCTATCATCCATAGCCAGTATAACTTCGGGCGCCATCCAGTACGGCGTACCCACAAAGCTATTCGCTGGACACTTGATACTGGCGCTACTTAATCTGCAAGCTTGACCGAGCCATTCTCCTAACGTAAGATCTCACCCGCCTTGACACAATAGGTCCAATTATAATATTATCCATCGCAATTATAATAGCTCATTAGACTATTTCTGTTTCTTTTTCACTTTAGGCATTCGATAGCGAGAACACTTTTTAATAATTGGGCCTAATATAATAATACGGAGTACGCACCTTCCCATCGTACTGGCCCTCATCCATAGCCAGTATAACTTCGGGCGCCATCCAGTACGGGGTACCCACAAAGCTGTTCGCTGGACACTTGATACTGGCGCTACCGAAGTCCGCAAGCTTCACGGTGCCATTCTCTGTGAGGAGAATGTTCCCCGCCTTGATGTCTCGGTGGATGCGGCCCAGGCTGTGGAGGTACGACAGACCGGCGACGACGCCGTCGCATATTGCGGCTATTTCCTCTTCGCGCAGAGGCCGTTTGTGGACCTATCGCAAAAACAAAGGGAAAATAAACATTTTGAAAATCCTCGATTGTGATGATGTATTATAACTCTACTACCATACTAATAGGAGTAATAGGAATATTTATCTTTCCACAATAAAACATAGCCTAAATAATTTAGGGTGGAGAGAAAAACACTTTTTTTTTAAATTTAAATACTTCTGTATTTCCAATCATTGACCTATATGTTTTGGAGTATTTGTGCAAAATTTAAGCCTTCTAAGTTAGAAATTAGATTAGAAAGTAAAGGTGATGTCCACAAGTGGTATATTATTCAGAGAAAAATCTAACCAAGATGATATATACATCATTTGAAAGCTTGTTTTATGGGCTTCTGAAAAATATTTAATTTAGATTTTTTTATCCCTGCATTTTTTTTTAAAGTGAAAAATAAATTATCTGAAAAAAAATAATGCAGCTTTTTATTTTTTCTAGTTTAACAATAATAAAGTGCTTCTAGCGTTGTTTTACTTGCATTCAAAGCTGATTCTTCCACATTTACCTCTTAATTTGCTAAAATTGAAAATTATAACCTACCAGTGTGACCAGTTAGTAGGTACAATGTGACAAAAAATCACTTAAAGAGTGTGTCTAATTGGTAAAAATGCTTTTATTTAACAATTTGGAGGTTACTTAATCAGAGTTCCTAGAGATAAACTACCTATTGAGCCAAATATATTTATTTATCCTAATAAAATCAAAATTAATTTTAAAAAAAATGCAGGGCTCTTTTTTGTTTTCAATTGATGTAATAGACTCAGAAAAATATGAACTTTCTCGAAATGTAACGAGTCTTGTGGTTAGATTTTTTGATTATTATTATACCAGCCTCCATACATTTTGTGAACATGTCCTTTGAAAGCTTATATTTTGCACAAATACTCCTAAACATAAAGGTTATTGATTGAAAATACAGGAGTTTTAAAATTTAAAAAAAAGTGCTTTTCTCTCCACCCTACTACATATATCACTTTCTGGCGTTTGAACTATATCTATGCCAAAAATAAAATCAATCTGTTGTTCTGTTGCTGCGTGAAAAAGTAACAAACTAACAGTCTAGTAAACAAGTAAAAGTAAAATTGACAAGCGACATTACAACCTGTATTTGAATACTAACCAACATCCAAACAAAATATTGCCAGTCGAATCATTGCTCGTTCGGCTAATTATTTACAGATATTCAATACATATTTACACTTCATTTACATGAATAATGTTGAAACCAATGAAACTTGCTAAATTCAAGCTTTTATCACTTTGATTGGAATTCAGTTTCGTAAATAGTTGCAAAATATTTTAGATGTGCATCAAATTCGATACTAATATTTATGGATGCGATTGTTTCTCCATATTTTGCTAATCGCGATCAAACGACTGGCCTTATGTTGATGAAATTTTATCAAACAGAGCAATATAATGAAATACATTTTATTGAATATTTTTGAGAGAACTATATGAAACTCCAATGAATTCTATGGAAACTAATCAGCGCTCGAATATTTCTTTTAAAACATTGTTATTTTAGAATTTAATGATACATTTGTAAAAAGTGATCTTATAGCTTAAAGCAATGTTTTCTAGACAACCAAATTAATTTGAATTTGATTAGTGCCAAATTTTCCTTTATAGTTCTTTGCTATAAGACAAATTAAACTTATTGGACGATGGAACACGAGGCGAGTGGGTGCACAGTAACTTTAAACTCATATTATGTTATCTTTTCATAAGGGAATGTGCGCAGCTTGTAGCTAACTTCGCAGACGCCAAAAAGTTTGATTCACCTTAAGATGAGCGTCTTGGAAATCGAACTTATGGCTTTCAAATTAAATTGCAACAGTCTTCCAATTAGACCACCGTAACATCTAATTAAACAGTAACCCAAACAAATAATCAACACAGAATCTAGCCCACGAGCGCGTCGTGCCTACTGCGTAACACAAAAACAGGAAACAGCGTGACATTATTATTATTTTATATCAATTTGCATTGTACGCGTGCGTCGGCATGCGACTTGCATTAATCAACGGCAAGAGGTGCTGCACTGTACTTTTAACTAGTAAGAGGCTTATTGTAGCTTAGACAAATATGTACAATATAATTATAGTACCAGCTGCGTGTCACGGCAAGGGATGAATTTATAGTTATAAATCTTCTAGAAGACATTTTCTAAAAATATTGAAAACTTCATTGCAATCTGTTGTGCAGGTTTGAAGATCTAAGCTAAACGAATACACAAACGAGACAAAAAAGGTGACTTTGCTCTATTTTGTAGTGATAGCTAATAGCGAAATTAAAAATCTATAAAAGATGTTCGTTTTCACCTAAAAGAACTTTTTTTTTCAGTTAATACAGCTGATATCTTCAATATCACACGGTTATCATTGAATACATCATAATTATCTCTATTTAGCTCTTTTCAGCTAAGGATCACAACAGCGTGTAACCTACAAATCCTATAATAAAAGCTTAAACATAGATGACTCAATAACAAGCCAGATTGTTGATACTCCATCGCAGTATTTCTTAGAAAATGACGTCACAAATCAAATATGAGCATTCAGGATTTCGGATGCAAGTTAGTCACCGAGTTTCAAAGAACGAATGCGTGAAGTGCGGCGTACGCTTATCAGTGACGCGGACGAGCGTAACCTAGTGATAACAGTAATAACAACACGTAAGAAAATTACTACTGAACAACTGATAGTCTAAATTGTATGTTTCAGGACTACGTTTAGTTATATCGTTCCTCAGAAGAATGATAAGTAATAGAAGTATTGCTAAATTTTACTCAAATAAAACTACGTTACAGCTGTCTTATTCATATCTGGTTATTAGGGTGTCCCTTATATGGCAAAAAAAAATTTTTTTTATAATTTCGAAACGCATACCCTCTACTTTTTTTATAAATGCTAAAATGTACTCAAATATGAAATTTCATATTTGTAGCATGATTGCAATCCGTGCCGACCGAGCTCTAAAGTTTAATGAAAAATGGTGTTTTGGCCTGACATTTTGGTTTGATCCAAAACTAATTAAAATGCAATAATCAAAGTAAATATGAGTAGGAATAAAATAACATCAAGATAAACTTTTATTTAAATACAAATTATAATAATAATTAATTAGGGTAACTTCTCTTTAGTGTAGTTTTTTTACAGTCTGGATACAGATTTCTATGTTCCTGAACACAACGCAACAAAAACTGTTTTTGCTCTTCTTCAGCCGTGATAAGCCCATTAAAATCTTGCATTAATTTAACTGCTCTTTCAGCAGTGTCATTTACGACCTTCAAATGACTTATTCGTCTTCTAGCTTCCAAAAAAGTAGGATTGTCACCCCAAGAAGATACATCCTCCCGAAGAAAACTGTCGTCGATCTGCAGTCGAGATAGGAATTGTTTGCTTCTTTGAGTCACAAAATCATCCAGCGTCATATCTGAAAGAAAGAAAAAACAGTTTAAAAAAGTAAAAACTAAGCCACGAAACTTTGAAAAAAGAAATAAGAAAATATTAAGCTTACTAAAGAAATTTTGCGTAATTTCTTCCTTCGATGGGATATAGCGTTTGGTGGAATCTGAACTTTCATCTCTGTTTAAATTATTAATCATTTTTGTCTTGGTTTTGATATCAACTTCTTCATCAAAGAGTGATAACACGACTGTTTCTTCACACAAATACCATAAATGATGAACAAACTTGCTTATGGATGCCTTGGAACTTGTCGCGTCTACTTTTTCATATTCTTTTAGAGCTTTCAAAAAGCATAAGTCTTGATTAGGTGCTTTAATTGCCACTGTGCATTCGAGCCAAGGTTTAGTATACAAGGTGACGATAAATAAGCAAACATCTTGTAGAGCATTTTTGTCCTTTGCAGTAATTTTAAGTTGCGATTGAAGCAAACATATTTTTATAGAATAGATCGCTCTCGCCATCCATCGCGCTTGATGCAATGCTCCAGGGGGCTTGAGTTTTAGTTTATTCTCTGTATCTCCTCCTAAGAACATAACGCATAGTTCCACCAATTCGCGGTAATCGTCTCTAATAAAAGGTTTTTCCAGTTCAGTCTTATAAAAAGTTAACAACGATGTAATTTTTGTCTCAGCAATATGTGCTTTAACTAAATTCAGAGGTGGCTCAATGTTATCGGTGTTAATATTTTTCCAATTATCTCTTAACTTTTTGAAAATTGGAATATCTGGGCTGCTTGCAATTTGCTTTACCTTGGTTTCAAAAACAGCTTTAAGTACCAACTCATAAATATGATGACGACAAGCAAAAAGCAGTAATTCCTTTTCTAAAGTCTGCTCCAAAATAGCACAAGCTCCACTGAAACGGCCAGTATTTGAATCTGTTGTATCGCAGCACATTATCTGTACTTTATCATGGAGGTTCCAGTCAAAGAGTGCAGTTGAAATGGCTTTAGCTTGATGTTTTCCAGAAGAACTCTCTAATTTTGGCACTGCAAGAAGCTGTTCTCTATCGTCAAATGAAGCAAGAATTGGCAAGCGTTCTTCTTTTGAACTTCGTACATCCAATCCAGGTAATAGTTTTCCATCCCAATGGACTGTGACTACGTCAGGCAAATTATTCTGGAAGTCAGTTTTTATTGCTTCTGCCCTAGATTTTCTCGCCATGTGTACGAATTCGCTGAATCGAAGATTTGTTAATAGGAAAATCATCGCTGTTCAAACCAAGCGCTTCTATAACCGCATGGAGAATGTAAACTGAGTCTCTTATGCTTAATTGGCATCGATCTAAAGCTGCTACCAGTTTAGGAGTTATGAAACTTTTCGTGCCTCTTTTAGAACTTTTTTCAGGGCAAGGAAGTGTACTAAGTTCAGAGTTAGAAATCTGTTCCTCATCCGAATTCTCCAGACATTCCAAGCTATCTATCGAAGAAGTAGATGCAACAGCCAATAACTCTCTTTGTTTTACCTTTCTTTCCTCTTCTTCCAATCGTCTTTGCCTAACTCGTTCTTCTTTCTCCGCCAATTTTTTGTCAATTCCACCTAAGCATCCCGGTCGACCTGCCTCTCTCTGTTTTCTTAAAAAATCTTTGTCTTCCTCTATCTTCATTATGTCGAAGGCATCAGCATGTGCAATATCAAATAAGTTGTCAAGGTCTTTTACAAAATTATTTTCACGGTTCTTGAACGTCACCTGAGTTTTCTTACAGTTTTTTTGCAGCTCCCTCCAAACATAATATAAATCAACAAGTTTCTTCACGCAGTTAGGAAATGCCTTCGTAGGAATTCTGGCTGTTTCCCAAAATATAATGCACTCTCTTATAACAAGATTCGCACTTTCACTAACAGTCAGCTTGACTTCACGTATATTGTAAAATAAAACGGTGAGAACTTGTCGATTAGATGGTAATTTTGCACCATTTATCTGGTGGCTTGGCAGTCCGATAAGGTAAATATTTTGTTTATCACTTCGTAATTCCACAGACATCTTCACACAATAAACAACAACGCACTAATAATGTTAGAAATCACGTATAAAATGACAATTGAAACTCGCAGTAACAGGTCGCAGCGCTGCACCCGCGCAACTTGTATGGACTAGTTAAAAACTCAAGTCGGCACGGGTTATCGTTTATAAATCGGGCTAATATTTATTTCTGTACTATATTAGGTCAATACAAAAGTTTTTAGGGGGTATGCGTAAAAATATATTGACATTGAAATTTAAGGGACACCCTACTGGTTATACAGCATACGCGAGAGTGAGTGGAACAAAAAAAACGCAATGTCTGTCGCATACGTCAAAATCACCAGTTGGAATGTCAAAATAGTAAAAATTTTGTTCCATCTTCATTCGTTCATTCTTCTATCTTTTTCGGAAATTTGAACCCTTTAGTTTCAGTAAGAAGGTTCAAATCTCTGATCATTTTAGCTTCCTACTTTTTACCTTTTTGAATTTGGACACCCGAGATAGCTCAATGCTAGTTTGTGAAACCCTTCGAAATTACATAAGTTCGGGTGTGCACATACACTCGAACTTACTTACTCTTTTTCTAACACCTTTTAAATTTCATATTTAAAATGGGACAAAGTGGTGTATATCTCTTGCTATTTTAGTATAGTTTTTATTACTTTAGTTCTTATTCTATGTATCGTTTTGTCTTTAAAAACAGGTGTCATTGGCATTGAGTATAGAATACGTAAAAAACTCGAAAAAAAAATCTGCTGTTCCATACATTTGGTCGCGGGTGAAAAATTTTTTTTTAGTTTTGACAAAAGTAGCAGAACAAAAGTTGTAAGTTTTGATGTACAGAATAAGCCCCTAAAAGGATGCTATTTGATTAGAAATAACCCTGTATATTTCAGTCTACGTCATATCTTTTTTTAACCAACTACCAAAAAGGAGGAGGTTCTATGTTCGTCTGTATGTTTTTTATGTATGTTCATCGATGTTTTCTCCAACTGTGAATCGATTAAAAAAAAACTTTTTTTAGTCTCAAACGGAGATAGTCCCAATTAAATTTTATAGAAATCGACTGAGCCTTTTTTGAAAAATGAACAATAATTAAAATTTTGTATAGGTACATCGATTAGATCGAAATATTCGAATTTTGTATACGATTGAAATCGGTTGTGACATTGTTTGCGAAATAAATTATTTACTCTTGCAACGACAACTTTTACTCTGAATTCTCATTAACTGCGTTTATACTATCTAGTGTTTATAACATCATCAGACGTGACGTTTCTTAGTCTCTATGTCAATGGAATAAATGAATTTTGAACTGGAATTGAACCAAAGTCACAATTCAGAGAAAAATATTGCTATTAGTAACAAAATGCAGATATTTTTCCCAGATTGCAATGACACCTTGAGATGAGACCTTGGTACTTGAATGAAATGTAGGCGTGTCTGTGATGCGCGTTACGTCACTACGGCCATATATGTCGTACATATCAATTGCAAAATATAGCATGCATTGGATGACATTTGATTTGGGTTTATTTTCATCACTGTCAGTACTACTAGTCATCTAAGCCAATGGAGCAGTTGTCCCAGCGGCCCAGAGCCAGGCACTGTTATTTAAAGGAGCTGGAGCAGAACGCCCTTAGCGAAACGTCAGTACAGAACCTATCTATCACCGATACTCCAAAATTAATAAGAATAACTGTCACCTACAACTCTGTGATGAAAGTCGTGGTGGCCCAATGCGAGAACACTCCCCCTACAAACGCTGTAGCTACAAATGAATTATTTGGTATTTATTCATGGATTTAACACACTACAGGCATTTGAGTGAAGTCTTTAGAAGAAATTCGCTGGCGCATGTGAACTCGCAATGGGCCAGCGGCAGCGTTTCCTTTACCGAAAAGCCAGTGCAGGGCAACAACTCATTCGTGCACGACCGGGATTTGAACCCAAGTCTTGCGGTTTCGATTCAAAGGCGATCGCTCTCCCACTAGATCACCACAGCTTCTTCTTGTATAAATTAGACAAAAACTAAATAAACTAGTTGAAACCATCGGTCGATAGCTTCGAGCAAATCTCTATAGAGTCACAATCGTGCAAAAAGTGTCCGAGCCAAAACTCCACTGCATAGATTGGGCAGGCTTCTCAGTTAGTCGCAAGGCGATTGCAAGCCGACTTCAACGCCGCGCGATGCCAAAGTGCTCGGTTACAAGCACCAATTAGGTGACATAACGTCGAGATTGGAGAAAACGGGTCATTGTGAATTATTTAATATAAATATCTAAGTCGGTATGTATGACGGCGTTAGGACATTTTTTTACTACTGTCACTTAAAGACTGTGGCTCTGTAGATATTTGCTCGAAGGTCGATAGGTATAAACGTAATGAGGTCACGCGACATTGAAATTGCATAAAAGTACCGGGTCCCTTACTCTTTGTTGTGTCCGATTCGTCATCACATTAATTCCCGTAATACAAATTAACAATGGTTTGAATTATCTCAAAGTTTTGCACAGGTCATCACCCTGTCTGACCTCGAGACAAAGATATTGAAACTGGCTTACAGGTCAATGCTGGTGTCTGAGACAAACGAAACTAAACCTTTTTTTATTTTGAACCATAGAATTGGTCTAAATTTCTAAAAGTTACGTGTAAGTTAGATATTATGTCATATATTTTATGTATAGGTTGAATCAAACTTAATGGCATTTGTGAAGTTAGCTACAAGTTGCGCAAAACCCCACCACTTACCCATATTGACCTACAAATTTGCTACTGCGTCATTAAGTTTGAATCATATTATAGTCTGTTTTAAGTGCCTAATAAACAGATAGAATAAATGTGTTGAATAATAGGCTTTATAAAGGTATCAAAATGTTTCACATATGAGTTAAGATATCGCCCTTCATGGCCTATAACCTAGGCCCTATGTGTTCATCAGGGGACAATGAAAAGGTCAGTTACAGTTCAGTAGGTTTTAGAGACAGATTTAGCACCCAGGAAAAACAAAAGGAAACAAAATGGCCCATATCTGGGATTTCCAACCCTAAACAACACGTTTAAATTAACAATTGAAACTAACCAGCGCAATAGGATTCCTACCACAGCTAACAAAAGAACTTTGAACCGATTGTGATGGAACATATCTAAGAACAAATAGTTATCTTTGTGACAAGCATTTCAAAAATCTGAAGTGAATGCAGGATTTGAACCTGCCCCTTCGGATCACTAGCCCGATGCTCTCCCAACATGCGCCAAATTTTTGAAGTGCTTATCATTACCACCAACTTGTAGCGTTTTTTGAAATGCTTGTCACAAAGATAACTAAAAATAATGGAAAGGACTCTAAATAAAAATCAGAACATAATTATCTAAGAACAGTCTCGACTAATTCACCTTTCATAATAAAAAATAAGATCAAAATTTGTTCATCCGTTCGGGAGCTACGATGCCACAGTAATTTACACACAGAGAGACACGTCAAACTTGTAACACTCGTTGTTTTTGAGTCGGGGGTTGAAAATACATACATAAATACGAATATATAAAAATACGCTTACCTCTATGATATCTGAGGCGGAACCAACGCAGTATTCCATTACTAGCCATGCTGTATGCTCGCGCTTGTAGCACCCCTTGTATTCTATAGTGTTCGGATGTTCCAATTGTTTTAGAAACCTGCACAATGAAAACAAAACAATTAGTATTGGAATGGTATTGTAACTAAAATAATTATATTATGGAATTCAACGCACGCGACCTAGTTATGGTATGGCAGTTGGATAATAGAGAGCTTATGCTTATGTGCATATTATAATTTTATTCATCTCTGATTAGTTAAAAAAATGACCACGTGCGACTCGGATTTGCGCACGAAGGGTTCCGAATAGGAGCCCTCCTACAATATTATATTACAAGCTTTTATTTGATTTGTAATGGATGCACTTATGTATGTAGGTACCTATGTAAGTTTGGGTGGAATCTTGCAAGTTAAATTCGACCAACTTTCCGGTTTCCGATTGAGCTGAAATTTTGCACGAATATGTATATATGTAATAATATGGCAACATAGAGCTGATCTGTTGACGGAGTTGGAAGGTGGCCGTGGAAACTCCTGTACTAAACAAGATAGACCTGTCGTGTTTGGGCTCGTTTTACCTGTCTTGGCTAGTGCCAACGTATCATGTAGCAGCAGAGTACTAACTCTGCTGCTACATGATATCCAGAAACTCAAATGTATTTTTAAAAACCTATAGGTATTTTTATAATAATTTATTTTATTCTGTTTTTAGTATTTGTTGTTATAGCGGCAAGAGAAACACATCATCTGTGAAAATTCCAACTGTCTAGCTATCACGATTTAAGAGATAGGTACAGCCTGGTGACAGACAGATGGACGGATAACAGTCTTAGTAATAGGGTCCCGTTTTTATCTTTTGGATACGGAACCCCGAAAAGACTAAAGCATAATCGAAATATACTATCTAGGTATAAAGGATACGAATTAAAAACCATTGAGGGCTTGCTTGTGGAAAAGGACAGCAAATGGACGCATTTTACATTCACATATGTGCACGGTATGCAAATCCAGTTCCATAATGAGCTAGCATGATAGATATGACCCAAACATCCTTCGCGGGTAGGCCGATGTTCAGTGGTGGATTATTAGGAGGCTGGTATAACGAAACATGCAGTACTCTCATCAATAGTGAGCTGTGAGGTAACCCTCTCACGTCAAGTTATTTTTGACCAAAGCGAAAGCGAATGTCTCCATTTTAAACACTGCGATTTTGCTTTCGTCTGTCCCAGATGTTGGTTTTCCTCTACAGGTCCCATATTTCAACAAATCTCGACGAACCTGGTTTAAAATCGATGTTAATGTATTTTAATGGATTATTAAGCGTTTTTTTTTTTGGATTTTTGATAGATTAAAATCGCCGACACCAAAAAAATCCCTCAAAAAGCGGGAAATTTGCTGTAGCGCTATTTATCAGCCGATTTCGATAAAATTTGTACGATTTTTAGCATCTAAAATATCTAAATCCTAACGAGATTTGTGAGTACCAAATCAGTCAAAAGATCGCCGAATGTTGCGAGGTCTCTGTTCGGAGAACTGCTAGTACTTAGCTTTCACAGGATCAGAATACAAATACATGAAGATATAATTATAATATGCGTCAATATATAACGCCAATAAATTATCTAGGCCACTAAACCAGCACAGCTGGTACGGGCTACTTAAAAATCTTCAAAACTGCGACATCTCGGTGATAAATAACAAACATTTCCTTAATTTACGACAATTTCGTGTTATATTCAAATAGTTTACTGATTTCTAACTGGTTTTAAACTTGTTCTTATTCTATTATATCTATTAATCATGGAAATTACTGCATACGCGGTAGAACAAGGCCTTTCTTTTGATATAGTCGATTCTTACGAAGACAATGAACTTTTCCTATGTCGTGGGATAATTTAGCCCATTCAATGCAAACAGGGCAAAAAGCTTTGATATAAAATACGCATTAAGATAATCTTCACAATTAAACACGAATTTCCGAAATGATTCAATCTAAGACGTTCACGAGTCTAGTGATGGAATAAAACGTATGTGTGTATATTCTATTTTTCGACCCGCGAGGTGGACAAATAACCTTAATACTTGGAGAAGGAATGTACTAGAGAAGCTACTAGCGTATAGGGTGTGAGAAAAAAGATGTTTATGTTTGTATCATATTCAGACTCTAGATAATAGTAAAAACCTGCATAATACTTATAGAAGTGATAGAAAATGGATTTTGATTTGGATATATAATAATAGTTCATAAATATGTTGATTTACTTAAGTATCTCATCAAAAATTCAACAGTCGTTTTTTTGTCTGACTACTACGTCTAGGCCGTGCGTAGTAGTCAGACAAAAAAAAACGTATACGCAAATATAAAAAAGATATTACTTTCGTCCTGTTCACTCTTTATACTTGCACATCTCGCCTTCTCTTACTTTTGTAATTATTATTATTAAGCGCCCTGTCTAGTTGTACTTCACTATGCCTCAACAAGACTGAAGAATCGCGATGGATGGAAGCAGTTTGCAACCGGTGTTATTGGAGATCTATATGGGAATCTGTCCCTGGGGGATCTGCCTATGTCCAGCAGTGGACGTCTTATGGCTGAAACGACGACGACGATTCTATTTTTGTAGTTTTAATTATTATTAAGGTCATTTTTGGTCCACAAATTCCTAGTTTGTATACTGATGTTACAAAATATTAGTCCATCAGATAGATTTAGTTATCAAAAATTTTAAACACAGGAATTTTTTCTTTTGTCTATTTCTATAGATGAAAGACCTTCACTTATTACAAGCTTTTATTTAACTTGCAATGTATGAATGTAAGTTCGGGTGGAATCTTGCAAGTTAAACTTGACCAACTTCCTGGTTTTCGATTAAGCTGAAATTTTGCACGCATATGTATATTGCGTGACAATGCAATATTATGGTACCTTGGAGCTGATCTGATGATGGAGTCGGAAGGTGGCCATAGGAACTCCTGTACTAAACAAGATAGACACGTATTTAGGCTCCTTTTACTTGTATTGGCTGGCACTCTGCTGCTATATGATATCCAGGATCTCAAAAGCTTGTATTTAAAAAGTTATATTTTTATAATTTATTTTTAGTAATTATTTTTCGCCATTAATGGCATGACATACTTCAATTGTGTACAGAATTCGAATAGTTCACACGAATCAATTTATCATCAATGTATATTTCAATAAAATTTAAATGGGACCACCTCTGAAGTGATCTTCCAAACACAAGCAATAATTTTAATTTCAATCATCAAAATCAGTTCATAATTGGCGGAGTAATCGCCTAACATATAAAACAGTACATATTTGAGGACCTCCTTTTTAAAGACAGATATAAGGAGAAATACTATTCACTTTGATATGAGTACACTTACTTAATTTCCTTTAAGATGTCCTGCCATTTTTCCTCACTCTGCTTCCCCAGATATGACATCTTTTTGATGGCCACAATCTCTTTGGTGAGATTGCAGCGAGCATAGTACACGGCGCCGAAGGAGCCATGGCCGATCTCGCGCAGGTCTTCGAATATCTTCTCCGGATCATGTCTGCTGAACAACTCGGCAATGTCTGGGTCCTTCAGGCTGCCAGGACGTGGCATTTTTATCTACAAGTAATTGATCATGTTACTATTAAGTTGTACTTTGGAATAGAAAAGCAGGCCTATGACAAGAAGTGCAATAGGCGACTGCAATATGTACATGTATGTAGGATGGTTTAAAGCAAACCTCCACACTAATGATAATGTACAGGTCGAATCATACAAGTCGGCGGATGTGAAGTTAGCCATAATAATATGCTGCGGAATATCCAATCGCAACTGAAGCTGAAATAAAACTGCGCAGGCTTTCCATTAACACTAGAGTACATGCGTGGCCTACTATAGAAGACCAGGGTCATATTATTGGCTATATCTTTAATATTTAGGGGGTACCGAGTTGAAATTCCACGAAAGCTTCCTTTTTGAAATTTGTCAACAGATTAGTAACCCACATAATGTATGTGAGTACACACATTTGTGCTATTTGGCGCCAAAACCGCGGGCCTACCATAGTAGTCCACGCGTGTATTGGTGTACCAAAATTAGATGAGTAAGTTTTTATTAAACTTTTGGTTTCTTAGGTTTTTAGGCCATATTTAATATTGTTTGATTGTATATAGAAACGAGAAATAGGAATATTTCTTTTCATTAATTTTTTTTGTAGATTTATCCCCAATTTCGTCATGAATGAATCTAGGATAGCACTATTGGAAATATGGCTGATGGCAACTAATGATGATAATGATAAAAATTACATCTGAAATGTAAAATAGAAATGCTAGTAAAGTAACAAATCTCATCAGTAGAACAACAAGATATTGTACCAAAAATGGACCAGATTGGTTGATTGTCACTCTGTCCGAGAGCCCTATATCAGTTTACTAAAAAAAATTTCAAAAACGTATATAACGTGGATTTGCCTCAATCACCAAAATAATGTAACTTCTAATTGTACGAAACGTAAAAAAAATACTATGTTTAAAAATGCAATTTTCAGAAAAAATCATCTCAAAGGTGTCATTTATGTAAAATTCTCGTATAAGTTTGCTAAATTGTTTAAAACTGAATTCCTTTCAGATATATAAAAACTATATTATTTTTTAGACTGTAAGAATGCATAACCACATCATTTCAATTGAATTTTAATTGATTTAACTATAAAATCTTACTTAGGGCTATTTTAAAAAGGCCTACCATACTACTATGGTATGCCATGCGTGTACTCTAGTGTTAAAGTTCAGTTGTTTTCACACTTTATGATGGCCATGGGTTCATGTAATGTACCAAAAGTTATTCAATTAAATAAGTAATGAAAAATAAGAAATAGTAAAATTATTTATCATTTTAATTGGTTTGATCTTTAGATCCAGGCAAAAAGCCCATATTCAGTAGTTTTTAGTTGTTTCTATGTTTTGTTTCTGTGTACCTAATTGTTTTATTCCAAATAAAATTTTCTGTATTTCTGTATTTCAGTAGATACAATTTAAGACAGATCCAAATAAGAGAACAAACAAAATCTGTCAGAAAATTACTAATGCATGTAACTGGTTAAAACTACAGAACTACAACAAAAAAAATGGTTTCTTAAAATGCCATAGTAGAGTTATTCAATTTTGGGTTATAATTGATAGCATAACTTTACACTAGTGCCTAACAATAAAACTGTATGTACAAAAAATATGTTCTATTTAATATTACCTACATAATTCTACAGTGACACATTTATTGTTGATATATCCTTATAACAAAGTAATGCTCATTTTTTAAAATTTGTATAATGGGAAATCACTCACATAGTCCTAACGACTAAGTTTCATCCGAATTCGGCGGTCTTTCTCAAGACGACGAGTGCTAGCGCGTGGACCCGTCTCACAGAGCATAGATATATATCAACAAATTTATAAAATATATATTTTAAAACCAGCAGTGTGTTTCTGGGTTTATTGGGTTGTTTGCAAAGGATGGAGTGTCATTGGCTACTTTTATTCCAGAAAATATAAATTTTATGATCTAATCGCTGACTCGAAAAGAAGAAGATCCCAGGAAATAAAAGCCCCTATGAGACAGCACTAAAATCAAAATATCATGCGGCCGAAGCATAGCTATTTGTACACCACGCTTGTGTTGAATGTGTCCAACATCATAATAACATGGCATCAATGCCAAGGAGTTAATTAAGAAAGCAAGTATTGCAATTGACTAATTTAAAGACTTTGCAAGGTCACATGGTAATGCTAGCTTGAAAAGAACAGAGAATTTGCATTATAGCTGGGGTATTACACAGATCTCACGAGATGGAATATGATGTGATTTTGACCTAACAGGGACATCATTTGACAAAGAACCCTGCTTAAAAACATAGGAATGTATATCATAAATAAGTTACTAATTAGTTACACAGTAATAATATATTATACTTTTTTCTCTTTGATTAAATTGTATCTTACAAAATCCCACATATTATTTATGTGAAATAGCCATGTCAGAGGCCTTCAGGCGGTTTAAAAACTCTGACACCAGGCCTAGCCACTCGGCCTATACAAATTTATTATTTATTATTATGTGAAATATATACAAATATATTAAATTGAAAAAATATTTTGCTTGTCAGGCAGATTAGTAAAATTCTTTTCTCTTATCACTCCATCAAATTAAACATACCTAAAGAATATTGCATCTTGAACTTGATGTGAGAGTCTATGATGATGACTAATGGGTATGAGTGATTATATACAGAACATTTTTTTCAAGTATGGGTGTACAATAAATCTGACAGGAAATAAGTATAATCAAATGTTGCCTAAAGACTAGATTGATCAATATGTCTCTTAAATTATATATTTGCTTAAAAAACAGAAAGTGAGTAAGGTCTTTCTAAATATTATATACTATTTATATTATATTCTAACACACCTTTTCACTCAACGAATGGCCTATAGTATAATTTTGTTCATATTTTTTCAAAGTAATAGTCTTAAGCTATTTTTCTAACACAATAAGCATAAGTGATGTTTTGGTGTACAGGGGAAATAGTTATTAAAAATAATAATTTGAAATATTAACTTCAACATGATCTATAAATACAATCTTGACTTCTTTATCAAATCTTTTTAAATCCGAGGAAGTTATATTTACTCTATGCATCATATCATAACATCTTATGATGTTCCTTGATTTCCTTATCTGTTTCTTGGGTTATTAGTTAACTGGACCTATTTTAGATAATGCTATACTAGATGCTGCATTTCTGGGTTGAAATTTAGTGATATAATAGTAAGATATGACAAGTATAGGTTGCGTCATACAAGTTGGCGGAAATGAAGTTACCAGCTGCGCAATATGCATTCAACATGCGGCATTATGTGAGCTTCAGTCAGGATTGGATATTGCACAGCTTGTAGCTAACTTCATTTCCGCCAACTTGTGTGACTTGCCTATCCAACATCTTCAAATCCCAAGTAAAGAAGAGAGCCTAGAAGATACCTAAAATTCTAGGTGAGCATGCTACACCCTAGATCGTAATCTGATTCTTTAGGTGCATTCGGGTAGCCTACTGGTGGCAAAAATTTTATTACAGTTAAAAACGCCAACAATGATCACATTCAGAGTTTGTTTTGTGAATGTGTAAGCTAAAGTGGCATTTTTAAATGTTTTCGTTCACTGTTCGGATAGCTCAAAAACAAGTTATAAAGCCATTGTGAACTGCCACTTTTGCCCGCAAAATGGGCAAAATTCCCAAACCGAACGGTTTACATTAATTTCCCTGTTTCTCAGGTTATTAGTTAAAAGGACCTATTTTAAAATGTGCTAGGTATACAAGATGCTGCTTTTCTTGGTTGAAATTTATTGATATAATAGTAAGATAAAATAATTACAACATGGGTGTCATCAAATCCCTAGTAAATAGGTATCTTCTAGGTAAGCGTGCTACACCCTAAACTGCATATCTGCTTAACATCAGGTAATGTTTTAAGATTACTCTTATGGTAATGTTGTTTATTACAACAACAATGCAATAAGATGTATAAGGCAATGAATAAAATTAGAAGCGATAACATCCTCATACTGAACTCTATTGATAACACAGCTGATCAAAATCAATAACCTTTATAGCCTACAACTAGTACACATCTTAAATAAAGTAGTATTGCTTTTAGGGATTAAGTTTGGAAGATGAAGTTTAGTAAGTTTTTGAGGTGCTATTCTATCAGCAGCATGAATTAAATTAATGTTTCATTACACAGGAGGTTAATAAGTAATGTACACGTACTGCTAGCGCCAGCTGTAAGCCGGCAGCGTCCGTCAGTTAATTAGAGCGCTCCCGTCGCCCCGGCCCATCCTCCGCACCACCCGCTATCTGCAAGTCGGAAACGACACCGATAACACCAACCACGCCAACTGTCGACCACATCTCACGAACAACACACTTATTCCCAATATCTAGGCTCCATTCCTTATTATCCTGATGAGCCTAGGATGTCTCAGTAATTTAATTAATGCCAGCTCCAGATAAACTGAACCACAACCCACCTCAACGTAAGGATTGGCACAGGAAAACTTTCAATTAATACTTTCAAGGGGTCGCACCTCTTTGACTGTGAAACACACCCAACTTCATCATTTATTATCCATCAAACCCTTCTTACGAGGGTGAGAATTGAAAATATTGCAAAATACTTGGCACTTACATACAAAATTTCGCTTCAAAATGGCGTTGGAGTATCGTGCGCAATGATGGTTTTTTGTTTCATATGGCACAACATTTAAAGTCTTCCATCACTTTTTTATTTCACTATAGATTCATTAGTTCACTTATTGATGAGCTTGATACTCTAAAAATAGAGTAAAATCGAAAATTTACAGAAAAATTATTTACAACTTTCCCGTATTGAAACCATAAACACAGCTTTTTTTTCTATCGAGCGACCTTTTCAAATAGTGTTGTCCATTATCTTGTAGAAGTAAAAATCGATCGATTTATAAAAATTGTCTCTGGTTATAAAAAGGATTTTTTTTTCATATATCAGGATTTTAAGTTAGGCGGTGTGCCTGCGGTGGCGGCCATGAAAACTATCTCGTCGGTCTGGCAGGTGGATGAAAGTTTTGACGATGATTATAACTGAGTTTATAACCGCCGTTGATCGATGTAAATAAAACTTCAACTTTAAACCGCGGTTTTGATATCGACGACTTTTTGACGTTCTATTTGAAGCTTTCCTCTTTTTCAGAGTAGCTTTCATTTAGAATATCCGTGCTTAGACGGACGCGACTGACAGCCGCGACTTAGCAATGTGCACAGTCTTAAAACATCCGGTGACCCAGATCGCTCTCGGACGTCCGAACGCTCAAGGACGTCCGAAGATGACGTCCGCGACTTATGTCCGATAGTGTGCACGGCTCAGTGTACAGTCTAGGTCGCGGCTTTCAATCGCGTCCGTAAGCCGCGTCCGATAATATGTTTCGAGTTTTACAAGTCGGCGGATGTGAAGTTAGCTACAAGCTGCACAATATCCAATCAACGCGTAGTTTTATTTAGCTTCAGTCGCAATTTTATGTTCATTCCAAAGTTGATAATGTTCATTCTATTGTTGTTTTTATTTTTAGTCTGTGTTATTCTATGAAAGAAGCATCGAGCGTTTCTTGCGTGTTTTGCCGGTTTTTATTTCTACAAACTTACAAATTGATAAGGTAAACTTAAATGATGATTATTTCGAAATAAGAGTGTTTAAATGTCCGCTGGAAACGATATATTTATTTCCTTTAACTTATATTTAGCATCAAACATTCGTTTCTATGTAACTAATGGTTTGGCATTTGGCGTCAATGTAATCAAAATGGCGGGACACCGATGGATCCGCATTGAGTTGTCTCCCGCTTCTAATAAACATCTTCACCTGCAAGCTCTAAAAGCAAACAAATAAAGTTTTCAGTTAACTAAATTTACTCTATTTACCTGAAATCTGACTAACGGTATGTTGAATGGAAGTTTGGAGGTTACCTTTGTTGCAATCGAAGTATAATCTAGGTTCTCCACTTTTCAGATGGCCGAGAAAAAGACCGGCGAACCTGAAGGAGAAGAAGAGTTCTCCGTAGAGAAAGTCTTAGACCGAAGAATGAGAAATGGAAAGGTACTTTTAAGTTATCAGTACGTTAAAATGCTTCACCTCCGTATTTTTGGCGCTAACTTAAATTCATAAACATAATTTTACTAAGTGTAATTAGTTATTTTATTAGCAATGCAAAGCGTTCTTTCTCATAAATTATATAAGTATGTCCTCCATATAATTCATTAAACTTCAAGGTCAATACTTAATGCATTCTGGCAAAAACATTTGTACACAACTAGATGTAATAATTACTTTAATTCCACTTGAAAAAAGAACTTTATGTTGCGTTCATAGAATAGAATAATATTGATAACTGCATGTTCAACCTGTTGTTGTTCTTTCGAGTTAAAATTTTCTCATCTCTATAGATATGAGTGCCCATTTTGCATTGTCCTATGTTATAGCCACATATTTATTTGGTCTAATTTAAAAGTAGTTCTCAGTCTATATGGTCTATAGTGGCCTATGTCCAGCAGTAAACATCCTTCAGCTAATAGTAAGTAGTAGAAGTAGTTCTCAGTCTATGGTCTATAGTGGCCTATGTCCAGCAGTAAACGTCCTTCAGCTAATAGTAAGTAGTAGTTACTATGTTCAAGCCATATTTTAACTGACTTCAGGTGGAGTACTATCTGAAGTGGAAGGGTTACAGTGATGAGGACAACACTTGGGAGCCCGAAGAAAACCTGGACTGTCCTGACCTAATCCAAGCTTTTGAAGAAGCTAGGAAAAAGAAAGAAGCAGGTATGTCTGCTGAATAATAATTGCATATTCTGCATTTCAAAGAAAATCCTTACTTGCAAGTATTATTAAGAGAAAACTGTGTTTGTTACTCTTTCACTCATCAAAGGAAATACTAATTGACTGAATGTAGTTTGAAAGTCGGAGAGTGTCATGTTTATTCCATGACAGTGTTATGGGCTTACGATAAGCGGGGGAAGCTCCTGGCCAGTTGTCTGTAATTTTGTACATAAAGAAATTAAAAAAGATAAAAACTACTTTTTTAACAACTTTTTATAAAAGATGCAATCTTTGTTCAAGTAATAGTTACCTACCAATTTATTCTTTCAGAGGGTAAAGGTCCAAAAATAGATAAGGATGCAAAGAAGAGAAAATCTGCTGCAGCCACACCAGATCTCAAAGGAGCTAAAAAAGTTAAAAGTGATGACAAGAAAGCTTCTGGTTTTGACCGAGGCTTGGAACCAGAAAAAATTATTGGTTAGTATGACTAGCTGAACACTTGGTATTTTTATACTTTTATACCTTTTAACTTTACAATACATTGTAGGCCAAATAAAACTTCATGACATGTGTGAACATGAGACAAGTCATTAGTCAGAGCTTGTCTCTAACTTCATAGACGCAATTAAATTCGATTCAACCTATATTGGAGGCAAAGACACTTGAGTTTTTGTTATTTAACTGTGAATAAAATATAGGCGTATTAACTGACTGCTGGAAAGAAAAGAAAAATATTTTTGACATTGCCTCTTTAACAAGCGTGAAGCAAAACTGAGGTGTGAACGCTAGTTTCGGTGCTTGCTTTGCACTGCATTGGAAGTTCTATTCAAACTCAATCTTTGTAGTATGTATCTCATTTTGCCCAACTCACACTTAGTTTGAAATATGTGTTGGTTGATTTATTAAATGTGTTTTTTTTGCTTCTTGTTGGCCCAGATAATACTGCTGACTACTGAGTCAGGTTTGTACATGTGACCTGAAGGCAAGCAACTGTATTGTATTACATTACCTTACTGGTAATGGTGATTACTGATGAAATTGATATCCAGCAAAAAATATTACATTTTTGTTGAGCATGTTAAGCAAAATTCATTATTTTGAAGATGGGTGCTACCATGACTCATGTCTCAAACAACATAATTATTGAATTTTGGACTCCAGTTGTATTTTACTGTCTACCCATGTCAGAGGCTTTAACCTAAATGTGCCCCATATAATTATTCTGACCATTTAACTTTTTAGAGGCCTTTGGACATCTTAAGACTTGATGATAAGGCTTATATTACAGAGCCTTTTATTGATTAGTATGAATTTGTTTGTTTTCAGGCGCGACAGACAGTAGCGGGGAGCTAATGTTCCTAATGAAATGGCAAGGCACAGACGAGGCAGACCTTGTGCCAGCGAAGCAAGCTAACGTGAGATGCCCCCAGGTTGTGATACAATTCTACGAAGAGAGGTTGACTTGGCACACGCCCGCACCTGATGAAACAAATAATGATGATTAGTTACTAAAGGTAAGTACTAAACTTGTAATGTCAGTATTATTTGGCTGGCACAGATCTGCAAGGTTGGTGATGGAAGGTGATTCTGTAACAAAAACGTGTGCATTATCTGCCCTAAGTTATGTTTTGTATTCTAAAGAAGGATGCGCGAGCCCATACATACCAGGACCTGTTATATACGAACAGACTAATTTTTCCTCACTTATTTTCTAAGAATGATATATTCACCAATGTGATTTATGACGCTTCTAAAACTGTTCAAATATGTACAATTTGGCTAAAATTGAACATAAAATAAGAAAAGACGAAAACAATTTTCAAGCTATAAGTACCTATTTATAGACATATATACACACTAAAGATTATGGATTGCCAGGTTTATTATGTTCAGAGTGCTAAAATGATGCTCGATTTTAAAAACTTGATGTCATGTATTTTTAGTCAATATTGTCTCAATGATATTTATATTGATTTTTTAAACAGTGCATGTCATCTTGTCTGTAATATCAGATTGCTTTTTGGAGTTCATCGATTTATAAGACGTTGTCACGTCAAAAAAATCAATGTCTAAGACTGATATAAAAAGAAAATGAAAAAATAAAGAAAATTCGGTATTCATCCATTTCATTAGCAAAAGTACAAGAACCGCAACTATAAGTTAAGAATATGAGTAAAGCAGCTATTCGAACCTCGGATGCAGGTTGCGAATGGAGGTAACACACACATGAGCTGCTGCTTGTATCCGCAGTCGGGAATGATTCCGATGCTGGTTGCCTACGTCGTACATCGCAGGTACGTTAGACTTGTTTAAACAGGCTAACAACACTTGCAGTCGAGGCTCGGTAGCACATGCTGCCGCAGCCGTGTTCGGAATCTTTTTGTAGAAATTCATACAACTACATAGATAACCAGAGCCCTTAGTCCAGGTTTTGTGTTGTTTACTTAAACTTTTGCGTTCGCGTGTGGCTCCATACATTTTGGTTAGTTCTTCATCGTTTCGGCCAGGGGCGCTGTACAAAAATGTATAGGGCAATATCGAACAGATGTAATTTCAATTTATGTGTAAACCTGGACTAACGCCTCAGTTGTGTAGCCACAGTGCAGCTGCTGCAAGTGTAGTAAAGCAAGTGAAAGATTCGAATAGCACCCTTAAGGATTATTACGAGTAATATTAAAATTGCCACGAATTTCTCGGATAACTTCAACTACTGCTTTTTGTTTTTAGTAGTAAAGTATATGATAAAAAGTACATATAAAATAATAAGAATATTCTTTCTTTTTGATAATCTTTTAGTATACAAAAATGTATGTTTCTATAAAAATGTATAATAACACCTCAGTTTGTAAACATTACGGGCTAAAACGAATTAACGCAGGATTATGTGCCAATAGTTAAAAAAGAAAATAATCATTACATCAGCACGTCAACATTTCCAAAATTGTTAAGTCTGGATACCGAGAACGAAGTCTGGCAACACTAAATACGTCATCTGATTGACTGAATTTGACATTTCCTTTTTTTTTGACAGCAACAGTAATAAAAGATTGATTTTTTTTTCAAATAATTCGCCCATTTTTGGACACTAAAGCCTTTAAGACCATACCGCCACTTCTTATGTAGGTATGTAATCCGTAATGTAAAAACAATAAAAAAATCATTGTAATTTTTCTGGTGGGTTAATTTTAATTTTAATTAGTGATATTTTTGAAGCACATATCATTTTTAGAAAATATGTTTGGTTTTTTACTAACAAAAAAAAAAATTAAAAATATTGACAGGTTAATTCCGTGCATCCTTCTTTCGTGTGAAATATTGTTGTACGTCCAAAAATAACAAACTATTTCCAAACAAGATTTTCCAAAAGAAATTCTCGGAAAAAAAAAGACATGACAAATAATTGTTACATTATCTCGATAAGGGACAGATTTTGTTGATGAAGATTTATGGACAGAATGATGAAATACTATGCGCGTCTTTCATTGATAAGCTCGCACTTTTACCTTGCCCATGCCGTGACCACTACGACTCCCTTTACATTATTATAGAATCCGTAGGTAAATCTTTCCTAAAGTCTCTGAAGTTAGGCAAGTGGTGGCTGCGCCGAACGCATATTTAATGTTGGGCCTGCGCCTACCTGCACAACGCGCGGTTCGAGCCTAACAGAGATCACAAAAAGATTTCGCGTACTTATCCTTATGCCCAACTTTACTGTGTGACACCAACTCACGAAAAGAAGAACAGATTTTTAGAAAAATTCCCATGATGGATTCCAGTTGATGGAAATCTATCCTTAGTCTCTTGGCACACGCAAATCTATTAAGTAATTTAAAATTGCCTACTCCAATTTATTTTTGCCATTTTGTTAGGCATATTTTTTAGAATTTGCCATTGTAAAATTTGACACTTGTAGAATTAGTAAATGCATATGACTTATACTATTGTTACGAGATGGGTTCTTAGATAGTTAGTTAAAACGCCGATTATTCACTATGCACTTTATTGCGCACAATCACTTCACAAAAATCACAAAAACACACGACACAACTGGTTCGCACAAACACTTTACACTGGCACTGATATTCACACAAGCTAGTCACTTCACAATCACTGGTATCGCACTCTAACCCGAGTAGTTATCGCTTCGACGGTAAACGAATAAACTGATCCCCAAGGGTCGGCCGGCGTATTTATATCCGTTATTTCCTACAGTCTCGAACCTACGAGATATTTCGCAACATTACTCGATCTTAATAAACGCTATTGTGTTAACAAGTAAACAACTTGAAAGTTCGAGAATCCCCTATTGTTTTTCATTTACGTAAACACCCAACAAAAGACGAGATACAAAGACTGATCCCGCTCGAGTCATTAAGCCATAAAACCGAATACAAAAGGCACCAATAAAAAAACGCAAAACAATAGAGCTTCCCAGAATCGTATACACCGCACATTACATCATAGTTACTGCATACCTACAAAGGGATCTTACTGCGTTACACTACCCCCTCCTAAGACATGCTCGTCCCGAGCATCGTTGCACCCGTAATATCGCGCCAATCGATCCACATGAACTATCTTGGGAGCACCTCGATGTCCCTTCTGTATGCGGAACGTCACGTCGTTGATCTTGGTCACCACTCGGTATGGTCCATCCCATTTGGCTTGTAGCTTTGGAGATTTCCCTTTTTTGCGTATAGGGTTGTGTAGCCATACCAGCGAGCCTTCCTCGAACCCAGGGTTGTTAGTCCTTCTGTCGTATCTAGTCTTCATTCTTTCTGATGTTTGCTGGCCATACTCTCTAATGTGCTCATAGATGTCGTTCATCTTGTTCCGGAGGTCACTGGCGTACTCAGTTATGGGTTGTGGAGAATCCGGTGGGACACCAGTTATTAAGTCGGCGGGTAGCCGTAATTCACGTCCAAAATTGGCAAAAGCAGGAGTGACATTGGTGCTCTCATGAACAGCACTTCGGTATGACAGCAAAAATGGCTGGATATGCTTGTCCCAATCCCGTTGTTTGCTTTCAACTACTTTTGCCAGGTATCTCTCCAGAGTTTGGTTGAATCGCTCCACCATTCCATCTGATTGCGGGTGGTAAGATGTTGTCCTTGTTTTGTGTGCACCCATTAGCCGACACGTCTCTTGAAACAGTTGAGATTCAAAATTTCTTCCTTGGTCACTATGGATTTCCAAAGGTACTCCAAAACGACAGAATACTTCATGGACCAATTTGTCTGCTATCGTCGATGCCTCTTGGTTTGGAATTGCGAAGACTTCCGGCCACTTGGTGAAGTAATCCATGACGACAAGGAAGTACTTGTTGCCACTTTCGCTCACAGGAAATGGTCCGGCCACATCCAGTGCGATTCGCTCCCATGGTGCTCCAACATTATACAGCTTTAGTGCTCCTCTGCTGCGGGTATGCGGACCTTTCACTGATGCACAGCTCGTGCATTTCCGTACCCAGTCTTCTACGTCATCTCTGCAGTTGATCCAGTAAAACCTTTCTCGAATCTTCAACAGTGTCCGTTTCACACCCAGATGTCCTCCCGAAAACCCTTCGTGGTACAGCTTCAAAACTTCGGGAACTTTTACTCTGGGTACAACCATTTGGAGATGGCACTGGTTTCCTCGAGCATTTTCCCATTTTCGGCACAGCACTCCCTCTTGAAGCACCAGGCTATCCCATTGCACCCAATAGCTCTTTGTCGTAAACTTTGTCGTGTCGTCTTGAGCAATGCTTGCAATCCTCTGAGCATGGCCTTCTTGACAGTGCATCTGCGTTGCCGTGAGATTTTCCACTGCGATGCTCCGTGGTGAAGTCGAACTCTTGTAGTTGCTCAATCCATCTTGCCACTTGGCCTTCGGGATCCTTAAACTGCAGTAGCCACTTTAGAGCAGCGTGGTCGGTCCTCAGATGGAATTTTCGCCCGAGCAGGTATTTGCTAAAATGACGCAATGTCTTCACCACTGCAAGTAGCTCCTTTCTTGTCACACAGTAGTTCCTTTCTGGCTTGGACAGGGATTTGCTGAAATACGCAATCACCACTTCTTGGTCTCCTTTTCTTTGCGACAATACTCCTCCAATGCCTGTGTTGCTGGCGTCAGTGTCCACGATAAACTCGTTCTCGGTGTCCGGAAAGCCGAGAATAGGCGTATTACAAAGTCGCTCCTTTAGTCCTCGAAAAGCTGCGTCGCAATTTTCATCCCAGAGGAAGGGCCGTTTTTCCTCAGTCAGTCTATGCAACGGCTTAGCGATGTCAGCAAAGTTCTTCACGAATCGCCTGTAATAGGAGCATAAACCCAAGAATGCTCTGACTTCCGTCTTGTCTTTTGGCACAGGCCAATCCTTGACAGCACTGACTTTACCTGGATCCGTCTGTACGCCAGCTTCGGAAATCACATGTCCCAAGAAATTCACTTGCCTCTTGAAGAAGGAACATTTCTTCGGACTCAGCTTAAGATTGGCAGCACGTATTTTTGTTAGGACTCGTTCCAGCTTTTCTAGGTGGTCTTCGAAGGATTTTCCCACAATTATGATGTCGTCTAAGTAGACAAGGCATGCGTCTCCAATTAGTCCCGCAAGAACTAACTCCATTAACCTTTCGAACGTAGCGGGGGCGTTGCACAACCCAAACGGCATCACTTTAAATTGCCACAGGCCTTTTCCCGTAGAAAATGCGGTCTTCTCCTTATCTTTAGGGTCTATTTCCACTTGCCAGTACCCGCTCTTCAAGTCCAACGTAGTGAACCACTTCATGCCCGTCAGTGTATCCAACGTGTCATCAATCCTCGGCAAAGGGTAGCTGTCCTTCTTCGTTACGTCGTTGAGTCGTCGATAATCAACACAAAACCGCATACTGCCGTCCTTCTTTTTCACTAGAACCACTGGCGAACACCACGGACTGGATGAAGGTTCTATCACACCATTTAGCGCCATGTCTTCAATCATTGACTCAACTTCTTTTTCTCGAGCCACTGGTATCCTTCTTGGCCGCTGTCGTATCGGTTGCACGTTTCCTGTATTTATCGTGTGCTTCACTAAACCAGTCTTCCCGTTGACAGCATCATCGAGGGCAAATATGTCGGTAAAGCGCTGTAGCATCTTCTTCGCCATCAGAAGTTCTTTTCCAGAGAGATCTTTCCGGGAATCTTCCAATAGTGTTGACACGTTGCAACTCTCAGCACAGTTGTATTCCTCCTTTGGTTGTTCTTGGCATCTGCGCATCCAGTCTACTTCTTCGCATATACCAATCGGGGTTCCTCCTTTGATGAGTTGTTCCTCGTTACTTGTGTTGAGCACACGCACCACAGCAGTATTAGTAGTCCTCACCAAAGTTCGGGCCGCTAACCATGGTTGATCACCTTCCGATTGTTCTATTAGCACACATCGTTGTTGATGTCCCAACTTTGGCGGTAATCTAACTGCCACAATGGTTTCCGATCTAGGTGGAAGGACTGTTCTCTGCAGACAATAAACCTTTCCTGATATGGCGCCTTCCATGAAGATTTCTTCTCTTCCACATTTCAAGATTCCTTGGTTGACGTCAATCTCACAATGATGTTCTCGCATGAAGTCAAGACCCAGAATGCAATCGTCAACTATATCTGCCACAATGACTTTATGTTGGAAAGTTTTCTCACCCAACTTTAACTCCACCAGCTTCTCTCCTCGGACGTATATGTGCTGGCCGGTCGCTGTCAGAAGTTCAACTGTTTTGCAGCTTTCGAAGTTTGGAAGAAAGCGCTTAGCCAATCGGGAACTGACGACAGTGCGAGAAGCTCCAGTATCCAATGTCAGCTTGCAAGAAGTTCCGTTGATGGCACCATTGATGATCAGGCTGTTCCCATCATGAGCTTGTGAGATCAAAATCTTTGGGGCCTTTTTCAGACCGGCCAGCACCCGCCCCTTGGTCCTGGCGTTTACTCGTTTCCCTGCTGCTGTGTGGTGTCACGGTGCGGCCGTTCCTCCTGTTCTTCTAATGGTCGATCCTCCCTCGGTCGACGTGGCTTTGGGCAATTCCGCCATAAATGGCCTCTTTCGTCGCAGTTGTAGCATCTAGGGCCAAACCTTGTACGAAGTGATGCGTCCTTTACCTCCCTTATATGTTGGATATCCTTCGCTGGATTTCGTACAGCCTCGACTTCTAAGGCTTGAGCCAAAGCTTCCTTTAGTGTTTTATGATGCCCGAGTTTCACTGCAGTTCTTACCTCGAAGTCTGCTATCCCGTTAGCAAACGCTTCCACTAGATGTTCGTCGTTGGGTAATGGCGCGGACTGATAAGCCTTCCGGAATAGTTTCTCCACCTCGACGGCCCACTGTTGAAGACTTTCATTACGACGTTGCACCCTGTTCTTCAACTGCGCTCGGTACACACGTTCCAGGTGCTCATCACCATAGCGACTTTCCAGCGTTTCCATTAATTTATCGTAGGTCACTTCCTTACCCACGGCATCCAGAATACTCAGGGCTTCGTCACGAAGGCTCATGATGAGGGCGTTCTTAGCTTGGTCCTTGTTCCATCCATTGGTTTGAACGGCGGCGTCAAATTGAACTTTGTAAGCTGACCATGATGATGTCCCGTCGTAAGGCGTCACTTTGATCTTTTGTGAGGCTGGCGAGAAGTTTGTAAGTGGAATGGCTCCACTTCCAGTTTTAATGACGTTTAAGGTCTTTCTTACGTCGGCGATTTGTGTTTCCGCTTCGAAGATGCGAGATTCATACTCCTTCATCTTGGTATCGTGCTGGTCCATTTTTTCTTTCATTTCTCTTATTTCCTTTCCCATGGTCGCTTGTAGGCTTGAAAGCAGACCCTCTTGTCCACGATCCAGTTTCTCCTCTAGTTGGCGAGCCTGTTCTTCCAGTTGACGAGCCTGGTCTTCTTTGTTGCGGTCCAATTTTTCTTCCAGCTGGCGAGTCTGCTTCTCGTTGTTTCGGGCCTGATCTTCTAGCTGCCGCGTCATGGACTGCATCATCGACATCAAAGCAGCCATATCAAATGCCACAGGGACAGCGGGTGATGTAGCAGGTGCCACAGCAGGTGGTGCAGCAGGTACCACAGAAGGTGCCGCAGTAGGTGCTCCTGGGTTTCTGCAGTCGTCATTGGTTGCCTCGGACTCACTGCCTTCCATTAACAGCGAATTATTTCCAAAGCGCCTCTGGTCGATCTCCTCCTGGCGGCGCTCCTGCTCCTCTTGTCGGCGCGCTTCCTCCTGTCGGCGCTGACTCCTTGTGCGAGGGGTCTCTTCGTCGTATGGTGTTACCGGCATTTTCAACTATCCACCCTTCTGACACCAAATGTTACGAGATGGGTTCTTAGATAGTTAGTTAAAACGCCGATTATTCACTATGCACTTTATTGCGCACAATCACTTCACAAAAATCACAAAAACACACGACACAACTGGTTCGCACAAACACTTTACACTGGCACTGATATTCACACAAGCTAGTCACTTCACAATCACTGGTATCGCACTCTAACCCGAGTAGTTATCGCTTCGACGGTAAACGAATAAACTGATCCCCAAGGGTCGGCCGGCGTATTTATATCCGTTATTTCCTACAGTCTCGAACCTACGAGATATTTCGCAACATTACTCGATCTTAATAAACGCTATTGTGTTAACAAGTAAACAACTTGAAAGTTCGAGAATCCCCTATTGTTTTTCATTTACGTAAACACCCAACAAAAGACGAGATACAAAGACTGATCCCGCTCGAGTCATTAAGCCATAAAACCGAATACAAAAGGCACCAATAAAAAAACGCAAAACAATAGAGCTTCCCAGAATCGTATACACCGCACATTACATCATAGTTACTGCATACCTACAAAGGGATCTTACTGCGTTACACTATTTTGTGATTAAACCGTAATTTCAAGGTACATAATGTTTATTATTATTAATTAAACTTATTTTACTCTTTTTTTTAATCTGATTTATTATACTGGGGCTTTAGTCGCGAAGCGATTATGCCAGCCCCGTTTTACTAATGATAAGGTACATTCAAGAGGGATTTGAGTCCCTACGCTGAGTGAGTATGTCCAAAACCATGGCATACAAGGTCCTCGCTGCATCGCTCATGGGTGCAGCTAGGATACCTTGAAACATGCCAACGAGGATTCGAGTTTTCTCGAGGATTAACTCCGTACTCCCGCATCATAAATGCTCTCATATCCTTGCTCCGACCACATGCATATTTTGCTCTTGTTGTGTAGAGTGTAAAATCATCTATGCATTGATTTAGCTGTATATCAATCAGGGTCTCTATAAATTATTGAATAGAATAGAAATGCTTTATTGTTCACACAATTGACAATATGTATAACAATAAAATAGTACAATATAATTAAAATAGTGCGACAACTGGCGGCCTTATCGCTTAGAGCGATTTCTTCCAGGTATTGTAAATATGTATACATATTATGATGTCGAATAATCCGCCAAGTGCGAGTCGGACTCGCGCACAAAGGGTTCCGTACTATATACAAAGCCTCTCTTAATTTAATTATACAATTTATAATGTTCTGTGAATATTTCAAGAATCTTCCTGTTGCCGTTATTAATATCGAGCAAAAAATCATGTTTTTTAAAACATTCATTCATTTATGAAACAACATTCAACCTATCACCATTCATGAGAATACAGCCTGTTGACAGACAGTGGAGTCTTTAGTAATAGGGTCCCGTTTTTACTCTTTGGGTTCAGAAACTTATAGACTGTTACTCTTCAAAAATATTTAGGAGCTCAGGTTATTGTGATACACATCTAACTATTTATTTATACACATACCTACCTAATTTAGTTTCTTTTTGTTTCAGGGACAACTCAAAATCTGACATTCGGACAAGATTAAAAATTATAAAAGAACATTACTGTTTTGTAAGGATTTTGTTTTCAAAATTTAGACTGTAAGTTACTTCTAAATCCTACTTTATATTTAGTGTAAAGCTTAATTCTAAGTTGCAATAAAATAGGATATTAATTTTAAGGTGTATGGCGTCGGTCAGCGCGCGAAATTTTTTGTTTTTTGTATTTGCCATTTACACATAACTACTCAGTTTTTAGTTGATGCACTTTGTGCATACTTATTATGTATGTTGCACTTATTATGTATGTTAGGTATAATTATGTATTTCGTTAGCACTACCTGTTCATAGCCGCTGAATGAGTTTTCGTAAACTTACGATGAGTATCGGCCGAATCGCACTTGACGGCTGTGATGTTAGCTGCGGATAACCCAATCCTGACTGAAGCTCACTTAACAGCTGCGTGATACATACCTAGTTTATTAATCTGTAAGGGCTGGACCCCACCAAAGTGGAAATGTGTGCGGTGTGCTGTGCGAGAAGAGATGTTTTTCAGCTCGGGGGACTCCACCAATGCGGAGATGTGTGCGGTGTGCTTAGCGCTGTGCGAGAAGAGATGTTTTTCAGCTCGTGCGTGGCGTTGAGTGCTCAGTACGCATTCTGCGGATTGCTGGCGGGCGAGAGGGGGGAGGATGTCATCGCTCACTGTCACACGCCGCTCACATCTCTCGTCTCCACAGCGCGTAGTCCGCACACAGCTCACATCTCTGCTTCCATCGCGCCATACAAACACGTCTCCGCACAGCGATCTCCACTGAAGCTAACTACGGAGAGAAGATGTGTCAATAACACAATTCTATTCGCTCGTCTCATCTCCGCTTCGGTGGAGTCCCGGCCTAAATGCCAGAAATTAAAACGATTTCGCGCGCTGATCTTTGCTTTCGAACTTAGGTATACTCTGACGTAATTCATTATCTCTCTTTCTCTAGCATATTCAAGTTTTTTAATGATATCAAAATTGAGTTTTATGAAATATTATGTTGCAGCATTTTTATGTCTCAGTGCTTATCATGTCTCGTATTTATAAGTTAACTAAAAACAGACACAATGTTGTCAATCCCATTAATGGGATATATTTAGTTAAAATATTAATAATTTCAAATTTAACTATTTTTTATCATTAAAAACGACGAATGTGGGAGTAAGCGAAATAAACCGGCTTCCTCAAAGTCGCCGTGGTTACATTTTGTACACGAATATTTTGTAACAAAAGTATTTGCCAACTTTATTCGCCAAAAACTAATAAAATGAGTTGTTTAAGCAACTTTTTGTCCACGACTTACTGGTACATACAACCATCTGTTAGTATATGACAAATTTGAAATTAGACCTTAGGATGGGTTTAATTGAATTGAAGTTACGGTAGCCTAGAGGGCGCAACCTTTGGCCCCCTCAGTGTGCGCAAAGCTTCAAATGAGCAGTATGATTCACATCGGTTTATTTTCGAAAATATATCAATATGTAAACCTTGAATAGATGTGTACATAGAATTAAATTAACATTGATTGTGAATGAATTCTATAAATATTGGGTTAAAACCTAAGTACATAAAAATGCTTATGTTTTGTAGTTTTAGCATTCTACACTGTCGGTGGTATATTTTTTTTGTTGCTATCTCGTTAGCTTTACAGGATGTTGACATCTAATTCTGACTTATGATCCACCTGTTTAAAATGATGATAAGAGTGCTGTTTTGGATATGTTGCAAAATTACAAAAGATGGCCATAAAGTGTCAAATTTGATTGTGATGATAATTATTTCTTGAACTTGATAAAATCATAGATTTGTGGTGGTCCAAAGGCCATCCATAAAAAAACAACTTATTTTGTCATTATTACCCGTACCCATAAGATTTTCTTTAAAAATATTTTTCGTCTCCCGATCATGTATGACACTTCTATAAGTAGTAAGACAAAGTATCGAATATAATTTCTGTTGATTTTAATTAGGGTAGGTTTCAATTAGAGAAAATCAGAACTTTATCCCATAATTGATTTGTTCCAGAGATCAATTTTCTTAAGTGTATTGTAAGAATATCTCTAAGGGCTCTTTTATTGAGGCGCCCCGCAATGGGTGGTGGTGACTAAGCCGTTTCTTCGCTCCGTTGCTTCGTGAATAAGTAACTAACACACTTTCAGATTTATTAGTCTGATTGGTGAATGATTAGGTCGCAGCCACGCCCCTGTCTGCAGCTGTAGGGTATGCCTATGCTATAGTGTGTGAAACTGCGCGAGCTAGATGAAATTTGGTAAACATTTCGATGACGGCCAGATGAACCAGCCAATGCGCCGCACCTCCTTAAATGAGCCCTTACTAGCGCTAAGCTTACAGGCAATAAAGAGATTTGCCGACCAATATTTCTTTTTTATTTGTGGCAATAGTCCTCCCTTCACTATATTTTCTTGATGTTATTCATTATCGTGGTCATCTAACAACACCCACTTACGTAGATATTTGAATGATGTATTTTCCAAGAAGTATCTCTGTGATCAGTAATTGAAGCAGGCAGATTTTGGGTGAATCAGATTTTTTTCGTTCATCTCTCGGACGACGCCAACGTTATTCATAGCTTTGGCAAGCATATTGTGGTCGCAATATTCTTTATGGAAATTAGGTACTTCAATTCAGTAGGTATTACAGTAGTCTTTAATCTTACTAGAACATCATGGCGGTGCCATTTTGATGTACAAACCTTGTATAGGTCGAATCAATCTCAATGGCGTTTGTGAACACGAGGCTAGTCATTATGCAATTGCAATATATATCAGCGGCGCAAGGAGTGGGGATTTGCGTAGCTTGTAAATTCAGCCTACATCAGGTATTATTTTCTTATTTCACTAGGACACCGTTCATTAGTAGCAGCAATTCTCTTTGAGTAGTGGACTCCACATGAGATACTATAAACATTGTATAGGCCGCGCCACATAAGTTGGCGGATATGAAGTTAGCTACAAGCTGTGCAATAGCCAATCTACGTGCGGCTTTATGTGAGCTTCAGTCAGAATTGGAAATTGCGCAGCTTGTAGCTTCACATCCGCCGACTTGTGTGGCGCTACCTATGCATTTCTAATTGCGTCGCCACAGGTGTCTGAAATGAGTCCTTACACTAAATTTATTTTGTCTCTTCATTGAGCTAGAGACTACATTTTTTACTGTGCTTTAGCCAATTGGCTGGAAATGAGCAATTCAGGAATAGATAGGCAGAAGTCATTGAGTAGGTATCATTTTGTTTTTATAGCTTTATTGTTAATTGGTACATTGTGTACAAAAATAAAATTCTCTGTGCACTTGCATTCTGCTAGGGCACCGATAGACGCTAGAAGATAGCAAGCGTTACTATTAAATAATTAAAGATACCAAGTAAAAAACACTATTTAATAAAATCAGGTTGGTAAGTATTACAAACAAAATATACAATAGGCCTAATCAAACTTCTTGACGTCTGTGAACGAAACGAGTCATTGCGCAGTAGCAAATTTGTTGTCAGCTTTTGTAGTTAACTTCACAGACGCTAAAAAGTTTGATTCCGCCTATAAGCACAAAGTCCTAGTAGTGTTATAGTACCTAATAAAAGCACTAAACGATAAACAAATGTAGGTACAACAGACGTATCGACCAGTTTTAAACATTAAAAATCCTGCAATTATACAAGACTAAGCTTATAAAAACAATATTCTGACACAGCTACTGTATGCGTTTGTTTTTGCACAGTGCTATAGGTCGAATGTAATTTCTTGGCGCCTGTGAAGTCTGCTGCAAGCTGCTAATAACCCAATCCTGATGGAAGTTCACATCGTAGCTGCGCGAGGATGGGGTTTTGCGCAGCTTGTAGCAAACATCACAGCCGTTAAGAAGTTTGATTCGGCCCTTAATAAAAAAGAAATATTAATTTCTTACTTTCCTGCAATAAAGTGCGTATTTAATGCAGGGAAAACGTTACTTATATTGGATGGAGAAAACGGATGTGTATTTTTAGTAAAGGAGATCCGTTTCGCAATGTACTTTTCATCACATCTATTCGAAAAGGACTACTTGGTTCGCCTTCAAGTGCGCCCAAAGGAGGAGTTTTCTATAAGGAACTTTATAAGTGCGCCGGAATTATCTTTGCCGCGCACTTTTTGAATTTGGAACAAATAAGTGCGACGGAATGATCTTTGCCGCGCACTTATTGAATTTGGAAGTATTTGTAATGTTAGTGTTCAGCGCCAAGAAAATGAATGAAAAGAATGTAAATACAAGTTGTCATTTGTTTTATTATTAGATACCATTTAATCTACGTTTTATTAAATAATAATATTATAGTAAAATATGAGGCGTCTTTAGTTTTCTTATAGAGGTGATAAAAAGTAGAGAGTATCACTCGGGCGACGTACTTTGAATCCCTCGCGCCCAAAAAAGCGCCCTCGCCGTATTAATATTATTTTGCGCCCATATGATACAATTTACTATTGTACCTACTTACAATGCCACAATATAAATACATATAATTGTGGCCATATATATATATGGCTACTTCGGAAGCATTGATCTAAACTAGATAATAAATAAACATTTTTGTTTAATAATAAATAAAAACAGCGGTTAGGATAGTTGTAAAGTAGCTTATATACTCAATGGGCAAGCAGCCTCATCGCTATATTTCGTATAGTAATGCATTTTGATTTCTACAGAAGAATGCGTGTGAATTAGCTCTTTAATTTCCCGTTTGACGCACTCATTGGTGTCATAACAGCTATTTCCATAATAAGACAACATATTCAACACTAACAGATATGCTTGTGTAAATTCTGTATCGCTTAGCAGAACTTCGTAAATTTTCAAAGTTACAATCTCCGGTAAAACATTTTTTACAGTCATAACCAATACTCTTTCAAATATGACGTATATGCATGGGAAATATGCCTTTACGTCCTCTCTTAAGATTTCAAGGCAATATTCTCCAAACGATGGAGCCATATCAGTCAAAATACCTTCCCAATTCTCTCCTATGTCGTTTTTCTCGATCATTTCTGTCAGCTTTACAACGAGTTTCCACATTCTCAAAATGATGTAATTTTGCGGCACAGGCAACGTTGCTAATTCTTTTTGAATGTTCTGAAACATTTTAGTAGGGACAATCATCTTTCGATTCACAATATATTCCTCCAAATCACTGTTTAACTGCCTTAGTACATTTTGAACGTTGCGCCTAATGAAATATACATTTTCATTTGTTTCATTCCACTGATTGAAGGCACGCTTTATATAAGGTGCGAGTACGTTTTCGTACCTATTATTTTGAGTTTCTTCATCTTTTGTGCACAGTATGTAAGACGAAGTAACCATCAGCATACTACCATCAAGGCTATTACTATTATTGCAGAAGTTAGCGTCCAAATGTTCAGTTATTATATTTGCAACAAATTCAGGACACATAAATTCCATTATCGTTCTTGTGTAATAAGCTAATCTTAGAATGCCATTTTCATAAGATTCGCGATCGATTTTGAGGTGTGGCAGTAAGGTTTTCAGAAATTTGTAGCTTTTAACCAAAAACACTGGTTTAATCGCGTCGGGCACATCATCTATTTTTAGTAACTTTTCGTATATTTTCTTGTCTTCTTTGAAACTTAAATTATCAATTAAGACTTCAAGGATTTCCCATAATTCTTTGATTTTTACTAAATCTGTTTCTTTACACATCAAATCGAATATAAGCCCGAAAGTAACCGCTCTGATGCTAATATTTTTAGATGCTTCCCATACATTGCACAGGTGAAATTTGAGTTCGTCATGTTTTAGTTTGATAAAAGCAAAACGAAGACCGTGCTTTTGTAAGGAAACAGGGGCGTTCAGAAGTTTTGGGATTTGCTCTTTACTTTCGACTTGGCCTAAATTGTAATAAATTGCAAAGAGAGACGGGAGTGAGTACTGTAGGTAATCTCCTTTTGCGTAAAGAAGTATGTGGTCCGGTGTCGGTTGCGGCCGCGCAAAGTGCATATTTTTAGCAAAACTTCTTTGTAGCCCAAGAGTGACTTCATTTGTGTTGTTCCAATCTATTTTAGGTTGCGCAGGAGCAAACTTTTTGATTATATTAAGGAGTCGTTCATGGGTAAGTAGTACACATAGTCCACGCGTTAAAGCTTTGTAGCCTTCGGCTTTATCAAGTCGCTCAAGATAGGACTTTGCCCATCTATCTGCTAAGGAATCAGGCCAGTAAATTCTTAGTTTTCTTAGTAGTTGTTTTAAAGAAATCGCGTCGTTACGACATACCGCGTCCACATCGCTCTTGTATCGTGCTAGTAAGCCAGGTTCGTGTTTCAATGCATTTACAAACACGTCTTGCGTTGGATTTAAAACAATGGAGTCCTCAAACATGAGTCGTCGCCATGACTTTTTCATGTTATACAACGAAGACATATCGTTTTTCCAAGAATTATTTTTTCTTAAACTAATTAAATCTTTGATTTTTTCAAGAGCGAACGGAAAGTCAGCTAATTCTTTATCCCAATTAATTAGTACTCTTAATAACCGTTCTAATTTACAAACTGCTTCATTGAAGTCGAGTTCAGTCAGTATGGTATGTGATTGCACTTCTTGCATCTTAAGCTTGTAAATATAATCAAACACTTTATTTTGTCCAGCATGATCTAATTGGTAGCGGTACTTTTCTAGAGCAACAATTAAGTCGCAACTTTTAATTTCAGGTGCCTGGTCGTTCTGTAAAATATCACGTAATGTAATAATTTCATTGTATAAATTAACTTCTTCTTTAGGGTAAATTTCCAAACTGTTTACGATTTCAGTGAATGTCTTCCATGTCTCTTGGTCAGTTTTATAAAATTGAGATCTCGATATCAATTCATTAACGAAGTTGGTCTGCGATGTAAAGTCTTCATTGACACTATTCTTACTATAATACATTAGCAAATCTAGCATATCTTTAGTATTTTCCTCTGCACATTGAATTAATACATTGTACATTGAGTTCTTTTCATAGTTATCAGATTCTGACTGTATTAATTTCTTTATCTCATCAAATGCTACATTGAAAGGAGCGAACTTGTACCAATGATAGACAGGTTTGTTTTTGCATACTTCAGTACATATTTTATGTATCGCAAACATTTCCGTTCCCCGCTGTATGGTTTCATCATCAGTATTATCGGTATTGTCTGTATCAAAAAACACTTTTTTGACAAATTCGAATTGCTGTTCTTTAGGCATTCTTTGAACAAATTTTTCAACAAATGCAAATTGAAATATGGACTTATGATACCACTGCTTTTTATTGGTTTCATCTACTTGGTTAGCGAAATTAAATATAAAATCTTTTACTTGTTCTCTTTTGAGATTTTCGATGAATGTAGGGAGGTGAACGATACGTACGTATTCTGTAAATTTACTGATGATTCTATCGGGAATTTTTTTCATTAGTAGAGCTGTTGCTGCTGGACCAAATTTTTGTACACCATATTTATGGGTATTTTCCAAAACATCTAAATACCTATCTGGGTAAGTGTGTAGGAGAAAAGATGCAGCTCTTAACTTGTCACTGTCATTGAAATCCTTCATTGCTGCTTCAAATATTGTAACAGATCGTTCACAGAGTCGTTTGAACTCCAAATTTGTTATATGCCCCATGTGTTTGCAAATATTACCTTCTATGAAAGGTATTGAACAACGTGACAGCCACTTTGCTGCTGTTTTGTCATTTGTCTCATTTTTATAAAATTCTTCGACGCGACTTTCATTTTTTAGATAATGTCTTATATGCTTAAGAAGTTTAATTGCTGCTTTTGTTTTCATATAGGGGAATAGATTTTCTTTCAAGAATTCTGGGTTGATGATATCAGAGAATTGGTCGTCCACAAGCCAAGTGCTTTGTTTAATTGCTCTTGAAACATACAACATATCATCTGATTTGAGTACGCTTATTACGTAGTCTATATCTTTGCTATGGCTAGCAGTGTCTATCTTCATTAAAATGTCTAAATCATTGCCATTTTTTGAAAACTCTTTTTCGTCCATTGGTTTTTTGCTACTGATGACATCTTGAACTTGCTTGTTGAATTTTTTATGTTTGATACCTAAGTGGTCATTGATAGTATATATCTCCATATCTTCGATGTTCTCCATGATCTGCAATGAAAAAGGAATACAAAAGTGTTGTATTATTATTGTGTTAAATAGTACCTATAATGGGAGTGTCATTCTCTAGTGCCATGTTTGGAACATTCCTAATAAATTAATCATCTTTCAATTATAATCGTAGGCATGTTAATATCTACACACACACAGGTAAATGAGATTAGATCTGCCTGTCGTTGATAAAAAATGACTAAATTCTTTAATAATGTGGTGTCATAATCAGATAAATAACGAAAAATATTGACACTAAGGGTTTAGCATAAGTAATAACTTCTCTATTTTTATATACTACGGGACTAATCGCGCACTGAAAATATAAGATAAATATACATAATTATCCCGACGTTTCGACCGAGTTGCATCGATCGTGGTCACGGGGAGACTGGTGAGTAGTGAGGTATTTATTTATCTCATAATGATTTTCAGTGCACGATTATTCCCGTTGTAGGTATATAAAAAAACCGGACAAGTGCGAGTCAGGTTCGCACATCCAGGGTTCCGTACAAATCCCAAGAAAATTTCACAAAATTGGGAAGTAAGTGGATAAAATCTCTATACTATAACCAACGACAAAAATTTTTTTTTCTTTCTCTTTTCTTATCATAAATCGAAAATTACACAAATAATTAAAAACCTGTTTTAGCATGTGCTAATGAAGTTCTTTTATATGATACCAGTACCTTACATGATATGATTTACTCACATTAAATTTTGAACCCATATTTTGTGAATTTTGAGGCCCTATTTTTTGTGATTTAAATAAAAATGTACAGTTTTCAAATCAAATCAAATCAAAATATATTTATTAGCATTAAAGAATGTACATTACAATGTAGTGCTAACGGGCCCCAAACTAGGCAAAGCCTGTATCTTGGGCGCCCTGTGGCCGGTTTCCATAGATTCGCTGTCTCGCTGAGCGTTGTACACATTCAGTTGCATTCTTTTCAATGATTACAGCAAAATTTACAATAAAAGGTACAAAATAAGTAATATTCTAATTTTTTTTTTTTTTTTTTTTTTTTTTTTTTTAATTAATGATAACATAATGGAAAGCTTAAGCAAGGTAATACACTTTTTTTTTTTAAAGATTTGTACTGAATCATTTATAATTGTCTTAAAACTATTAAACATTAGCATAAAAACAGCTCGACGTTCTAGCTTATCTGATGATCTGATGTTTGAGATTTTGTATGTGTGTGTGTGTGTGTGTGTGTGTGTGTGTGTGTGTGTGTGTGTGTGTGTGTGTGTATGTGGGTAACGCTGCAATACACGAGATCTCATGAGAGTCAAGGTTTGCAGCGTTACATGTGTGTGAATGTCCAGATGGGTGTGTATTTGCCAGTGTGTTTGTTATTGTGCGAGTTTAATGTACAACCCTGGCTGTGCAAGGAGCATAGCATGCTGGAAAAACATCTTTGAACCTCATTTCACTATATTCAGTTTTCAGATTTATTCCTATATAAGTATATATGTGTTCTCTGAGACAATGCTTCTCGCCAAATTTCATAGTTCTATGTCAACGGGAAGTACCCTGTAGGTTTTGATTTTAATGAGTGTCGAAATATGCGGTTTGTTACGACATAAACGGCTCTAACTTTTTTAAACGAGAACTGAGAAGTTTTTCTTTTACACAACTGCAAGAAACCATAGATATACGTATACAGTTTAAATTTCAACTCGATATCTTTACGCGTTCCCGAGATAAAGAGTCTTGACATACACACAGACGGACAACAAAGTGATCTTATAAGGGTTCCGTTTTGTCGGTTTGAGGTACGGAACCCTAAAAACGGTCTTTTGTTTTCAGTAACTTTATAATAAATATGGAGCAAAGGATATGAAATGCTCTACTGTGCTATGATATAAAGCGCGAGTAAACAGAGTGCGAAAATTTATCAGTTCTTAGAATAATTTCATAAGGTATGCACAACGCAGACCAACCTACTGCTACAATTCGCGACCGTAACGACCGCGAAAATTTTAAGGCAATTCAGTAGGACATTTCAAATATACATGAGGAAATAAATAAATAAGATAGAGAGCATTCTGCTGCTATAATCTGCGCGTACGCAGCAAGCGCGAACTTTCAAGTGCAATAGGAGCAAATGTGATTTTTTTTTTTGCTATTACTCTTACGGTCTTACTCTCGCATTTGAAAAATCGAAATGTAGGACGATGATCTAGGCAAAAACCACCGTCTGATCATAACATGGTCACATCGCAATTATAGTCATAATCAAGTAGTATCATTATATACTTAACCAAGACTAACTTGAGCACTAGAGCAGTGAGCTCAAAATTTTTTCCATGTTTACTCAGTGAAAGTTAGATTGGAAAGTGACATCAGATTTGAGCAGAGAAAATAGAATACCTATCTACCTAGCGCGAATAATTTTCCATTTTCAACAAAGAGCCGATGTTAAAGGGCGTGGGGGGATGACTCCCCTCCGCCTGCAAACTTATAAAGAAAAGCCCTAAATAACAAATGTCTTCAAACTCGTTAGACTTGAGCTGTTTCTGAGATCCGAAAGTATGTATTAGTTAAAATATACGAAAATTAAGTTCGTATATTTTATAAATATACAAACAAGACAGGTATACCTAAGACTAAAAAGCGACCGAATCTTGCTCAGGCTTCTAATTCTAATTAGATTAAATACCTCAATAACCTGATATTTAGGTCGAAAATTAAACATTTCCAATTTTCCAACATTTTGGAGAAAATAGTGAACATTCGGAATCCTGTATCGTGTGACTTATTAGACCTACACAATTAAATAAGGGCTTAAACTGTCAGGAATTTTATACACTTTAAATAAGTAGTAGTGACCTTTGTCGTCAGAGCCTTCCAATGTCGTTTTTTTGCACAAAACTAAAAAAAGAGAAAAAAATGTTGGTTTTTCAGCAACTACTCAGCGCGCGAAAATTTCAGAGTGCTGCAAATCTGGATTAATACTATCCAGGTGAACTCAAACAACATACTAAAAGAGTAAGTTTACCGCAATTATTCCTATATCGAATGTAACATATAACTGGCCTATAAGTAAATCTCATACTCATAGACTAAAATATCTAAGAAAAAATTATGACACTCATTTGTTTATAATTTCAATCCAGTGCAGTGGGAGTCAAGGTTGTCTCAGTCTTTATTCGGGCCTGTCGAGAGGCCTCTTGTTGTTAGGTGACTACATTGCAGTGGTTTTGGCTCATAATATATGTATCTTTATGTTATTATCACAATATTATTAAAATTATGTTAATAGAATGAAGCCATCAGTTTTATCGGAGAGCCATAGGGAAGGCCTATACTGTGAACTGAAATATTTTATAGCCCTTTTTTTGCTGATTATATTATAATTTTTTATTAATTTGGTTTGATGTTTTTTTGTTTTTTTTTTTTTACGTCAGTAAATCTAAATTCAAATTCTAAATTTGAAATCTTATTTTTCAACCTTCAGCTTGCCATCCCTAGATGGGTATTTATTATAATATTAAAAAAACCGTCAGATTATGGTTTTAAATTTTAAAGGTAAAACCATCGAGCAGCAGCTCTCCAGCACAGATACTACTTGATGGGTTCAACTTATTTTGACATTATCTTATTTATAATTTTCTTATGAGTAAATTGTAGTTTAGTTATAAAAAATAACTGATTGTAATAGGTAAACATTTTTTTTGTTCCAATGTAAAATGAGTTCTCCCTTATTTATGTAGGTATAAGCAGTATCAGCGGTCAACTCCCTTCTCTCCTTTTTCAATCTTAAATGTAGCCAGATCAACACATAAATAGTTATTTGACAAGAGTGCAAAGTTGCTTTTTAACGTGCATGCTCAATTTTGAAGACCGAGCAAGCAAAGGATTTCAAAAATTTAATTACGAGCACAGCAAGTGATTAATAAATTAGAAAAATTAAAATTCACCTTCAAGGAGCTAACTATACCTACTTATTACATTATGATATTCTTCTGTTTAAATAATATATGTAATTTGGAACTTGTAATTCTTATGAATGATGTTCACCTCTGAAAATGTTGGCAGTTATTAGGTATGTACATTAAATATGTGTAAAATAATAATGTGAGTATGTAGGTATGTGCCTACTTTTTAGCAATAAAGAACAACAAAATGCTGTTTTAGGTAGTAGGTAAGCTATGTATGTAGCATTTAGTATAAGTATTAAATTAAGGTGCCTGCTCAAAGAAAGTAACCAAATATGTAGTCCAAATATCGATATGTACTTTGAAATCAAAGCGTTATCAAATCTATATTAATATTATGAAGTACCTATCTAGGTGAGTGTTAAATTTTAACGATATTAGTATTAGAGCACTTACACAATTTCTTAGAGAGCAATAGGTATTAGAAAATGAAGAATCTGAATCACGACTATTTTGATCCTAGCCTAGGTATTGGTTTGGAATCCAGACTTTCAAGAACTTTTAAAAATAGCATGCTTGGCTTCCCGGCTTGCGACTGCATTGAAATAGCTCTTTCTTTTTCAAGGTGATGTCAGAGTTCGTTTCCGAAAATAAACACGCTCATATATCTGTATGAATTAATTATGCAGTATTGTAAACATGTAGGATTAAGTTAAAAGCTCACCACAAGTTTCAAGTTGGGTACGGCGGACGGGCAATAAAAACAAAACAGTAGTATCTCCTTAGTTTGTGGCAAGTTTGTGGTAACAACTAACAACCAACACATCACATCACAAAACAAAATCTTCAAATAAAATAAACAAAAATAGAACAGAATGAACAATGAATGAACAGACCACAGAATTTATTTAATTAGCTGTAGTGTAAGGGATGATTTATATTACTACGGGCCGTGCCCCGTCCGGGCCGTGGACGGGTCACAATTGTTAGACGTTGCATACATTTCGGACGAATCTGTTTATATTACGACGTGCACGACACATGCGTAGTATCTATAGTACAGTCTACACCACGTTCGCCGCCCGGGCCCGCCCCGTCCCGTCGTAATATGAACACTCTCACGTGCCGTGGGACCCCGTACGTTTTTTTTGTTGGACGACTATAAATTAAATAATATGTCAGAAAGTTTTATGGTATGGCATTTATCATAATATGTAGATATATATACTTAGGTACAAAGAATACATAATTATGAAATTCAGTTGCATATAAATTAAACAAAACAGGTATACTTAGCGCCACACAAATTGAAAGATGGGAAGTTAGCCGCAGATGACACTTCGCCGTGATTCGCTAATTATTTTGCATGTGTGCACAATGCCTATACAAATGGCGAAGTAGTGAGTTCGGGCATAGGGAGCGTGCGTGAGGCACGAGGTTGGCGGGCGGGTGTGCGCCGGCGTCTCGTCTCTCTGGCACACGCTAACGTCTATATCTTGGCGTTTGCGCAGCTCTCTACGGCTAACTTCCCAATCTTTCAATTTGTGTGGCGCTCAGTATACCTTAATAAATAATTACCGTACCGTACCAGCCTTTTTTAACAGTCCACTGCAGGACGTTGGCCTACCCATGAAGGGCGGTTGGGTCATATCCACCACGCTGGCCCAATGCGGGTTGGTGGATTCACACACGCCATCGAATTGGCTAAGAAATAAGTAAGTATAGAAATCGGAAAAAAAAACACCCCGCTTTACATGAGCGGTAGCCATAAACTGTCATAATGTTAAATTTCAAGGTTTAGTTAATTTATTAAAACAGCGATAATAGTTCTAGTAAATGCCTTTATTTTTTTTAAAGATTAGTAAAATTTTAACACTTCAGTAAAACCTATCTTGTGATGTAACACATTGAAATATTTTATTATTTAGTGAGCTATAAAACTTATGATACCTAATAGGTACCAACTTTAAACAATCTTATTATAAGCACCTACAAATACATGATTTAAAGATAACAACAGTATACATTATAGCAAATATCATTTGTAGATTTTATTAGTGTACCTTTAGCAATACAGGTAACAGTCTATAAGCTTTAAACTCTCGTTCTAGCTCACACTATAGAACGGTAACCCATATACTTGTTGGAGATTTAGTTTGTTTCTTTTTTTTAGTAACGTAGCACCGAATTAAGTTTCATAATGTGCCCTGTAGCAAAGATTATTATATTAACATTACATAGCATAGTTAGTTAAAATAAAATACCTATAATGGCAAAATTTATCTTATTGACTAACATATTTTTTAAGATGCAGCGTTTAGTTTGAAAGGTGCTTTATCTGAGAATAAATCATAATAATGCATCTTAACCTCATCAGAAGGGTGTAAAAATACAACTTCACGCGCTTGTTCACATTTCTTCTTTTCTTCATCGGAATAAATATTGCGCAAGTCTTCTTTCAAAACGCAATGCACCATTAACCAAACTTCTTTATCGTTGTCTATCCGGAGCATTTCCAAAGTGTACTCTAGTTTAATATCCATTTCATTCATGGAGCGCGACGAAAACTCATTGTAAAACCTTTCAAAAGCTCGTGAAAACAAAGTATAGATAGAGCTACCAAAGCGATCCTTATCTTTCTTTAAATGTTGTACGCATATTTTCGCGAAAACCTTAGAAGTTTTCTTGTGCGTATCGACACACATTTTTTTCTTTTCTTCATCAGTTTTATTTTTATCTTCTGCTTCTAATTTGGAAAATTCTGTATTGAGGCCAGTTTCAACAAGCATTTTTATAAACTCGACCGTCAGTTTCCAGAAAGTTAGCAAGACGTAATTTTTACTGTAGTCTAATACGTTTTCTAATTTCACTTGTATAGTTTCGAAAATTTTTATTGGAATTTGCATTCTTTTTTCCAATGTGTACGTTAGCTTACACACAAGCTTCTCTAAAATAGTATTTATGGACCCTTTAATACGGTATTCACCTTCTTCGATTGTTTCCCATAGTGGCAAATACTTTTCTAGTAGAGGAGCTAAAGCCATCTCATAACGTTTCATCTGTTTATCTTCATCTTTTGTTGCCAAAATGAAAGATGCTATTAAATCTGCTTGATTATAGATATATTTTTGTTTTGAGAATGTATCATAGAATTTCTTCAACATAATATTCACGACGAAATCATTATCCAAAGATTCCATTAAATTTTCCGAATCGGATTGCATACGATTCAAAATATTTTCGCAGTTACATTTGGCTGGCAACGAGTTTAAGAATTTGAAACTTTTCATGTAGAAATCGGATTTGATGATATCGGGCACGTTGGATACTGATCCCAGCTTCGTATAAACGAGCTTATTTTCATCAGCAGTCAGATTATCAATAAATGTACTGAGCAGTTCCCATATGATTTTTGCCCGAGATTCTTTTTTTTCTTTGCAAAGCGATTCATATGTGTATGTAAAGAGAACTGTTCGGATAGTTGAGTTTTTGGTAGAGTTCCATGTTTCAACGAGCATTGGTTTCAATTCTTCGAAGTCCATTTTATGGAATGCACAACGAACTCCAAACTTTTGCAGCGATACTGGTGCATCTAGTAACGTCGGGATATAAAGACGACTTTTATTAGGACTTGTCTGGCTCAGAATGGCACTGAGTGAGGGGATGACGAATTGTAAATAATCTCCTTTTGCATACGGCAAAATCTTGGTAGCGTCTGGCTGAGGTCTTGCTTTGTATATATTTCTAGCAATTTGCTTGCGCAAACTGAGCTCTAACTGGTCTGTTTCATTCCAATCGATTTTTGCGTTAGATGGGGCGTGTTTTTTGAGAAGGTCATTAATATCTTCCTGAGACAATAAAGTGCAAAGACCGTTTATAACGGCTTTATGGCCTTTGGGTTCAGTTAGACGATTTAAGTAAGTAGACTTCCAATCTTCAGCTAACGTTTGCGGCCAATAAACTCGCACTTTACGTAGTACGTTTCTGAGTGACACTGCGTCATTGGTGCAGATTGCTATGATCTCTTCTTTGTTGCGAGACAGCAACCCAGGATCATGTTTCAAAGCATTCATACATACTTCTTCATTCTGCATAGTAATAATAGACTCTTCGAACATTGTCTTTCTCCAGGATTTCTTAACTTTGTACATGGCAGTGAAATCTTTATTCCATTTTTTTTCTTTTTTGACCTTGATAAGCTCTTTAATTTTTTCAAGTGCATTTGGATGATCATATAGTTCTTTTCCCCAGTCTTTGATTAGTTGCAAGAGATTTTCACACCACATGACAGCTTCATTGAATTCATGTTCAACTGATAAATTTAGTGCATTATATTTAATTATTATGTAGTTTTGTAAGTAGTTGAAAACAGCATCTTTCTCGTCTCGTGTTTTCAGTTTCTTAACGTAAGTTTTTAGAGTGTCAAATTCAAACTTCTTTTCAACAATATCCAGCACTGGCTCATTTAGGATCACGTTTCTGACTACAATGGCTTGAATACAGGTTTGAACATGATTTTCAGATTCAATAAACACTTCCATGCTATGAAATAGTTGATTAAGAAGGGTCCACACTTGATTATCAAGTGAGTGAGGGGCAGTTTTTGTTAAGAAAGAGCTGACGAATTTGATTTTGAATTTAAATGGTTCATTAATGTGCTTTTCGTGGTAATATTGCAGCACTGTCTGCATATTGTGCATATTACGACCAGCACATGTCAAAAGCACTTGAAATATTAACGTCCTTTGATCAGGCAAGGACTCGGTACGAATCAATTTCTTCAAGTCTGTAAAAGCCAATTCAAAAGGAGCAAACCTGTACCACTGGTATAAATTGGTGTTTGAAGACATGCTAGCAGACATGAATTCTGCTCTACAACGCATACCAGTACTCATTGGTATATAATCGTCTTCAACTTGGTCTGTTGGTGGCACTTCTTTGTCAATAAATACTTTTTTGACAAAATCAAATCTGTTTTCTTTGGGAATTAGTTTGAGGAAATGTTGAATTTTGTCAAATTTGTAAAGCCAAGTAAAGCTATCATTGTTGGCATGTTTTGTTAGGAATTCTTTTATGCTTCCTGTCTTACTCAAGTGTTTTGCAAATGTTGCAATGTCCACATATTTGCCGTAAAACTCAAATTTACTGATAATTCTTTCAGGACATATTTGCAATAGCAGTTCAGTGTCTTTCACAGAAAAATTGAAATAAAATCTGTTTTGCTTAGATTCTATAAAATCTAAGAATTTAGTTGTGTGTTTCTTTAACAAAAACAAACTTTCCTTTATCATCCAATCGTACTTTTTATGGTAAGCTTCAAAGATAGAGAAAGATTTTTCAAAGAGCCTCAAAAGTAGACGATCTGAAATATCACTGTTGTATTTGGATACTTCAGTTTCGACGAAAGGCACAGAGCAGTGTTGCAGCCATTTGTAGGCAGAGTTGGCATCTTTTTTGTCCATAATGCAATTATAGAATGCTTCCACTCGTTTTTCATCTTTTAAATGTAACCTTACATGCAACATAAGTTTGTTAAAGGCTCTCAATGTCATATAAGGATACATTTCCGTGTATAGATACTCAGGATTTATAATATGAGCATATTGGGGATCTGTGATAAGCCAAGTGCTTCGTTTGATAGCCTTCGATACATACAATTCATCTTCAGATTTCAGTACTCCAAGTATGTAATCAACATTACGATTCTTGCACGCAATATCTATATCCAGTAAACTCCTTATATCATCCTTTTGAGAAAGCTCTTGTAAAACATGATCTTCAGAAGCTTCTCTGACCAGCTTGTTGTAGTTTTGATGTTTCTTGCCGAGCGTATCACCTTCTAATTCAAGTGGCGCCATCGTGAAAGCTGTAACAATCAAATTTCAAATTTATTTATTTACAATTAATATAGCTTGACAGACTTACACCCAATACGCTACATTTATAGAGTTGAAATACTATATCTATATATACAATTATGCTAAAACAGAAGCAAGGAAACAAAACGAAACATAATACTTATACCTATCTTAAATCATAATTAGGTACAACGAATTAATCTAAAGAAGGATGTCGGCAGCTCATACATACGTATGTATGGAACGTACGACGCACGTTTCATACATACAAATTTTCTAAACAACATCAATAAAAGAGAATAAAATTAAACTTTATCTGACATAATCTGTACAGATAATAAGTTTGCTTGAGTACCTATGTAGATAATGCACAGGAATCAGGAACTGATTTTTAAGATAAAATTGAAGTTCTTTTATTTTTCGGCGTGCTTTTCTAAACCCTCGATACTATACCTAAACAACATCAATAAAAGAGAATAAAATTAAACTTTATCTGACATAATCTGTACAGATAATAAGTTTGCTTGAGTACCTATGTAGATAATGCACAGGAATCAGGAACTGATTTTTAAGATAAAATTGAAGTTCTTTTATTTTTCGGCGTGCTTTTCTAAACCCTCGATACTATACTTTAGGATCGGCCCACTGACCTTATGTAGCAAAAATAAATCTGACTACACTTTATTCGTCAAAATTGGTTCAGTTATTTAGACTTAAAAATGTTTATGTATCAAAACAAAAAAAAATAAACGTAACTGCGTACAATCATTCAAAAAAAAAAATACTTAGGTACAAGTCATAATCCAACTAATTTCAAAATATTGTATGTGTATTATGTTGATGAGAACTCGATAACTATGTAATATATATCGTGACCGCAATATATGTATTGTTATTCATAATGGGTACACTAAGTCGAAAATTGGGGCTTCAGACCATCGTTATGAACAACTATTATTATACTTTTATACTTTCGAACATTTTGTCAAATCCTGGTAGCGATTTTGTATGGAATAGCTGAGTTTTCTTGGATTCCGGGTTGTAAAAGCTGATGATAATAATCTTTCTGATTTTCCTGAATAACCTTGTATACTAGGTTCGAAGACAACATAGACTTTCGAAAATTTTATTTAACTTTGCAACCTAGGTATGCCTGATACAACCTGATACACTTAAAATATTGACATCCTGCGGTAACGTCTATTAATACATTATACCTAAGTATACAATGTGTTTGTCTACCGGTGAGGCTTAAGCGGTGACATCTACAAATTTTGAACAACTTTTACTACGGGACCAACAGTAAAAACGTAAGTATAAACTGCTGTTCCATACGATTTTTTATAGACTTTCGACAAAAAGTATGAAATAGCTTTTTTGCGTTTTCAGAGTTGACCTCACAGGAAAAGTTACTCAAAATTTGCCATATATGTCACCGCTTAAGGCTCCGACACTGGTAGACAAACACATTGTATAACAGTACCTAGGTAGATGCTGCAAAATTGTACGTGACTGATGTCTAATATTACGTTACATTATTTAGAATATAATAATATGTCAAGAGAAATTGTAAGAGAAATAAATTAGTCTTCAAAAATGAGGTGAGCATAAGAATAAGTAATAAGTAAACAAAAGTCAATTCCAAAGTACAAATGCACTAAAACTATACCTTAGTACCTAGTTCTCTAAAAATTAAAACATGCGAAAGTTTTGCAAGATAACACAGTTATACCTATAAGTTTTAAAATAATATATCGAAAAAATGATGGTGGCTGCATTTTTGCTCTACTTTTTGCGGCACAGTTCTATACTACAGGAAGATACAAATTAAAAACTTTTAAGCAAAAATACCTGTTAGAAAACAATGTAAGTTTTGATAAATGTATGTTATATTTTGGTGACAAAGTAAGTTTTTGATTCGTGAACATACAACATGTTTAATTATTTATTTGTAATCGAATCTTTAACAGATTTAAACGGTTTACTTTCAGTAAAATTCTGCTGAGTTATTTTGATTTTATGATAATATTGAAGTGCGCGAAAATAACAGCTCTGTGCAATAAAATCGCCCAATTTGTTGTATATACCTAAAATACTTGTAGTAAATTATGTCTAGCATTTAAATAAGTACGTACACAAAATTAAATCAAAATAATTTAAATGTGCATAATACTAATATGTAGCTGCAGTCGGAGGATTTAAAAAAAGAAACATAAGTCCTTACTTATAAAGATTTAATTAAACTTAATAAAATTACAATTAAAATTTATAACTGAACTATAGTTAAATTACCTACCTATACAAGTGAGCCTAACTGATGTGTGGTAAGAACTGACATAATAGAACTAGGAGGCAGACGCAGGTCGCCTCGGTCGGATGTCACGAAGCGCTGATGCTGTAGCTCGTGCCCCGGTGCATCATCATGTTAAATCTGGGTCAGCGACGCAGCAGTTACCGTGGTTGGGCAATACGTAATTTACTCCAAAACTCACGTTATTTTTAGTAAACATGCTACACGCTCAATATTTATCTAGTAATATTTTGGTATACTCCACAAGTACACATACAATACAAATCGCGGCATTACTACGGTAAACATTGAGTACCTACACTCGTTTCGTTTTACAATATAAATAAAGCTATGAGTGACAACACAAATAAAGCTGGGCGTTGCTATAATATTAGCGATAGCATTGAAAAGACGCATAAAGCGAAAATTACTTGTCAAATGCGTGTCGAGACACGCGTAAAATAAGCTTCCGTAGATGGTGACGATGATTATGATGATGATGAAAACGATTTTTTATGATATCGTTAGATGATTGATTGCTAGAAAAACATAAGTGGCTAAGAAATATATTTGTGAGGTAAATTAACTAGGTATGAGTTGTGAGCAACAGTCTTTTTCAACTTTGGCGACTTATTTCTCAGAAATGGTACATGCGATAAATTATTTTCATCCACACTTTAAATGTATGGGAGCTACCCCTTCAAAACACAGTTTTGAAAATTTAAAGTAGGTAAGTATTGAAAATTGAGATCTATACTAATTAATCTATCATAATATTAAAATTTCATGCAATTTGGTTTAAAAATTTGGAAGTTATAAGACTTTGTAACATAAGGACGGACGGACAGACAGAAGTACGGACGGACACAACGAAGTTATAAGAGTTCCTCGTTTTGCTACGGAACCCTAAAATGGGCGAAATATTGGTCTCAAGACAGAAAAAAAATAAACACATCTGAATTTATTAAATCAGATTCGGGTATACCTACCAAGAAATGGATGACTATGATAATTTATTTTCGCATGCCCGATGCTCGCTTTGAACATCTGCTGGAGTTGGGCCACCGCTGATGGAATGAATACTGACGCGATAAAATATATCGATTAGAGACTAGACGCTCGATATTTTTAATGATTTTGGATTACGATCCAAATATCACGATAAATATCGAGCGTGTATGCCACCAAAGATGAGACTTGACGAGTGTCAGTGGTGGGGGATCTTTCGCAGTTACAGTCGTGTACAAACTAACTATCCAGAATTTGTATATTTATTACAAACCAAAGTGGATTCTCAAGTCTCATCCTTGGTGTACTATAGCATTCGCCATTGACCATGCTCAAATCTATCTCCTTAGTTTGTGGCTCAAATGAAAAGAACGTAACTAAACAAAAAAATCTGCTAGTTTGCTAATAATCATAAAGATCTAAAACGATTAAAACTGCCCAGAGTTCGTTTTTAGTTTGCATACCTATCTTTTTTAATATTTCCGTTATGAGTGCACTATTGATTAATAATTATTTCGAAAATTGACGCGGTCGCAGGATTTGAACCTGCATCTATAAACCTAGTGTGTTAAGCACGATAAAAATCATTTCACTAATAATTATTGTTGAATAATAATATCTTTGTGGGTGCATACCTAGTGCTGCAATTAACGATTTCTGATGTAATTACCTAGTAGGTAGGCAGGGCAAAAAAAAGACTACCTATATATAGACGTTTTTCTCCTTTGAATGATTGGTAAAACCTACCTTCTACGACTGTTTTGTTTGTAAAATAAAGCAATAATTAAATATCTTAATTATACAAGCAACGTCGTAACAAAAAAATTGGAATGTCCTTGACAATAACCCACCCAAAGTAGTTGCACCATGCGATGACATCATCATTGTTCACCAGTAGGTACCTACCAAATCAAGTGAATTACGATGAACTAGTATTATTGCTGATAACGTGTAAAAATATTACAAGATAATCATAATCAGAAATACATTCGTATAGCTTTATTTATTACAAAAGATAAAAACAAATACCTGATAGATTAACTCAAAACACCATCGCCCGGCACTCGCTGACTCACAAGCTCAGCTCACAACTTCACAACAACAAAACAGTGTTACCATATAATAAATTAATTTGTCCCTTAATTTGTTCGATATTACATTTCATATAATAATATAAATACCTACAATTTTTTATATAACCTCAATAACCTAATATTCCAAAATCCATACTTAGGGCAATTAGCCAAGATTTAAAGATGATTAACGTAGGATAAACACCACCTTATTGTACTATAGGCATTATACCTAGGATTCGTAATCATACTTAATACCGTAATTTAGATACTTTATATCTACGAATTTGAAATATTATTGTAATACATATTATTATTGTACTACTCTTATGTGTCTAATTGCGTGCTTTGACTTATTTGAGTATTGTATTTCTGATACAAAAATAAGTTTCTCTAATAAATGATGAATCCATAAGTCGTAATAATTATTTTTGAAAAATGAAAAGGTTCATTTTCCATTGTAAAAATAATTAGGTACCTACCTACCTTACACGTGTTGTTATTTATATATTGTACCAACATTAATTCATATTTAAGTAAGCGTTATTTTAACTATTTAGGGAAATTAGTACATAATAGCATGGACGATTATATTCTAAAGTACATTATAATATAATAATAGTAAGATATTTATATTTACTTACTTCCAAATCTCAGGATTACCTACGAAATGATTTCTCGTATCATTTACACACTATAATATTTTCACAATTAAAATTAAACGCATCGAAACAACCGGTGCGTCTAGCAAACACGTAAAATGGTAAAATTAATCGAAATCCGAACGGAAAACATAGATAAAATTATAACACCTATTTCACAATGTTTTCTTTTCCTGGAACCTCCTTGGGTTTTCCTCATGAACATCTGATTCATAATTTGCGGTTTGAGCCAATTTCAACGTTATTGCACTATTACTAGATTCATTTTCAGTTGTCAAAATGTTAGAGAGTGAACGAAGGTTAGCCAGCCGGCCCACACCCACAGATGCACTAATTTTATTTATCTGTGGAACTGGTGCAAGAGGATTCCGTAAGTACTATCAAACGCGGCACGGACGCGGTTGACGGTCGCGACCTTAGGTCGCGACTGACAGCCGCGACTTAGCAATGTGCACAGTCTTAAAACATCCGGTGTACCAGATCGCTCTCGGACGTCCGAACGCTCAAGGTCGTCCTAAGGTGACGTCCGCGACTTATGTCCGATAGTGTGCACGGCTCAGTGTACTTTTGTAGTCTAGGTTGCGGCTGTCAGTCGCGTCCGTAAGCCGCGTCTGATAGTATGTTTCCAGCTTATGTGCAAGTCACCTATAAAAGGTCTAGGTACCTAAAGTTACGAAAAATAAATAATAATACTGTAATGCTATTCATGTAGGTATCTGGAGCTCAATGAAGGTCATAGAATGATTGTTATTTATTTTTACTGCCATCTAGTTTTAGCCATTTTAGTTTCAAAACCTCATTATAACCTCTATAATCTAAGCATTATAACAATAGAGAATTACGAAGTCGTACACAGATGGAGCTACGAGTTTGTATTTCGTATACGTCATATTTTCACTTGTCCATGGAATGGAATCGATGAGAAAAAATAAAGATTGGTTGTTATCTTGTTATAATAAATTAATGATGAATATTTATGTATGGATGATGGGCAATGATGATCACACAAGTAGACATACAATGAGTGGAGACGATGACACAAGCAGCTCTTGAAAATTTCAAGATGAATATTTTAATTATGAATATTTGTGGATGATTTATGGGCAATTTCCAAACTCACAAGAGGGCTACGACCACAAATATCTCTAGCTACAACAACGCTAGAGACACACTGATATAATCAGGGTTTAGAAACGGTAGGTAGGTATAGGTACCTACTAAGTCGAAAGGAGGTGATTTTTACCATTATTATTTTATACAACTTTTAACTATGGGGCCAAACCGGAATTCGAGGAAATAAAATAAATACAACTGATATTTTTTTTCTCGAAATTTCTGGGTTGACTCCATGGCATGGGTAGGTAGTAAAAGTTGTTCGTAATCTATATATATAAAATATTGATTCACTGACTCGCCTATCAGGAAATCTCAAAAAGTACAAGTGCTAGGAGTCTGAAATTGTACATGGGGGATCCTTTTAGGATACCTATAGGTGCTCACTAAGAACGGATTTTGCGAAATTCAAGCCCTAAGTTGGTGAAATAGCGAGGCAAACTTAGTATGGGAAGACCTTTGATTATTTACTTGTCTAAATAATCTAAGGGGAGGACACGATTCCTTGGGCCGATTTGACTTGAAATTTATTATTATTTTATATTATATATTTATATATAGGATATTACTACTTAAACAAAATTAATTGACCACGTGTTTCGTATTTTTATGATGACGTCATATTTCCCGTTTTTAACGCTGATAGGCCATCGCCTATCAGCGTTAAAAACGGGAATATAGCTATTTTTGGGACGATTAATTTCGACGTCGTAATTAAATTTTTTAGTGTCTTTGATTGATTAATCAAAATGTTGAGAAAATAACTATTGTGTCAAAATCATTGACATGTTTGAAATCCAGATTTATTGAAACCAATTAGTTAAGGTGGTCACAGATTTTTTGCCACATTTCCGATCTCACTTTCTTTATAATATATTCCCATATTTCTTTGGTAAATTAATACTTACTACGTAGGTACTGCGAAATTAATTGGTTTAATAGTGAGCATTTATTTACATAAGAAAATGCGGAAATTATATTGTCATCATGCATGATGCATACCTATGCATTTTAACCGACTTCAAAAAATAAGTTTTTCAATTCAGCGGTATGTTTTTTGTGTATGTAAGTTACGCGATTAGTTTTTTAGAAATCAAGAATAAACGAATTATAAACCTAAATAGTGTTGTGGTTTGTGGTTCTATTCAGTTCATCAGTCGTTTTTGAAAGATCATCATTATCCAAAAATGGCACACATCGATTCGAGCGAACTATTTGAATTTTGTACCTATGATTGAAATCGGGTGTGCCATTTTTGGTAAAAAATAAACTATGTATGTAATGGTGGCCACATTGAGTCGACGCCACCCTGTAGAGCTTTTACATAGTCTCGCTTCCCCAAGCTTGCTACATGAGTTGCTCCTTGAGGTAGGAGCACCAAAAATGCTACTGCGCAACCTTCAACCTGCTTAATTGTCTGTCCACATTTCGTGGTTGCAGATGAAAATAGTTTCAAAGTAACATGAAAAAAATTGATATTTAATTATAGTTACCTACTGTACCAGCCTTTTTAATAGCCCACTGCATGAGGTAGGCCTACCTACGAAGGGTACCTACACTTAACAATAATATGATGCGCGTTATCAGTGTGAGATATAACTGTTCTGTACTGTATCAGCCTTTTAATAGTCCACTGCAAGACGTACGCCTACCCGCGAATGGTTATTGTGCCTATCCTGGTGGATATGGCTGACCCAGTGCGGGTTGGTGGATTCACATACTGTGCCAGCCTTTTTAATGGTCCACTGCAGGACGTAGGTCTACCCATGAAGGGTGATTGGGCCATTTCCACCACGCTGGCCCAGTGCGGGTTGAAATAAATTCAATGGCGTATGTGAATCCACATACGCCATTGAATTTCTTTTACGGACGTATGCAGGTTGCCTCACGAAGTTTTCATTCACCGAAAAACCCGCTGCCCGTGGTATGAAATTCTGTACATAAATTCCAAGGATTTCATTGGAACGGCACCGGGATTTGAAACCATGACCTCACGATTGTAAAGCGGGTGTCATTATTACTAGACCACCACGGCTTTTCAGATATACCTACCTAATTGTTAAATTGCCACTAAGATATTTTACTCAGTATTGTACCCAACACAATCGTGAGCTGCGCGGGTGAAGCCGCGGGGCGCAGCTAGTGATATAATATAATCAGAGTCACCTTCTTTTACACCCTTTTAGAATAACCCTATACATATCAGGTATTAAAATTATAACTAGGTACCTTCTTCTGCGTTGTAGGTTAAAATATAGGTACCTACTCGCAATGCGTTTGATTGATAAATCTAATCTAAGGTAGCTACTAAACCACTTAATGAGTAGGTATCTAAGTACCTACTTACTTAGTTCGTAACCGCTAGGTAGGTATACTACTTACTAATCGATTAATTTATAAGCAGTTACGGTAAATAGGTCGTAAAATTCTGAAAGGAATCGGTTAGGGTGCGGTGCATAAGGTCAAAATGTAGGCTAGTCCTGCAAATGTCGAATGATTACCTACCTAAGGTTACGGGCTAGTCGAAGGCCTAATGTAGATTATGGTGAAACGTAAGTACGATAGGGGGGTACTTATAGCTAATCCAATGGTCATAATAAAGGCGATATTTTTAAAAAATATATTTTATATTAGGTATTTCTGTTTCGTAGGCATTGTATTGTACATACCTACATTCTCGTCCATTATGGTAAAGTAAGTTCGTATAGATAGGCCGGGTGGCTACTTGGCTAGCCCTGGTGTCAGAGTTTTTAAACCGCCTGAAGGCCTCTGTCCATTATGGTAAAAAATTACTCATACTTAATAGGTTTACGTAGTTCTACACTATAGGTATCTAATTCTATAACATCGCTAGAGGAACAAAATATTTTGAAAGGTACAAACAAAAAACATGAAATGCGATACCCATCATTTGTTAACGAAAATTAACTGAATTTGCGCTAGTCCATATTCTGACCCAGGTTCTAAACTACATAACTTAGGTAAAATTAGTATCTAGCATATTATTATTTTTCGTCTATACCCCGTGGCTCTACTGCTTAGCTCAACCAGTAGTGCCAAAGGAAATTTCTCTCTCCCGTGGCATGATTAATTTTCTTTGATTCGGGAAAGACAATCAAAATGATATTTTATGTTCCTCCATCCATCAGACATAGGACGACCAATGCTGGACATAGGACGACCAATGCTGGACATAGGCCTCCCTATATGTATATTTTCAATAAGACCGGAAGCAGCTTGTGTCCTTGCAGGCCTTGATGAGGTCATCTGTCCACCTAGTGGGCGGACGTCCTATGCTGCCTCTGTCGGTAGGTACCTACTTGGTATCCACTTGAGAACTTTTTGACCCCACGGTCATCCTCATCAGTCATCTATGTCATCAGTTGCTATGTGCGTAGTAATAATTTACAAGCCGCAAAAAATTAGCGTTAGCTAAGTACCTATTTAAATATGAAATCGATAGATACATTGAAATACTGTACCAGCCATTTTTAATAGTCCACTGCAGGACGTAGACCTATCCACGAAGGGTGATAATAAAAGCGAAATAATAAATACGAAACACGCATTTTGGTATTTTAAGTGTCCGAAATATTTTACAGTTTCATCAATACTTAATTCAAAACCGAAATCGAACCGAGTTTTTCATGATCGAATTTGATTTGGTCAAAAAGCACAACATAGGTCAGCTCGACCTTTAACCATTCACCAAAATACACGAACAATTCGTAGAACAATGCACTTGTTGCGTGCCTATGCGTGTTACCCCACTATCAATTACAAAATAGCCCCTTGAGCCGAGTTGAGCCCGGTTTCGCAGCTCGCTTGAATATCGAGATATCGGGCAAGAACGCGGCTGCGGGCGTGGCATCTAGGTACGCAGATCTTGAAGGTACCTAGTAAGTAGGTACGTTTGTAGACTACGCCTACGCCTTTCTGAACCAGTCTTACTCTTGTTACATTTCACCTGTGTGGAATCGTCGACCATTCGAAGGAGTCTGTTTGTACGAGTAGGGAAACATATATTGTTCCAGAACTCAACACCAAGCGAAAAATACTGGAACACTATTCATAAAGCCAGAAAGATCGGAAACCCCACCTTCTTGGTTTTTGAGATATGATAAAATTTAGAAAAATTCCACCTTGCGGCACTCCAGTTCAAGCCGTACCTTGACTTGCGTTTTCAACATTATTTCATTTTGATGATTAAAATCGTGAAGCTGGTTAAAAAAATGTGCTACAAGCCACAATCAAAAATACAATCGGAAGTTGCATAGTTTTTAAAAAAAAATATGGTTTTTGCCTTTACATAAAAAACTTTTTTATGTTCCAAGTTTGAGCTATAACACTGTAACAAAAATGAAAGTACATACATTCTATTATAGCAAATGATTACTATCAAGTTTACTGGAGTAGGCAAATAAGTTAGAGTGAGGGTCACTGGCCCATGTTGATGGTGCCTTTAAGAACTAATTCAAAATGTTAGTTCGTCTAGTCCTGAGAAAGCTACATCTATAAGTAAGTTAATGTTATAGGTACAGGGTTATTACTAATCAATTAACATCCTCTTAGGGGCCTATTCTGTACATTAAAACTAACAACTTTTGCTCTAACACTTTTGTTAAAACTAAAAAAAAGTCATTCCATAGAAAAATATCGTTGACCCGCGACAAAATGTATGGAACAGCTGATTTTTTTTGTACTGTACTGTATCAGTCTTTTGAACAGTCCACTGCAGGACGTAGGCCTACCCACGTAGGGTGATTAGGCCATATCTACAACTCTGGCCCAGTGCGGGTTGGTGTTGGGTTGACGATTTTTTTTGAGTTTTGACAAAACTCGCAGAACAAAAGTTGTTAGTTTTGATTTACAGAATAAACCCCTAAAAGGATGCTAATTGGTTAGGAATAACCCTGTATATACTGGTATAGTTACCTGACTGACCCTTATCCCATTACATTTCCTGTCTTAGATACAGTTCGAGTTTGAAGTAATTTGTCTCAATACATAATTAAATCGCCACTGCTGCTTAATAGCTGTGGTTATCACGAAATTGAAATTAAATTGATAGTAACGAATAATTTGAAATTTAAATAGTTAAACAAGCAATCATGCCTGTCTAAGGCCATGTACGCACTATGCGCATGCAGTTGCAGACAGGTTGTCTTTCGGCTGCAGCACCACACAAAAATGTACGAAAGCGAAACCGGACCGCAACCGCATCCGCATAGTGCATACGTGCCTAAGGCGCACCTAATATAAAGGTTATGTTGTGTACGGTGTCAGGAAAAAAAATGTTTTGAATGTCTTTGGTATAAGATAATAACTATCTAGGTACCTATTAACTCAGGACTCGGTGAAATTGAACTAAATTACTGTTTACAAAAAATTAATTACCTATTAAATCTTATTTCAACGTTTTTTTTTTTACTTTTTTTAATGCTTGAATAGACACATTACATGTTTCGACGAGGAATTAAAATTGATGTGTCCATAGAATATTACTCATTGTCCTTTATACTTTGAGATATGGTAATAATTATTTTTTGCCAAAAAAAATGGCGAAACCGACTTCAATATTGTAGTTCGCTCGAATCAATAGTATGCTATTTCGTGATTATTGCGGCTGCTGCACTTATCCCTACCGAGCTATCCCCCCTGGTAGGAATAAGTGCACTTTTTGTAGATTTTTGGATTGTTTTGATTTATTAAAAAAAAAAACCCAACACCAAACCGATTTCGAAAAAAATTAACTTTAAATAGGATCACCTCTAAAATATGATTATCAAACAAAAAAAAACATCAAAATCGGTACGTAATGTGCCGATTAATCGCGTAACAGTCGAATTAAGTACCTTCCTTCCTTGTTTGAAGTCGGTTGAAAAGTAATAGGTAGGTACTTAATTGTTATTTAAGACCCATTACCATGAGGCAAGATGTGGTTAGAAGCTAATTTCAAATAAAAAAGTCCAGCAAGTAGGTATAATAAAATAAATGATTTAGCAAATGAAAGTGGTCTGTGACGTAAGTTTCACTATCATTCGTTACCGAGCCTCGGTCCTAATAACTAGCACAACACAATACAAAATGTTTGATAACGATTATGTACTGTCGACGACAAAAGTAGCTAAAACCTAATAAGTACCTACTATTATTTTTCATCCCCACGGATGGTAAAGCATAGCTATAATAATAATTAATTTATAAATTGTAGGTATGGTGAATTGGTGATACGCGAAAAGTGCAGAAACTTTCAGAAATACAATATACGCGTAATTATAAACTCATCATCGTCATCATTATTATTAGCGATTTCGGGATTGGTCCCACGGTAGAAATTGATCTTTAAATATTTTTCGATATACCTAGGTACTCTATGCATTGCCTGAAAATTATTAAGTAATAAAGTATTTAATGTGGGGAAAATACCGAAAAGGTTAGTTTTCCTACAAAGGATGAGGTCATACAATGCATAATACAATACATAAAAATGTTAATAAATATCCAAATAGAAATTAGTATTTAGTTCAGGTTATTGAAAGTTAACTACTCTTTTGTACCCGTACCTAATGCATTTATAGAAAGAGTTTTAAATTAGCTATTTAAACAAGAAAGGAGTACTATTTTTTTTAAAATTAAATCGAACCCTCAGCTAAATCTATAGTTTATTATTTACTAGTTAGCTTTAGTTAGTGTTCTGAAATGGAGCCTTTCGGATTGGGAAAAAATTGTTTAAAACAATTTTCGCCGGAGCTGTACCTACAGCCGCCGTAGGAAAGTGGGCGCGGTCGAACTGTATCAAATAACGGTTAATATTGTTTGCACAAGTACAACATTACATGATATTAATAGGATTGCTAAATAAATGTCTACGTATTGAAAAAAAAAAAAGAATTGCGGACTGTGACACTTTGAATAAAAAGAGAAAAATGTATTCGTAATTTAAAATGGTTGAAGTCGTTTAGTCGGGATCTAATTGGTTTACACGCAAGAAAAAAAAATATTTTTACGGTGTAAAATTATGACGTAAGTGCAGTATACCTTATATTTATTATTAAACGTAACGTAGATAATATGCCGTTTATATTATTATCTACGTTACGTTTACAAATAAATAAAATAAAAAGCCTTTTTATTTCTCATCTCATTATTGTTAAATCTTATTTATTTACGTACCTTTTGGTAAAGTTGGCATCGTCTAAAAAATGTTGGTGTTCGATATGTCAAAGTTCACTTGTTAATCAAGTATGCTGCAAGTTGTCTTCAAGTTATTACGATATATTTATATTATTAGATCTAGGATTGAAACTATAAAGTGATGAAAACAGCACGTGAGTAAGAAATGCCACAATTGCAAGTACAAAATTACCAGTTACAATTTGCAGATAAATCCTCTAAAATCATGAAAATATCTTAAAAACTTCACCAATTCTCGACAAACGTACGGAACAAACATTTTATGCGGATTCAGAGTCGCCTCTACCTATAGCTTAAGTTTGTCATAATGATGAATACAATAATACTTATCGTATATTCATTTATGTCAATCCTCTAGAGAAATATCCTGTACATTTGTTTCTATTAAATAATATCTATCAAAATTATCTTTACTCATTCACCTACAGCATTGATAGTCATAAAATAGGTATACGTATTAGGTATGTAGGCATGCCATGTTAGTGTTACGACGTGCCTGATCAATGTGTCTGTTAAGATTTAATAGCTTCATTATAAGAATTAATTGATTGTTATCTAAATCAATACCTAGCTAGATATTGCGTGACGTAATGCCTAAGCCTAATAAGGGGCTTAGGAGCTGAAATCGTGTAACTTTCTTTATGAAAGTAGCGAGATTTCAGCTTATTATAAAGTTATGTAAGTATGGAAGCGTTATTTAAACTTTTGTAGTGTGTGGTAGACAGGGTTTATGAGGCATTAGAATTGCTCTTTTTCTGCAGCTGAATAAGCGGCGTGTCATCGTTTCGCCCTATATAGGTACCTTGGTGCCTCATGTAGAATAACAGTGAAGATACCTACTACTAACCAGTGATGACTATATTTATAGCACTGAAACGTAGTTGTTAAATATGGGCCGTATATATCCAAGTCTAATCTATCAATATTTTAGCAATGGATAATAAAATGCTTTCCATTTTATGCCCATAGCGTAAATACGCTATGGTACAAAACAAAAAAAAAAAATTGGCACCAAATACACAGGCTTTTACATATCAAGAGTAACAAAAAATATCATGAGCATAGGACATGTTATCAACTCAGTATTACTTTACTAATAGCATTTAGTATAAAATTAATACTAGGTATATGAAAAGAGAATAATTTTATTACAATATAATACAGTAATGCTTATCAACGCCTGTCACCTACATTAGTGCAGCAAATAATTTTACACGGACGATAAATATTTAATAACAATTAGTAGATAAATGTTGCACTTGGAACAATCAATAATTTTGTCGTGGCAATGGCCGGCATTCTTGCTGTTGCGTGCGACGCGCGCCGCTGCCCGCGTCCGCCCAATAATTGAACTTACTTTGATAAACTATTTTCCTTTAACTGTATTGTTAAAATATAGAAGGAAAAAAGCTCCTTAAAGTCAGAGTAGGTATTCCATCTTCAACCACAACGAAATGGTAGTCAAGCGCGGATTTATTAGCGATAAAAAATGTAATCTGTCACTATCACCTTACTCTCTTTCTTACAGGTGGCGACAATTAAATAACAAAGCCTTAGATAGTCTGTAGTACAATGTAAGAGGATCGTGAATCGACCAGTGTTTTCTCTTTTTCTGTAAAAAAATCTATATTCCATACATTTTGTTGCGGTTGACCGATATTGATCTATGAAACAACATATTTTTTTTAGTTTTGACAAAAATCGCAGAACAAAAGTTGTTAGTTTTGGTGTACAGCATGAGCTCCTCAAAGGGCGCTAATTGATTAGGAATAACCCTGTATATTTAGAGGTATTTGTATGGACAAGTTGGCACCTCACAATCGTCTTAGGGGAATTTATTCGACAATTTTACACCTCACTCGGTCAATCCGAAATCATGATAACAAATAAAAATCTTAATCCTACATAATACTCTGAAGCATTTTTTGACATAATATATTTATACACGTTTGCAGTATTTTTCGTTTTTGAAATCTCTCTATTAAAATAGGTAGAGTAGATCAAGAAAAAACGAATGGCCTCTCAATTTTATTGTATTGTTAAAATGTAGAGATGAAAAATAAACTTATTATTTTCTTTCTTGCAGGTCTCCATAAATCACAAAGACCAAAATGTCGTGTTCTAGACATCTGTAGTACAACTGTAATGTAATAATTGTAATGTTAACAGCGGGGTGTACAAGCAGTCATTATAGTGTAAGTGAAACAAACATCTACCCCGTTTCAAAGGAGGTCTACTATAACTGTAGAGACCTTTCAGCGTAAAACTGTACGCCCTGAAAAGTGGAGTGTAACGAAATGGTTTATAACATCTTATCTTAATAACTACAAAAGTATTAATCTTAGAAACATACATCTATTGTAATTATTTAGCTTATATTTGTTATACTTATACTCAGCTCTCTGTTATAGTAAATATTCACAATGATAGTATGAGTACCCCCCTTTCGGATTAGTACCTTTCTGAATAACCCAGCATAAACCCATTTTTCATTCAACAGCGTATATTTAATTAAAGATTAAGTTTAATTTGCTTTTTCAATAACCCGGACAAGCGCTACACGGAAGTTTACTTGTACCTACGAGTATATGCTAGGCTATTAGCGATATTCTAGTATAGTTTAGATCATTACTGGCCATTATAGGTAATATATCAATCTGTTCTATTTACACATAACTTTAGACACATAACTAAACAGATAATACTTAGTAATTATAAATCCCTAGTCGAAGGTAGGTACTAGGTACAGTACAGTACCTAAAGATACTTTGCAATAGGCATGATGATTGGGTAAAAAAATCTTTATAGTAATTAGTCCGTCAGTTAGATTTTATCATCAAAAAATATTGGAGACGTATTTTTTCTTTTGTCGATCAAACAACAAATGACAAAGATAAACCTTGTCAAAGTTTGGGAGTGGGGGTTGTGACGTCATCTCACTCACTGTCACAGAAATCTATACATTTGTATGGCACTTGTGACTCCACGCGGAACTTTAACAGGCTATATCTTCATTAATTTTTGTTTAGTTGATAAAAGAAAAAATATGTGTCTAATATTTTTTGATACTCTATCTGACGGAATAATTACATTGTTTTAGTCTAGATAGAAAACGTTTCCGCAGAAACAGAATTTCCTCTAAAGTCTTGCTTCCGGACTGCCAAGGAAAACATAAGATGATGTAGAGATAATAATTATTTTTCGCCAAATATGGCACAACCGACTTCAATCATGTCCAAAATTCAAAAAACTCACTCGAATCCATGTCTAATATTATTTATTATTGTTTATTTTTTTGGAAACTTTTCGGCTGTTTTAGATAAAATTTATATGGGTCCACCTCTGGTGAATTCTCATACGCTTGTAAGGCGAGCGTTCTCCTATTAGGCCTCTACGATGTTGGTTGGGAACTTGCGGGGTAGAAAAAACATTGCCCCCCTGGCTACAGCCGTCCCAGAGTATAAAAAGCAAGACGTTGCATATTGAAAATGTAATAAAGATTTTTTTATATCACAATACTCAGGGAGGCGAGCGCAAAAAATGAAAGCATTTTCATAACGCTCAATTTTTAGTATTATATAGGTGGGGTACAACAATACTCTGGATGCAGTAGCTGCGCTTGGCGCGGGATCCGTTTAACCCAGTTAACTGACTTCGGAGTATTGTTACATGGTATGGTAACGTAGTACCGAAATTTAGCTTCTAAAAATGCTTGCGTTTTTTTGCTCTCGCCTCCCGCGCTAGTGTGTAGTGTGAATTTCACAACGAAGAACAGTAACCTTCAGATTTTTTTTTACCAAAACCGTAGCACATCTATGCCAAGTTATCTTTGCACTAGAATTAATTAAGTGTATTGCAATAACTAACAGATAACAATCTAGAGGTTAATGGAATCAGTGGCATGTACCAATTAGTGAAAATTAGTTTCCATATCTTGATCTGACAGTTTATTGGACGATTCTGAAATCTAGTTATTAATTAGTAGTGGCCCGCCCTCACTTTGTCCATGTTAAACAATTGGTAGATAAAGTTTGTTAAAAATGTAATATGTAGTCAATTTTCAAGTCGTCGCGTATAGTCGTTTTATCAGCGACTTAAAATATATCTGACGCTATAAATAGCGCAGTGTTTTTATTTTCTATTAATATCGCGAGACGAAGGTGCCTTGAAAATTGACTACAACAGCTTTATGCTATTGTGGGCTCTATGATGGTCTCTACAATATGAATATTGTAAATTTCAAGTGATCAATAATTTTTTCACCATTTTTTAGGGTTCCGTACCCAAAGGGTAAAAACGGGACCCTATTACTAAGACTCCGCTGTCCTTCTGTCTGTCTCTAGGCTGTATCTCATGAACGGTTATAGCTAAAATGTTGAATGTTCACAGATGATGTATTTCTGATGCCGCTATAACAAAAAATACTAAAAACAGAAATAAATAAATATTTAAGGGGGGCTCCCATACAACAAACTTGAATTTTTAGCCGTTTTTCGATCGATATTAATAACGGAGACAGGTAGATGCTTGAAAGATTCACAAAATATTTAGTTAAATAATTCAAATTCACTTTAAAAATAAATAATTAAATAGAATTAAAATAAATATTTAAGGGGGCTCCCATACAAGAAACATTATTTTTTTGCTTGATATTAATAACGACAACAGGAAGATGCTTGAAATATGCACAGAATATAAAGTTGTATATTCCCTACAAAAATAAATAAATTAAATTAAAATGCAATATATTAAGTGAGGCTGCCATACTGTACGGAACCCTTCGTGCGCGAGTCCGGCTCGCTCTTGGCCGATTATTTCATTAGTGATTTCGGGGTGGGTACAAAACCGGCTCTGTCCCGGTTTTTATCATTATAATTTCAGATACACCTCTTAATTTTAGAAGCCCCTCGGAGACGTAGAAACGAATTTTATTAGCATTGAGCGATCAAATTTTACTGCACAACAAACAAAAAAATTGAGAAAACCATATTCATAAAATTATATGCCGATTACTTTTCTTTGATAATTGGCTATGAGCTGCTATGCAATTCAGGTATGAGAATCACCCAGTGTCTAGATTTGGACGGGTATTAGTAATCGGTCGAAATATAGATAGGTGCAAGACACGATTCAGTAATTGAATTGTTGTAATTGATACCTTTGAAATTATTTTGATGTAATTGATCTGATGACTGGTGACTGGTATTTACTGAACATAATAGCATATGACTTTAGTTTTCGTAGCACTGACGCATTATTTTACAAACTGTTTTCTAAAACGGAGAAGGTTCTCAATTCGTTGGTTTTTTGTCTGCTACCTGATTTCTCCGTTGGTTATGGGCCGATTCACGTGAAGAGGACTTTTGCAAGATGGTAAAAAAATAATTAACTCTAGTGCAGTAGTATTTGTTTGAAGTAATTTTGGTCAAAAAATGTTAAGAAAGAAAAGAAGAAAGAAAGAAATACCGTTTATTTCGTGACATACATGAACAAATAATATAAACAACAAACAAGAATAACAGTGCAGCAGCAAGTGAGCACGGTATGCCACGAAAACCGGTCCCAACTCAGCGTGAATTGCTGATTGAGAACAATCAGCGCTGGTATTCTGCTGAGACCGGTAGGTGACGTCACGTACAACATAAATATAAATTTAAACATTAACAAAGAGTATAAATACACATGAAAACACATACACACAGTTAAATAAAAATCACACAACAAAGACAGTATTCCATAAACTAAAAACATCAACACACATTATCCTACATCACACTAATAAATATCTTCATACGAAAGAGCAAAAAAAAAAAACGTAATAGCAAAACAATTCAATCAATAGATCAATAGATAGTTTCCTAGTCTTAAGACAAACAAATTAATAAAATAAATATTCTTAGGTAGGTATGCAGTTCATATCACAAATACAACGCACAATAACAATGAGATCTCAATTTTGAATCTAGATGGCACTTGTATCGTTTCTGAGAGATTCCTCACTTTTTTGATGAGCGAAAATAAACTTTTTTAGTTTATATTTAAAACAGAACAAGCTTTGCGCGTTCCTTATGGGAGGTGGTATATTGTTCCAACATTTAGTAGCAGCATATCGGAAGCTGCCTCTGAAAGCCGCTGAGTGATGACTATGATGTTACGTTTACTCTTTGAATTTGATCATATTATATCGCATTCGTGAAGAACGCTTCCGATAGTTTCGATTGTCAGAACATCTTGTAAATCATCGGAAAAGAACTAAACAACATGTACAAAAGTAGCAGAAGTAAAAGATAGCGAGCGATTTCATAATAGGTATAGCTGATAAAATATAATAAAACTTTATCACCATAATAAGAAACTTTCAATAGACGAATAAACAAAAATGACCAAAGATCACTAATTAATGATCACTAAGAAATAGCCTTTTCCCAGACACCCTTAGTAAAAATGTAGAGACACCAATTAGTCATATAATATGACATTCATATTAATATAATTATTGATTTATTCTATGATAAAGTGTTAAACCTCGTCACTTCATTAGAGACGTTATTAAAAATACTTAGTTGGCATTAACATAAGCGCCTTAAAAACAGGTCGACATTTTGAGTAATTGATTGTACAAGAATCTTAAAACGGCCTCGAACATCGTTCACTTAACTTATTATTAACTCATGTACGTCTTTAAATTTTTAGGGTTCCCTACGGTAATAGGAGGTAATAATAATAAGGTAATATTAAGAATTATTACAACGTTTTACTTGGTAATAAAACGGGTTTTCGCTAAGTCAAGCAAGTCAGCATAAGTATTTGTAAAAAATAGAAAGAAATACTCGTTTTCTTGGAGTTCAATTCAATTTCAATTTAATCAATTTATTTTTAATAATTAACACGGTAATTTACGCCAATTACAATACTGCGTATACAGATAAAGTAAAGATCTATGTCGATACTAAATTTCATATAAATATTTCACTGTTATGCCGATGAGGCCTTACAATCTTCGAATTATCGTCGTCCACTTACCGGTGCGTAGCGTAGGACGACCACCGACGAGCTAGACTGATAAATAATTTATTCAAAACTGCAAGATTGCGCTGGATACAAGCTGCTTCCAGCTTGCATCCAGTCATCCAGTTTTATTGAAAACCCATAGTAGATACCTATATCTAGCAGAGGACGTCTATGATCATATAATTATGATCCGGTACCGGTAGGACCCTAATAATAATAGTGAGCAAATAGTATTCATGTAGTATCAGCAGTAATAAACAAGATAATAGCTCCATAGGAAGCGAAACACCCGTTATTATTCTTACAACTGTTCAAAATCAATAAATGCAATGATTGATTACATAGTGAAATCTCTATCAATGTTATTAAAATAAAATAAAATATCGTCATAATTTACGCAAATCTTGGCAATCTTAAACCTTAAAGCACGGTTCCACCGGAGTTGCAAACTGACTATGGACCACTGCTTGTACATTATTGAGTACAAATGTTTCTCTTGGTAGAGAAATAAAGACAACGTGTTAAGCTCAAATTCGCCTACTTTTAGAATTTCTGCAAACATGTTGACAATGTATTTGTGCCAAAGATGTTTTCGGTAGAACCGCGCTCTTAGACCTACTTAATATATTTGTTATGAAAATGACCAATATGTCAGGAACCCTCTTAAATCAAATTTAATTGTCGCTGCCCGGGGCGGTGCGCAAATGACTTATATTCAGTATAATAATATTTTAAATTGCAATTTTGCATTGCGGTAGTTTTATGCACAGATTGATTTATTTTCAAAATGTTCTAGAATTTGCTACCTTTTAGACAAGCAGTAGGAGGTGTATGAGTTAAAGAAGGTCTACACCTTTACTGGTGTATTTCTATAAATATGATAATGTATAATTTGTAACGTAAGGTAACGGAAAAATCTCCGAGTAGCATTTTTTAGTAGGTAAGTTGATTCAGATATCTGTTGTCAGAGTTTTTCAGCCTTCTGAAGACCTCGATACGGTAATCATTAATAAATTTTTTTTGCAAAAAATAGCATGGCCGACTCCTACGATGTGTACAGAATTCGCGAATATTACGCACGGATCGATGTAGCATTTCTCACATTATTGTTGATTTATCAGCCGATTTCGATAAAATTTAAATGGGACCAATTCCGAAGTATACTCTTTCCAATAAAAAAATAATTATTGAAATTGGACTACTATTAAAAAAGGAATGCGTGGTTAAAACTAAAAAAAAAATGAATATACGCGTCGAATTGTATACTTCCTCCGGTGGTTCGTCGGTCAAAAAGACACGTAAGTATTCAAACAGTAAATTTTTCAATCATTAAAAAATACGAGTACGTCAAAATTACATAATTTATTTATCACATGCAAAAAGGCTACATCAAAACTGACTGTAAATAAATAAAAGATCGGTTGGTATCCTAATTTTATTTATTTTTTACTTCACTCATAATTAAATATTTTATAATGCCCGGAACAAAATTGTGATATCTTAAATGTGATGTGAATGATTCGATTATGGGATTAACAATCCCATAGGATATAGCCTGTAGGGTACAAGATAGGTTGCCTTACTTATGGTATTTATTATAATGAAAAATTATACAAGGCTATTTATTTTCCGAATATCTTTAAGGTATACTAATACACATTATATTTTCGGTTCAATATCGCTTTCAAGCAGGCAAATAAAATTCAAACGAAATCTTATTCTGTAAGAAACAATTCTCATTTTGGTTTTAAGCATCTTACAATTATTTTTATTTAAAGGATCATAATTAAAAGCAGTCTAGTTTGATAATATAATGTCTAATTTCCATTTTTAAACCTGTTTTACTTTTAATATTTGTTTGGACATACTTGCCATGTGTGTTAGGAGATAACAATCACTTTTGACACCCACTATGACAATAAAATTAATATCCTAATTGTAACAGCGAAAAAAGCTCTTGAAGGACATAAGCATGTGCCATATATTTTGTGGTCAATTTAGCTGTCTCCGCATATGAAAATTTAATTTATTGAAATGTTAAAACATTGTGACAAAACTTGACTAGGTACTTCTTATGTAATAAAAAATCATTATAATTAAAAGTTTTTGGTCTGTGTGTTATGTCTGTCTGTTATTTTTTATATAAAAGGATCTTACCACTTAGGCTGTGCACTCCTTAGCTCGCATCTCTCCTTACAAAAATTTTAGTTGCTCTGAACTCATTTTTACTCCAGTTAAGCTGTGTTATAAAAATAAACGATTCTGCCTTTTAAACATTAAAACACTTAGGTATCTATAGGTATCTATATTATAGCTTAGCTAAAGTTTCATGCATGTGATCTTTGATCCAGATTTTTTATTAGCATGGCTTGATTTTTTTTATTTGCTCTGAGCTGACAAGCCAAGGCGTAGTTTCCTTGTACGTTGATATGTGTATAATTGTCTGTACACGGCAAGGCGTAGTTTTTATCGGCCTTACTTGTTTGTTCACAACATTCTGTCTTAAGTTTTTTATTTGGTCTGAGTAGCATGGTAATAAAAGTCCTTTATTTTATTCTATTCATATAAGGGAAGTTAACAGCTAGGAATGAGTTAATTTGCAATAATAATATACACATAGGTAATATACAAATAATTATACAAATATGGCCAATTACCTCCCGGTGCTATCCAAAAAAGTAAGTGATAAATATGTTACTCGTAAGTAGTTATAAAGAAAAACCATTTTTTTTTTTGAATGACTTATAGCTGTTGGCCTCTGAGGCCTCTACAGCTTACCGGACATGGGCGAGCGCGGAAGGCGGCTGAGCCCTAAGATTAGGTTATAGGGTGACTAGCGCAAGGGCACCTGAGAAGGTACGGACCTCGGCTTGGGCCGTCACCCGGCGGGGGAGATCAGACTTGCCCGGGCACCCCAGAAGGGGTGTGCCCTGTGGCCCTAATAGGTTGAGCTGATTGACTATTTGGAGAGAATCTAACCGATCTTCTAACAGATCCTGAGGGTCCTCGACCTCGCCGGCGGGGTCGGTGTCTGACTGTGTGCCTTTGGTAACCGGCGCCTATACCAAATACGGAATACTTCCTGTTGCAGGGAGCTGTCGGATCGGGTGACCCCAGCGCCGCAGAGGTGACTACGGCGATGGGGTCATCCGGGTCGCCCAGGAGGTGTTTGGGGCGGCGACGGAGAGGAGGTGGGTGTGTAGTGTCTGGCGTGTAGTCCGAAGCTTGGACTACGAGTGGGTTGGGGTGATGAGGAGCCCTATCAAAGTAGCGGCGAGAAGTGTACTTGATGTACTGGGTAATGGAGGGGAGTTCGAGGTCGCAATGCAGGTCAGAGTTTCGCATAAACCAGCTAGCTCCGACTGCTTTGCGAATGAACCTATTCTGGATGACCTGAAGCTTGTTCAGGTCGATGGAGGAAGCGTGACCGAAGGCCACGGAAGCGTAGGTCATAACGGGGCGAATGCACGTTTTGTAAATTGTCACCTTATTTCTAAGGGACATTTTACTGCGCGCATTGAGGAGAGGACTGAGTCGTCCTAAGAAGAAGGCCGCACGGTTGCGGACAATCTGAATGTGCTTGGAGAAGTTGAGTTGTCGATCAAGGGTCACGCCAAGGTATTTGGCCGTAGGGGCCCAAGGGATAGGCTTTCCGTTAAGCGTGAGTTGCTTAGGCGGATTGCTCCTGAGCTTTTCGGGATGAAAGTACATGGCTGCACTTTTGTCGGGATTGACAGTGATGGCCCAGTTCTTGAACCAGTCACCGAGCTTAGAGAGAGCTCTTTGGATATCGAGCATCTGAACGTTCCTTTTCCAGCCTCTAGAATAGAGGGCGGTGTCATCCGCGAAGAGCGCAAGCTCAACGTTGGGAGAACGAGGAATGTCGCTCGTATAGAGCGAGTAGAGAACGGGGGCCATTGCTGAGCCTTGAGGGACTCCAGCAGAGATCGGGCGGGGGGCCGAGCGAGCTCCCTCGACTTTGTAGGAGAACTTTCGACAGGAGAGAAAGTTTTGTATTATAAATACAAGTCGGTCGGGGAATTTCTTGGCGAACAGCTTGTAGACCAAGCCGTTGTGCCAGACTTTGTCGAAAGCTTTCGCTACGTCCAGGAAGACCGCTACGGTCCCCTGAGGCTTGGGCTTGACAAGATAACCGTGACTGGGTTTCTTATTGAAGCCTTCGAGAATGTACTCCGTGATGCGGTGTACTTGTTGAACACAAGAGTGTTTGGCCCTAAAGCCAAACTGCTCGTTGGGAAGGAGATTGTTGTCCTTTATGTGGGACCAGATGCGCTTCAGAAGGATGCGCTCATAGATCTTCCCCAGGGTACTGAGGAGACTGATGGGACGGTAGCTAGAGGGCTCAGAAGCCTTCTTGCCGGGCTTATGGATGCCGATGACGTCGGCGGACTTCCATGTTTCGGGGAACATGCAGTTGTTCATAGCCGCATTGAAGATGCTGACTAGAAGACATACAAGTGAGACGGAGAAGTGCTTGAGCACATAAAGAAAAACCAAACAATAACATATCGACCTATCGACATATTCTCGAATACTATCTAACTAGGAACAGCGAGTGAAGCCGTAAGGTAACCACTATACAACAATCGTATACGTACCTAACAAATAAAAGTGATCTATCACACAATCACAAGTTTGAACTTCCCTGCCTGCTCTGTCTTTGTCGTTGTTCGTAAAAGACAGGTGCTAAGATAGTTTCGTCTGATTAACAAATTGATTAATGTCCAAATAGAGTAGGGGCGATATTTTTGTCGATCAATTAACAACATTGATTGATTGTGAGATGCAGTCATTTATTTGCTTTTGTACTTTTGTATCTGTAGAACGTCAATCAGGTATTGCTACGTTTTAGATGGCTTAGAGAGGGCAAGTACCTAAATATCAAGCCAGCCATCTACTCAATATAATCCGATTCATATTGGAATAGCACTATATATTATCACTGTTTTTTTATGAATTGTAAAACATTGGCGTTTTAGTAATTTACAGAAGCTTAACCATGAGTTTAACAAAAAGTTTTACATCTGGTTCAAAATTGAGCCTTCAAGTTGTTAAACGTAAGAATTTAAAATATCTTTTCTGTGGATAAATCAATAAAGAGACGAACTTCGAAGATTCGGAGCGCGTTGAAGTCTTTTGTATGAACAAAAGACAGTGACCCGTGGAGTCGATTTACTGCAAACAGTCAATTTTTAATTTAATATTATTGGATCATTAATGAATATTTATAAATCATACTTGATAATACATACAAATTTTGTCTGCTGAAATATTATACTATGTAGGTACCTACTAATAATAGTGGTTATTAATAAAGAGTATATGAGTATTTACAAATCTATTATTTTATCGCGTACATACATATAATGCACAGAAACCAACACTAATTTGATGTTTTATTATTTGACTCACCGTTGGCATTTTGAATTCCTTTCCTCTTAGTTTTTGTCAATTCCAAGATTTTGGAGGCTATACGGGTACAATAATAGGTATCTAAAATCTACTCGCCAGAATTCTACCAAATTGATAATATAGATAAGATAAATACATTAGTCACGTCAATGAAATAAGGTTACAATAATTTTATTTTAGAATTAGCTAAATTTATTTTTCATTATAAGTACGAACTATTTTTCTTGTTTGCCCATTTTAAATAAATAATAACAAATATTAGGGGATATCTTACACACGGTCTCTGACACCAAACTAAGTAAAGCTTGTCATATGGCTGCCAGTATACTACAAATGCATATTTTTAAATACATAATTATATAGATAATACCTTAATAATACCTAGACACAGATCACACACCTATATTTATCACATAAATACTTGCCCTAGGTGGGAATCGAACCCACGCCTCTTTGATCCTGTAGTCAGGGTCACTAATCACTGAGCCACCGAGGCAGTCAACCACAAGTTTCAATCTTAAATGGTCCATTCCTGGAATAAGCCTGGAATGAAGCTACACCAGAGCGTGTCACACGCTGTCGTTGCATTATCACGGCACACTGGAACTTTCATTTACTACGCCGACGACATCGAAGATGATGCCATAAGCCGATTCGTGCGGCGAGCATCCTCCGCGTCATTGAGGGCCATCAAAGAGTACAACCTGCAGATGGCCATCAGAGATCGGAACGAGGCGGTAATGGAGGCTCTGGGCCGGGAGGAGGCAACAGAGTTGTTATAGAAGAACATGGGAGTGATCACAAGCAGAATTGAAACCACCGAGTAACACAGAGTCGTAGCCTCGGACTCTGCGAATGATCGCTTTCACAAAATAAATCATAGCAAGTGTGTAATATCTAGAGTTTAGCATTGCGTGCATGCCTTGAGCATTCATTCTCGCCATCGATGGCTCCTTCTTGCGGCGGCGTCGTGTGTCGGGTCGTTCTCTTCCCTAAAATATGGTCGAGGAGAGCGATGGCTGGCACATGCGTCACACTCGTGATCGGGTGCTGCATGCGGGTCGCCGGTCTGCTTGTGGCATTCACGCAATGCACCGAAACTACTAACTTAGGCTAAAATTTAAACTAACCCATCTCTATTGTAGGTACTAACTCTTTTTGTACAGTAAAATCGAATAATTGAATATTTTAGTAAACAAAAGGCACAGACCCTGGAGTCTGTGGTTTGTAATTTCCCAATAAAAGAAAAAAAAAAAATGGTCCATTCCTGAATGAAGCCTATTTTCATAGCGCAAATAGGTCATATCCTCCACCTTAGTCCAGTTTCGGGTTGTAGTTTTACGTAAGTATCAAATTTCTTCTACGGACAAAATTATACGGAATTCAATGTTTATCTTGTTCAAAAGGCAACTAAGGTGAAAATTTGTACATACATTCCAAAGAACTCTACGAGATCTGAATCTAAATCGATGAGTCCAAGATTCCTCACTAGGCAATTGTTACTTCTTTAAAGGTTGCCAGATCAGAAGCTACATGTGACGACTAAATTTGACTAAATGTTAAATATGATGATTTATGACTAAATGTTAATCAAAATTAGTCAGGTTGGTTTGTTCCCTTAACTTTGGAAAAAACGAGACTAAAGTCAAAGCGGGCTAAATATTTTGAATTAGTTCGAACTTTGAATCAGGGTCAGTATTGACTACACTTTATTTTATATAGCTTAGGTTGGCGTCAACCGCATACACCTGATTAAGTATTCCTGCTAACAAAGCCAAATATCTGTGGTTAAAATCAATTACAAATCATACTCAGATGTCGAGATACCACAAAATCACTTAGCCAGAAGTAAAGATATGCTAAACGCTGTTCATTCCGATCGGCGAGTAAAGTAGCCTAATCATTCTATCGACCAGTCATTAAAACTATTTAGATTTGAGATAAATTGCGGCTGCTAAATAATTAAGCTCGTAATCTTATTTTATTTATAAGTAGGGTACGTTGTGCATATGTGTCGCCTGGAGCATACTAACTGCTAACGCATACATTGACACACCACTGTACCTACGTATAAACATGGTCACGTAGTTATAGATATCATGGAGAAATAAAGGGTATTAGGCATCAAATAGGCATGATGACTGAGTAAAAAAATCATCTTTATATTTATACTCTATAAAATTTAACTTGATCTCTGCGACAGTAGAAGATTGACATTTTTAGAGTTGAGATAGTGGTGGAAAAAAACGATTTTCAAACAATGTTGTAATGAAATCGAATGAGTAGTTGAAAGTGAGAAATCGGATTTCATTTACTTACTATTATTTAAGATCAAGTATGTACACATGTTAATAATGTTATGATATTAATTATATACTCATAATAATGTAACGATAGTATTTATCGACGTTTATCACTATTATCGATGCTAATGTAACATATAATTGGGTTTACTTTAATTACACATGTAAAAAATGTTATGATACTAAAATATACAAAAAAAAATATGATAAATCAAGTTTTATTTAAAATATCGTCAGTATAAACTATCGATATTTTAATTAAAACTATCTAAAACTCTGTGGTCACGATCATTCGTCGCCCATTACTAATCGGCATGCCCAAAAAGGATGACATTGATAGGTACTGTCTGTACTATTAAGAAATTCAGGACTTCATAGGCGTGATTTTTCTGACAGCTGTCGCAGAGATCAAGTTAAATTTATAGAGTATAGTCCTTGAGTTAGATTATCAAAAAATATTAGATCCGTATTTTTTTTGTCAATCAAACAACAAATGACAAAGATAAACCTTGTCAAAGTTTGGGAGTGGGGATCGTGACGCCACTTCTCTGACAAAAGTCTATACATTTCTATGTGACTCGTGACGTCATGCAGAATTTTTGTTTGTATTTTTATTTTTGGTATCTGACGGATTATATTTTTTAGAAATCATGCCTATTGAGGCGTACTGGTCTAATGGTCCTTACGATCATGAGGCGAGTGTTACTATCACTAGATTTCACACACACTTTATACGCTTAATTGAAATGAGTTCTTTGGAACTTTAGTGCGGATTTTTACACCACCGGCTTTTCAGTGAAGGAAAAACATCGTGAGGCAATCTGCATTGGTCAGTAGAAGGAATTAGATGGCGTATGTGAATCCCATAACCCGTACTAGACATGCATGGTGTATTTCGCGCAATAATCCTTCGCGTGGGTGGTCTTCGTGACCAACGCCAGGTTGACACATGCAATACGTAACATACATAAATAAGTTCCTTTCAGCCTAATATTACTATTCCGTTGAACCTTTTAAACAATTTACTTAGGTACTTCAATGTGCTATATTTAAGATCTAATTTGCGTTGTTAACAAACTCTTAAAGCAGCTCCCAAAACTATTGCCTTAATAAGACGTAAGTACGGAATTATGATAATGATACAACATAATCGAGTGCAATGCAGTGCCGCATAGTTTGTGCTGTAGGTACAGCCCATTATTGCGCAGTAATTTTGTAGTAATATCTGATCGACAACCGTAAACGTGTTAACATGGAGTCAATGGCACACTGGCGTTTTAGTAGCTAGACAAGTGATTTTTTGCCTATTTCAAAAATATTTTAAAAGACAACATCGTCTATTCTATAATGTGCCCAGGTTTCGAGTGGTGGTTCACCACGGTTAGGCCGGTAGAGTTGAATGGGACGTGTATGACACCCTTTCATACTTGGGTGAGTCCTTTCAAAGACAATATTAAGATTGAATTGAATAAAGCTGTCTAGATAGCAACCTAAAGCACTCTTCTGCAAGGACAATATTTTGAAAATGGTACTTAACAAGTGATTATGGTTTTGTATTGGGTATTTTTAAATAAATTGTAAGAAGTATCTCATTCTATCAATAGGACGTCCACTGATGGACATAGGTTACCCCTACGGATCTCCAATACAAGATCCAGCGTTGATAATGGGTGGACGTTATAAGTTATTGAGTTTTTGCGCGCAGCGAGCATCTATTCTTTGTAATTATTGGTATGTTAGATTAATTATAGATTGGAATGTAGTTATTGTTACGAGAATCTGTTGTCTAAACAAACCTTTTTTAGGTTTTTAAGACAATAGCATTAGTTATAATATGTTTGTAAAAGTTGTTTAAATAAATAAAAAAAAAAAAAAAAAAAAAAAACGTACTACGCTGCACTTGCCGATACGTGGTCTCTACTCGAGAAATTTTCGACCTCATCGGTCATCAGTTCTCTTTGCTACGGGCCCTGCCCACTACCATTTCGATTTGCCAATCCGCTGGGCTATGTTGATAGCTTTGGTTCTTGTAAGGATCTCCTCATTTCTGATTCAATTTTGCAGAGTATCAGTAGGTAACTCATTATGATGTCGATAATATCTACAACATCAGTTTTTCGAGTGTTAGAGCTACACAATTTACTGAGTATCTACGATTAAAAGCGCCCGTCTACAAGAACTAGAATATTTAGACAAACATTATTTAGGGCAGTTAAGTTTTAAAAGGTCGCAACCTACTTGATAGTCCCCACGCAATAAGTACTGCAGATATACTGATTCTGAAATAGCTACAGGATCTGACGGATCCGGGAATAAACATCATAATTATGGACGTTTATCATGTAAATTACACTTGAAATAATACCAAACATAACATTCCTTTCTTGGGAGTCGTTTCAAAAATTGATTAACTGTGATGTTTTGATGCATGATAGCGACATATAAGGAACATTGTTAATGATGTGCTGCACCCTGCTCCTAAGATTCTTTATACGTGGATGCAGTGATATTTTCTCTGTATGTATCTATGTGTAATGAATGGATGGAGATGTACATAGGTACTGTTCCGGCTTATTAATAGTTTCTGCTGAACATAGGCGTACCCACAAAGTCCGATTAGGGCAAATTCTCCACGCTCGCGCTTCTCGGGCGGTTTAGAGATTATAGAGCAAAATGACTGACTGACTTAGTGATGCAGTGTGTATACAGAGTTACTGGTAATCATTAGCATTTTTAAGGCGATATTCTGTACATCAAAACAATCATATTTTGTTCTACGTCTTCTGAAAATTCGTATTTCTTTCTTCCATGCAAAATTTAAAAATTAAATAATTAGACCGCTGTAAAAATAATTAACTCTATGTAAAAAGCGCGCGCGCCGATAGTGCCGTTACCCGCGAGACTTGAACCCCAGAGAAGATACTGTGTAAATATGCAAATAAGCGTAAATATTTTTTGTTGGGCATTTAAAACAATTATTTGTATTCAATAAAAATTGTTGAGATTTGGGAAAAGTTGAAGAACAAAAATTGTTTGTTTTGATGTACAGAATATGCCCTTAAAAATATTCTAATTGATTAACAATAGCCCTGTTATGGAGACAAATATACTTATATTTTTTTTTTATCTTTTTAAGTTAAATAATTTAATATGATATAGGAAACTATATATATATAGGTTTTAGCTAAAATAATAATAGCGACGTTATGTGGAACAAAGCAACATTGCGTATTATTTATCGTATTACAGTTCATAAAATATGTTTCGAATTGCGTAATTTTCACCTCGTTTAGTTGTTAGGTTAGACTATTTCACAGCTATATTGCCACAAACTTATACGTAGTAGAGCTTGGCAAATGGGAGAACTAAGTATATCCAACAGATAAGTATACGTTCTGTGTAGAAAAATCGGTGGTAGTGACCCCTCGAAGTGTAAATTTATATTGGTCGCATTGTACAGAGTACGACGTGCAAAAATTTGGTCACCTCCAAGCAGTGTTAATTCTTTTACAACGTACCATTTACATGATCTATTAATGTCTCACACATTTATAATTTGCTTGATATAATTTTGGGTAATAAAAAGTGAGCTTGAACAGTTTTATTGCTGGCTCTGTTTTTGTGAATATTAACGAGGAAATAATTTCTCATAATGTAATAATATGTTTAGACGATAATATTAGTGATAAAAAATATTTAAAATTATGTTGATGTCAGGCATTGTACTCAGTTTTAAGTAAGTACATAAGTAGTGTTGGTTCAAAAAATCAATAAAATAGAGCATGTCGTTGATCTCATAATTTAGTAAAAATATAATAAAATGGCTTTTTAGTTAAAATGGTTAACCATTTTATTTCATGACGTTGAAAATCACTAAACGATTACACCAAAATTCAAAAAGCTTAAAAAAACCTTATTGGCTTAATTTATAATTTTAATAAATTGAAGATTTGGAATTGTAATCGAAGATTGACACCGGTGTAATTGTTTTTTTCATCCTTTTTGTATTTGTCTCATCAACATCATAATATTCATACGTTATACCTAAGTTCTTTTAAACGAGAAACTGTTGTATATTTATTAGAATCTACAAAATTCGCATCATTGAAATGCTTTTTAATTTGGTATTCAGATGGAGGTTCCTTTTCATAAGTTTATGTGTTAGTACAGAAGTCATTATTTTTATTTTTTGCACCAAGCGAAGCAATAAAATCTATATTCATTCGTCCTCAAGTTATTATCTACCGATATGCAAAAACAAATTCTTGTAATTCAATTTAAACCCAATTCATTCCTTTACACTTCCTTAAGACCCAAACAGCCATATCAAATGCAATTAAGCATATTAACATCTAATTATTCATAGACGTATCATACATCTTGTACCTATCGTTTGATTTAAAGGTTTCGTCTTAAAATACCTTCTTGAAATTGAAGGTGCGCCACTTGTTGGCCTCGCACTGGTTTTTGTAATTTGATGGTAATATCATTGCATCCTTGTTAATTATACGTAATGTACCTACTCAGTGCGACAAACTAGGTATGTTGTTGTTTGGCAAAGTGCAGGTACTTTCAGAGGTATAGGATCTCTGAAAGTCATTGTAATTAATAGACATCTGAATTTCATTATTACTGCAATCATTGCGCATAACGTACATATTATGTATAATATATCTGTCTGGGTTTTCTTCAATGTTTTAATTTAGACATTACTTCTATCATATTTATTTACATAATCACAAAAAAGCCGAAACTTTGTTAATAAAAGGTACAGGCCCTGGAGTCTGTAGAGTGTAAAACACAAAGTAAAAAAAACATATTTTGAATAAGATAAAAACGATATACAATCGTCGCGTGAGTGTACGGAATCTTGATGGGGTCAGGTATGCTGTAATTGAATCATTCGAAACAGTATAGGAACCACTGTGCTGCTTTGCTATCCAACCATCAATAATTTTAAACAATGCCAAGTCAATGTAATGTACTAAATTAATAGCGGGAGGACCCCCTCGCATAACTATTTCAATGCAATCGCAGATTTTCAATGCTTGCTTCCGCTGCAGGCGCTGCACAGCCGGTTCGAATGGTTGTAATGCACTTTTCTTGGAATTTGATCTGCTGTAAAATCAACAGCAACAACATCCACATTATATTTTATAATCAATACTTTAGAAGGTAAGCTTGCAATAAATTTCACTGATTCGGGATAAAAAACGATACTAAAAGCGACGTTATCAGTATCAAATTGGTCCAGATTCCTTTTCAAGAATTACATCCTTTATACATGGCGACATAGTATTATTACACACTATGACGATCATTATCGTTTTAACTATATCATGGAGGAATGGGTGAATTTGATTTGAAATTCAGTATGTCAGCCTGGTATTATTGTATCGATGGATTCTGGCCGCCTGGAAGAAAAGAACATGGACGTGTATCGTGATCCCTCATGAGTCATGACATAATGAATAATTCTCTTGCTGAGATTTCAATCATTACATCATCTGGTGATTCCAAATAGTGCAGATGTATTCCAGAAGATAATGGATTTACTGTAAATGTATGTAGTTTTTTTCCAATACACTTTACTTGCTTTAAAATTACCATTCAGTTAAGAAATCTAGGAAATGTAACCATCTGTTCTTTGATTATGTAGACAGATACCTAAAATCAAACAATCTTTTGATCAGGTGCTGGAGACAATGCTAAACGACGCTCTGTAGAGCTTTTATATAGTCTCGCTCCCCCAGGCTTGTTACATGAGTAGCTCCTCATGGTTGGAGCACCAAAAATGCTGCTGCGCAACCTTCAACCTGCTTAATTGTTTTTCCACATTTCGTGGTTACAGATGACAGAAGCTTTAAAGTAACATGAGGAAAATTGATATTTAATTATAGTTACCTACTGTACCAGCCTTTTTTTAATAGTCCACTGCATATTGTAGGCCTACCCACGAAGGGTGATTGGGCCATATCCACCACGCTGGCCCAATGCGGGTTGGTGGATTCACATACGCCATCGAATTTCTTCTACTAACATAATGCAGGTTGCCTCACGATGTTTTCCTTCACCGAAAAGCCAGTGGTGTGATATTCCGTTCATAAATTCCAAAGAACTCATTGGTACGGGACCGGGATTTGAACCCACGACCTCACGATTGTAAGTTACTACAACTAGACCACCACGGTTTTTCAGATATACCTACCTAATTGTTAAATTGCCACTAAGACATTTTACTCAGTATTGTACCCAACACAATCGTGAACCGCGCGGGTGAAACCGCGGGGCGCAGCTAGTTGTAAATAAAACTGTACGATTGTTAATACGTCGTTATTACAATGTACTCTGCACGTATTAATTATATATGCGTAAATTTGTTCAAATAAAACAGTAAAATATTTTACTATTACATGCTCTGCTTAGCAAAATTAGGTAACGCAAGTTATTGAAATATCTTTATGTGCCGAAATATATAATGTTTAGAAAGGAGTGCGTGGTATGCTAGAAACTCGAGAATTCGTGATATTGAAGACTGAGATTGTACGAATGTACGTGTCAACAATAAATTAACAACTATACACAGAGTGATAGAAAACTTGGAGTGTTTCCAATTACATTATTTATCAATTATCAGAGGAAAATGTATCTACCTCCTTACGCAATAAATTGTACATATATGAATTTTTGGGATAGGTAAAAAGCCCAATTAATAATGATAAGTGATAAGAAAGTTAATTAACATATCAAGAACAGAAATTTGGCAATTTTCATTAAATTCCAAAAACTAAAACTCAAACAGCAAGAGATGGTCGCCATGCCACGCCTGTTGTGTTTTATTTCCCAATGAAAAATTATCAAGTGACAATTTTATTCTAATTATTTATTAAGCGTACACCGATCTTTATGTAACAGTTTTGAAGTCGGTTTATTTTTTAACGTAAGTAACTCTATTTTTACACTTTATTAATTAAAAACCCTTTCTCTCCGTGTAATTAGCAAATAAAATAATTAAAGTTTTAGAAGACAAAGCAGGCATGATATCGCGCCGCGCGGGAATAAAAGAGATAAAACATGCCTGCACTCGTATGCATTTTGCTCTAAACTAAATTATCGATGCCATCATGATGCCATATTACATACTACACCAAACGTTGAAAAGTATAAACGTCTGGGCTCGTACGTATTTTGCTCTAGTATTTTAGAGCAAAATGTATTTTGATTCAGACACTCTCTGAATAGGTATACAGTTTGCTCTTCAACTACAAAGGCAAACTGCGATCAAGCTCAGAGCAACTCCGGTCTGGGTCAGTATACAGTTAGGCAATACGCCACCGGGGACCAAATCGTAGTTGGTGATATAATCTGGAATGTATTCTCCATACAACCAGTAAAATTTAATTTAATAGAAACTATATTATAAAACATGAATTTAACGTGTTATGAGAAATTTGATGAAAATGCCTCACTCTATTTTCTATTTCATATATGACTTGGTGAGTCCAAATATCTACATTTTTCATACAAACCCTTAGGCTCCATAGCACCTAGATATTAGTACTACGAGTATGTAAGCATTTCCTGTTCACGGTAGTCCACAGTGCGTGAAAGAGGCATTAAATTTTGCCAGATTGCATCGCTACCTTACATTTTCCCACACCATCTTTCATTTTAAAATATGCGATGTATAAAAAAATGTTGTAACGTGTTAGCTGATTAATACCTTCGTTCTAAATAGAGCGAGAAATCGGCGAGTCACTCACACGCATATCCACGGCTAGACTGACTGACACATTTATTTTTGCTTTTGTTATGAACTCTATCACGTCTGCTTAAAAACTATATTAGGTAAAATTGAGGCTGGATAATTTGGTAGATGCACTTGAGTCGTGTGACGGACGCAATGCCACATTGCCAAAGTGCAGCAATATGCAACAGGCATTCTATGGACAATTAGCGTTCCTTTTTAATGAAGACTGTTAACAAAGCGGGATTTAATTTAATTGGTTATACGGAAGCTCATTTGCAATTATCGTTAGTTAGTTTACTGGTACAGATAATTTTCTGACATGTTAAATATTGTAATGAGTCGGCGGACTCGCGAGTGGATTATTGTAATGAAAAACTTCAATAGAGTAAGAGTGTGCTATGAGATGAGGAAGCATCCATGAAGAATTTGACTCTATCCATTCATCCGTCAGCCATTGGACATCAACTGCTAGACATAGGCAATATATCTACTATAGATCTCCAATAAGATTGAGTAGAAGCGAATTGCATCCAGAGAGATATGTCCGTTCACCTAGTCAATATTTTAAGATCCGTTCCGAGCATAGGTTGCCTGGAAGAGATCGCTTCCAGCGATTACGCTGCCTTGAGTTACACTAGCATAAGAATTTCTTGTATCACTGTTCGTCTTATTTTTTTTGTGTACAATAAAGTGTTATCTATCTAGTCGGTGGACATCCGGACGCTGCGCTTGCCGTACGTGGTCTCCATTCGAGAACTTTACAACGCATCGACCATCCGTTCTTCGAACTAACTGCCATTTGAACTTACTAATTCACTGGGCTATATCGGTAATTATGGTTCATCTGAAGATGTCCTCATTCATGATCAGAAAATAAGCTATATAAACTGCAGAATAAAGGTCTAGCACTGCTAGAAACTTTTCTTTCTACCCGGCTAACAGGCGTGCTAAAACTAGATAGGTCCATTTCATTGCAACATTACTAGTTCAATGTTCTGTGTCCAATGACATTACTATGACTGTTGCATCCAGTTTTACACAACGCCATGCAACTTTGTTCTTTCCACTCCATACGTCTTATTAACCTACAGGAAATCCCATTCTTGTCGATATTACGCAACTGTCATATAATATAGGAAACACCTTGTAAAATGTGATTATGGTATTAGATAAGTTAATAAGAAATGCTCTACATAACGCATAGGTTAATAAATTCATGAAATAGTTCATTTTAAGCGACAATGTTTTGATATGAAAAATAGCGTATGTTCTAAATACGATATTTACAAAACTCAGACTCAACAATATGTATGAAAATACATACATTTCTTTTTCTCGAATTCAAGCTTGGCCTAATAGTAAAAGTTAGCGACACTATTGCCCCCCACACACCCGATACGGTCCAGTCACTCCGTGACAAGCATCCGCCGGCAGCATGTCTCCACCTGCCTGAGCCACCACACCCTGATGACGTTGTCATTGAAGTGTCAGCTCAGGAGATTGCAGCGGCCGTTTCTTCTTTTCGGAGCGGCTCAGCCGGAGGCCTAGATGGTCTCTCGCCTCAACATCTAAAAGATCTTTTATCTTTTAGCTCTGGTGAGGTGGCTGAGTCTCTCTTGAGAGAATTAACGGGTTTGGCAAATCTCATGTTATCTGGCCGGGTCAATGATGACGTTATCGAAGTCTTGTATGGCGCTAACCTATGCGCACTTGTCAAAAAAGATGGTGGCATCAGACCTATTGCTGTTGGCACCACATATCGTCGACTCGCAGCCAAAGCCGGTTGTGGAAAAAAGGTTGCTCTTTTGAGTAGCCTTTTTCAACCAATACAGCTTGGCTTCGGTTCGCGGGGTGGATGTGAGGCTGCTGTTCATTCGCTTCGTACTTTTCTCGGTCAAAATTGTGGAGAGGTGTTGCTTAAGGTGGATGTCAAAAATGCTTTCAATTCGGTTAATCGAGACGCCTTGTTGGCACAGGTCAAAGACAAAATTCCCGATCTTTTCAATTTTCTTTGGCAATGCTACGGCAAACCCACTAAATTAATTTACAAAAATGATGTTTTGCTATCTTCCGTTGGCTGTCAACAAGGTGACCCTCTCGGACCAGCCATTTTCAGCCTGGCCATTCATCCAATTGTTCAACGTCTCCAATCTAAACTCAACGTTTGGTATCTGGATGACGGGACTTTGGGTGGCGATGCGAGCACAGTCCTACGTGATTTGGAAATTCTTATTGACGAGTTTCGTCAAATTGGTTTGGAGCTAAATTTTTCGAAATGCGAACTTTTCGTTTGCGACTCATGTCCGGATAAAGATTTGATACTTAACAAATTTAATGATTTGGCACCTAACATCAAATCGGTAGACAAGTGTTCTCTTCGCCTTCTAGGTTCGCCGATATTAGATGAGTCTTTTCCGCCTTTCGTTCAAGAAAAAATTCAAAATTTTTTGAGTGCCTCTGATAGGCTACTCAAAATTAACGCCCACATGGCTTTTACCATTATAAGATGTTGTCTGTTTGTTCCAAAATTTATGTACGCTTTACGATGTAGTCCATTGTGGAAACACAATGAGCTCCTTTTGAGCTTAGACGATGTTGTAAAGCAGTCCCTAGTATCGGTTTTGAATATTGACATGAGTGAAAGGGCGTGGCTACAAGCCTCCTTGCCTGTTAGGCTTGGAGGGCTAGGGGTCCGCCAAATTTCAAGTGTTGCTTTACCAGCTTTCTTGTCCTCCATTCATAGTACTCAGAACTTGATTGAAAAAAATCCTCGCACCTTCTTTAGGCCATTCTGGCGTAGATGTAGCTCATTTGAATGAGGCAACGAATGCTTGGAGGGTCGCTCGCCCAAATACCGAGCTTCCAAAGACTTTATCGTCGCAGAGACTGTGGGATCGGCCGATCTGCGAACTAGCACGGAAATCTCTTCTAGATACGTGTCCTAGCGTCGCGGATCGCGCTCGTATCCTTGCAGTCTCTGTATGGGAGTCCGGTCTTTGGTTGCAAGCATTGCCCTCTTTCAATACTGGTAACCTTTTAGACCCAACTGCATTTCGTCTAGCTGTCAGCTTACGCTTGGGTGCAAGGTGTTGTGAAGCCCATCGCTGTCAGTGTGGTACTGCAGTTGACCAGCTCGGTCACCACGGTCTCTCTTGCTCAAGAAGCGCTGGTCGGATTGGACGCCACGCCAGCCTTAACGATGTCATACGCAGGGCTTTTGTCACCGCCAATATCGCAGCCGTACTCGAACCGAGTGGGTTGGCGCGTGGTGATGGCAAAAGGCCTGACGGCATGACGCTGGTCCCATGGAAGTGTGGACGGCCCTTAGTATGGGACGCAACTTGCGTCGATACTTTGGCACCGTCACATCTTCCTGAGACTCAGAGTAGGGCTGGAGCGGCGGCCAATTCGGCTGAGCAGCACAAGCGGCGCAAATATGCTAACCTCGGTAGTGGTTACATATTTGAGCCATTTGGAGTTGAGACTTTGGGTCCGTGGGGGCCGGGAGCTCATCTCGTTTTCAAAAGTCTTTCTGAGCGTCTGGTGGACGCGACGCGTGACCAAAATGCTGGTGTTTATTTGGCTCAACGTATAAGCATTGCCATTCAGCGTGGCAATGCTGCCAGCATGCTGGGCACGCTGCCAACTGGCAGTGGGCTTGAGCACTTGGATTATCTTTAGACCTTCAAGGGTCTGTGGATGATCCAATTGCTTTCTATGTAGTAGTAGTGTAGTATTGTCATATTAAAAAAAAAAAAATAGTTAAAAAAAAAAAAAAGTTGTTCATAATAATATTTCGAATCACCCCCATTCAGCTTAGTATACTCTATGTAAATAAAACCCCGTCTAATAAAACCTAAACAATTCCTAAATTTTAAATTTGTCCCATACTAACAGCACATTTTCTGTGAAGTTTGCGACTAAATGTATAAAGCAGCTAACTTTTTTCGCGTAAGAAAACTTAACAAATTATTGTCTACCTGCCAAAAAAGTGAATTATTGGTAAAGTATCTTTTAATGAACATGTAAAGAAATAAAATTATCTACTACTGACGCTCATAATGATTTAAGCTTCGACGTGCAATGCTAACCACTTTACTTTTTTGTATAACGCATTGAACCTGTGTCTTTATGGTTCCGTACGTATTTTTTTCCTAAACTGTTGGAAAATAGAACAAAATACGAATTCAATAATGTAATCGACTTCTTTCCTTATTTTCTAATGTAATAATTGTATTTATAAGAACTTATTTTCGAAAAATATTATTTTTAATTTTATTTTTACGATTAACCTATATACAGGGTTATTCCTAATCAATTAGCATCCTTTTAGGCTCTTATTCTGAACATCAAAACTAACAAGTTTTGTTCTGCTACTTTTGTCAAAACTAAAAAAAGCTATTCCAACATTTTGTCGCGGGTGAACGATATTTTTATATGGAACAATAGTTATTTTATTTAGTATTGACAAAAGTTGCCGAACAAATGTTGTTAGCTTTGATGCACAGAATAAACCCCTAAAAGGTTATTGTTAAAAAAAGCTAATTGATTAGAAATAACCCTGTATATAGTATTGTACATAATATTGCAATTTATGCCGCATATTGTATAATATTTTCATCCTAGTTATATTATACACCCTAGTTTGAGTTAGTAATAATTACCAACGTAAAACTCTTTTTTCCACATGTAAGCTTAAAACTACCTTTTTATTAGCTCTCTTAACACCCTGGCGATATTAGAAATGTGTGATTAAATTCTATACAAGTATTAGGGTGAGGATCTCGTCCTGATTAATTTCCCTACTCGTTTCTCTTTACAAATTAATTCATTAAGCCACAGATAAAATAACAAAGAAAATCGGACAGGCAATTTCCAAAAACAGGCCAAAAAACTTGACTACCTTAGTCTATCCGTAAATACCTGTTCAGCATAAGTACGACGCAGATTTATTATTAAACACAATTTTAAACGAATAAGTGGGGGATTAATGACGTGTTTGGTTAATGACAAGCCTCCAGGCTGTGGACTGTAGACAAGTGCATCGAAGGCGTAATTACTCGCTTGGATTGACCTCCACCGTGTAATGCAATCCGGCTGATTTTGTGCGTTCAACGTATACTGGAGGTACTCTACGGTTTTATACTCATTTAGTAGTCTGCCCTGACTTTGCCTAAGTTACAACATAGTCATAATTATGACAGTTGGTGATAAGGGGACTTTTTAATCTTGTTAGCTATAGAAAATGAGCAAACTAGGTAATCCACCAACCTGCACTGGGCCATACGGAGGATTGTAAAAAAAATATTAGGTAACTACTTATTTAGAACACTGTATGTTATAAATTAAAGCATAGCACATGTATCGATCCGCATTAAAAAATATTCCATAACTGATAAAGCAAAGGAAAAGTCAAGTTAATAAATTCCTAAAAATTAATAGTTTACATATAAAACCGATACCTGACATTATCGTCTTCTAGATGAAGAAATATCAAGTAAAACGCACATAAACTTAATTATGATAAAGGTAAAAGATGACATTACTTTTTGATACTTCTTAAGATAAAAATTAAGTAGCTGTTCGACCCTGGACAGACGCATTTCTGCGAAACGTCGATACTTTGGATCCGGCAAGTAGACTCCAATTTACTTTCATACATACTACAATGTATATTTTATTACATCTAAATTACCTTATTAAAATTTGTTGAGTTTATATTAACGAAGTGTGGGTGTTCATGTGCATGTAGTGGGCCATGTGGCCACTACCATGTACCACGTGGTTGTATATGGAATAAATTTGATGGAGTTGCTTTTTATCAGCTAAAAATATTTTAGGCTTAACCAAACCTTGTAGGTGCTTATAAATATTCATTATAATTTTACTTTTTAATGAAATCCATACTTATTATTCAGCTGGATCAAAACTTGTAAGTAGATATAAATATTCATAATGATTTTATTTTTAATAAAATCCAAATTATTCAATCTGAATGAAATGTAAAATAACTAAAATTACCTATCAATCTATAATATTATTAAAATCTCTATAAGAAAAACCTAGCCTACAAAAGGTTTAAAGAGTCCTTAGTAAATAAATAAATAAATATTTTGGGACATCTTACACACGGCCTCTGACCCCAAAATAAGCAAAGCTTGTGATATGGCTGCCAGAGACTGATATACTACATATACTTATTTTTAAATACATACTTATATAGATAGTAACTAAATAACACCCAGACACAGAGCAAATACTTATGTTCATCACATAAATATTTGCCCTGGGTGGGGATCGAACCCACGCCTCTTTGATCCAGAAGTTAGGGTCACTAACCACTGAGCCACCGAGGCAGTCACTAGTCCCAAAATGCTGGCCACATTGTCTCGCTGGATTGCGAGTCTGACTTTCTGTCTAAAATAAGGGCCAGCATTTTGATTACGATCCTTTATTTTGCGAGGTTTTTAATGTTGCAGACAATTTAAATAACGCCCTTCAATCTTATTTTAATCCTATCAGATTGGTTTAGTTTTAGTGAGTGGTTTAACAGAATCGAAATCATTAAATTGTGCCGATATGCGCTCCATTAGTCAGACGGAAAAGCCCTATTGTCCATTACAAGCAATCTACTATTCTCGTTCTAAGTTTATAGCTGACTTACAGCCCAAGAACCTTGCCCTTTAAAGCCGCAGCTATATCAAATAAAGTAAAATACTCCGTCATCTAATTACAACACACATTTCCGAAGACAAAGAGTCTAGATCCAACCAGATATGTCACTTTATCAAAAGCAGACAATCTCGAGAGCGGTGAGAAGTCACGAACGCTAAATTGTGGCTAAGTGCAGGTAAGTACAATTTTGACATTTGAAGTACAGCAATGTATAAACAGTAAGGAGATTATGAGAGTGTCACTCACAAAGTACCTTCGCATAGACAAAATTTGCACACAACTAACGCTTTTTGAGCGAAGCGAATTAAGCGAGCGAAAGCTTTACAAAATGTTTTAAGTAGTAACAAAGAACCCAAATTTTATTAATTATTTATTACTTACTACCGTTGTAATCTCTACATTTTTTCGAGATTAGAAAATTAAGACGGGGTATGTTGACATGCGAGATCGAATCAGGAATGAGGAGATCCGTAGAAGAATCAAGGTTACCGACATAGTCCAGCGGATTGGCAAGTTGAAGTGGCAATGGGCAGGGCACATAGCGCGGAGAACTGATGACCGATGGGGTCGAAAAGTTCTCGAGTGGAGACCACGTACCGGCAAGCGCAGCGTAGAACGTCCATCCACAAGGTGGACGGATGACCTTATTAGAACCGCAGGATCGCGCTGGATGCAAACCGCTATCAACCGGTCTTATTGGAAATCATTAGGGGAGGCCTATGTCCAGCAGTGGACGTCCTATGGCTGAAATGATGATGATGATGTTGACATGTATGACTTTTTTTAAATTGCTTTATACGAGTAGGCATGTACCTAGCTATAAAACGTATTAAACTCACTCAAAAATAAAGTTCATATTAGAATGTAGATCGATAAGTTAAGTAGGTCCGTAACGTAACTATGTACAGTCTAATAAATAATAATTAGTAACATAAATTATTAGATGAACCCTCCATACTGCTTATCCAACTGTAGTTACGTACCTACTTCACTGATCGATCCACATTCTTACGCCTTTCGGCTTTATTGGCTGCATTTGCTTTACATATTCATTGGCTGCTCTTTAGGTATCCGGGAGATTATGATATTATGAATGGTATCCGTAAGGTAGGTAGTAGATACTAATTGTGGTGACTCAGTCAAGTCAGAGCTTTTACCGATCGATTGCACCACTGGGTTATTCACTTATTATTGGCACATGCAAGGAAATGGGATCAAGAATGCGTCAAATTACCTGATGATGTCATTTCAATTTCGAATTGACCGTGATGTAAATCCTTCACCATCTCGACGACATTTTAACCGAGTCGCATCGTACCTACGTGGTTATGGGCTATCACTTATGTTTATTTCGCGTAAAGTCCCAGAATATAAGAACAATTGGAACTATTTTGTAACTTTAGTCTAGTATTTAGAATAAATTTGTCTAAATAGTTTATAACGTATACAATAATATATCCTAAAAATTCAAACTAGTGAAAACCAACACCTTGACAACCAGTCTACCACTACAGCGAAAAAAACATATATTTGTCCTATAACTTATGTTTTCTCACGTTAACGTATTATTGCCGAGAGTTCTTTTAAATTGATGTTTTAAGTCAGCAACTCTGACATTTGATTTATTCTGATTTCATGATAAAATATAGTACAAATTCTAGGCGGGGCAGGTAAAGCTCACTTCAATAAACAGATGTTTGTTCCTTGTCCCAGTCGAGCGACGAGACGCGATAACTAGCGACGCGATGCAACTTGTGCATAGTACTGCCGATGTCGCGTAAATCAATAGAGTTCATCCTACTTCCTACTAATATTATAAACGTGAAAGTTTGTGAGGATGGATGGATGGATGGATGGATGTTTGTTACTCTTTCACGCAAAAACTACTGAACGGATTGAGATGAAACTTTGCAATCATATAGCTTATATATCAGAATAACACATAGGCTATAAATTATAATGATATATTGCGTATGCAATTTTTTTTTTTTTTTTTTTTTTTTTTTTTTTTTTTTTTTTCCGTTTCCGGTGCTGGTCTCATAAACATCGTAGTATTGTTGCTCCGAAAATAACCACAAAAATAATTATAAAGAACCTAATTTTTCACAATCACATCGTTTCTAAGTGTTAAACTAAGTGATACAGAGTGTTGGAAGTCATCTTCGCGGGCTAAATACTGGAATTCACATCATTTTGAGAAGAAAACCGAAGTAAGTTTGAGGTTGGAAATTGATCTCAAGAAATTCATTCGATTACAATGTTGGCACTATTGAACTGTCAAACAAAGTGACGTGACAAATGACATTGACGGCTACCAGTAAAGTTTAGTGTTGCCATCGTGAATATCATAATCCCTACCAATTACTACTAAATTACATTCTATCATACTCAGAAAAATGGATGAACAATTTCAACATCTTTTTGAAAAAATGAAAATCGAAATGCAGAACCAAGCCGTTTCTATATCCAATACAATAATGGATAGAATAGACGAAAAACTAAAACCCGTCTTAGAGGAAAACAAAAAGTTAATACTTAAAGTTGAAAACTTGGAAAAGAAGATAGAGTTTTTAGAAAGAGACAAGAAAGGCAACAACATTATAATATATGGTTTGAAAGAAGGGGAAAAATCTACAAGAGAACTTATAGAAGATGCGAAAAATAAATTCCAAAAGGAATTAAACTTAGTCTTAGAGGATTACGATATAAATAAAATCTATCGCATTGGAAAACCAAACAAAGGCGACAAACCGAGACCTGTACTTTTGTCCTTCACTTGTGGATGGAAAAAGAACGAAGTTTTGAAAAATAGGAAAAAATCTAAGGAACTATTTGTCGCGGAGGACTTCTCTAAAGAAATTCTAGAAAAGAGGAAGACATTATTACCACAACTGATAGAGGAACGAAACAAAGGGAATATCGCCTACTTAAAATTCGATAAACTCATAGTCAAGGAAGGTACAAAAGCCAAGGAAAATAGAAAAAGGGAACTTTCAGTTTCTCCGCTAACTAATGTACAGCCAAAGAAACAACAAACTACCTCCTTTTCGAGGAACAACCGAACGAATGCATTTGACTTGATGAGGAATCGGTCCAACTCCCTTACAACCTACCTAACAGATAAAAAATAGCAGTCAGTTATCGGCGAACGGAAACTAAAACAAACACTGAACCAAAAAAACAAATTAACAAATATAAAACACTCTCCCCCAAGCCGACTGGTCCTCGTGGGGGAAAAAGACCAAGACCCTCTAAAGATGGATAAAAATACCTCAAACCACTCAGATATGAAGATCATAGATACGGAAAAGAGAAGAGAAATAAAGGCAAAACATATTCACATAGCAACCATCAACTGTCGATCACTAAGAACATCAGAAAAACTTAAAGAATTTGAACTGGCAGTAAAAGAAATAAAATGGGATATTATTGGGATTAGTGAAATGAGACGGTATGGTGAGGGCATACAAGATCGAGGAAACTACATATTGCACTATATAGGCAAGACGCCTGGACTATATGGAGTTGGATTCATGGTCAGGAAAAATCTTGCAGACAATATAGAAGAGCTCATATAGAATCTCAGAACGTATTGCAATCCTTAATATCAAACTACCTATAAAAGGAAAAGATGAAGAATGGTCGATTATTCAGGCATATTCTCCAACTGAATCGGACAAGAAGGAAGATGTAACAAAAATAGAAAACTTCTGTAATGATCTTCAAAATACTATGGAAAGCGCTCACAAAAATAAAATTGTCATGGGCGACTTCAATGGTCAGATAGGAACACAGAAAAATGGAGAAGAATACATCATAGGAAGATATGGATTCGGCTTCAGAAGTAAAAACGGCACAAGATTAGTAAACTTTGCAACTGAAAACAAATTAAGCATTCTGAATAGCTTTTATATAAAAAAACCGCAGAAAAAATGGACGTGGATCTCGCCTAGTGGGCTTTATAAGAACGAAATCGACTACATTTTATCTAACAATCAAAAATTTTTCCAAAACATAACCATAATAAATAATCTGAATTTCAACACAGACCATAGAATGGTTCGGGTAACACTGACAGGAAGACGTCCCAAGAAACTAAGAAAATTTCACAATAAGTGTACCACTATTGAATATACAGGCAATACAGATTTACTTCTTGAAAACCTCCAAACATCACTAAAGAAGGACAGACATGAGAAAAAAGAACTTACATCAACTGAAGAAAAATACAACGGACTAATCAACCAACTAAAAACTGTAACAAGAAAAACCAACACAAACAATAAGAAAGAAATATCACTCATAACTAAACATTTGCTGCAAGAACGTAAAGAACTTATACAACAGAAGAAAAGTAATGAAATCCGCCAAAAAATTACAGAAATAAGCAAAAAGATAAGTGAACAACTTAGAAAGGAAAGGAAAACAAAGAGACTATCTACAATAGAAAAATTTATAGAAAGAACAGGAGGAATAAAAAAGGCAAGGAAGGAACTAAACCACAAGAAAGAGTGGATACCAAGGATGAAGAAGAAAGATGGTATAACGACAGGTAACAGACTCGATATACTAAAGATTGCTACGGATTATTACCGCCATTTGTACACAAGCCAAAGAGTTGAACAAACTCAAAAAGAATACAACATACCAACAGATGCAGAGCAGACACCGAAAATACTAACTATTGAAACAATGCAAGCAATTAAAACACAAAAACTTGATAAAGCACCTGGTGCAGATCTCATCACAAACGAGCTTCTAAAAACTACATTACCAGTGATTGCTCTAAAGCTTACGGATATATTTAACGAAATACTTAACACGGAAAACATCCCCGATGATTGGACTAAATCAACAATTATATTGCTCCATAAAAAAGGCGACAAAGGAAACATAGGAAATTATAGGCCCATCAGCCTGATGTCGAATATTTACAAGGTTTTTTCAAAAATTATACTTTCTAGAATTACAAATACCCTTGAAGAAAATCAGCCCAAAGAACAAGCTGGATTCCGTAGACATTTTTCAACTATAGATCACATTCACGCTTTGAGACAGATACTACAAAAATGTAAAGAATATAACAAAACTTACTACCTGGGATTCATTGACTTTAACAAAGCATTCGACACATTAGAACACAGTTTTATTTGGAACGCACTTGAAGCACAAGGCGTCGAAACAAAATACATTAGAATACTTAAAAATATCTACACAAAAAGCACTGCTCGAGTGAAGCTAGAATCGACAGGAGACGAATTCCCTATTAATAGAGGTGTACGTCAAGGAGACCCTATATCACCAAAAATATTTTCAGCCGTTCTTGAAATGATATTTAGGAACCTAAAATGGACAAAGGGACTTAATATAAATGGTGAAAATCTAAGTCATCTTCGCTTTGCAGACGACATTATTTTGTTTTCGGATTGCCCAAAAACTCTGGAAAGCATGTTGCAACAGCTATCGAATGAAAGTATTAAAGCAGGCCTGTCAATGAACTTAACAAAAACTAAAATAAAGTCAAATTCTACAAATATAGAAATAAAAATAAATGACGAGGTAATAGAATATGTACAAGAATATATATATCTTGGACAACTTATATCTCAAGAAGACTGCATGCAAAAGGAAATAGAAAGAAGAATTGCTAATACCTGGAAACGGTTCTGGTCGCTAAGCGAAGTGATGAAAAATAAAGACATGCCTATAAAACAAAAGAGAAAAGTATTTAACATGTGTATTCTTCCATGCTTACTGTACGGGTGTCAAACTTGGGCGTTGACAGAAGAACTATCAAACAAATTAAAAATTTGTCAAAATGGAATAGAGAGAAGTACAATAGGCGTAAAAAGAAAAGACCGAATAAAACTAAAAGACATAAAGAGCAAGACAAACTTTAAGAACGCATACACAACTTACAAACAACTAAAATGGCGATGGTCTGGACATATGATCAGAGAGAAAAAGGAGAAATGGACCAGTTTAATAACTGAATGGTATCCACGAGATGGTAAAAGGAATAGAGGTAGACAGACTAAAAGATGGGAGGACGACATTATAAAAATAGCTGGTACTACATGGACGCGTACAGCAAAGGACAGGACACAGTGGAAATCTTTAGAGGAGGCCTTTGTCGAAGGACAAGCTGCGATATCACAACCACCGTTTGCCGATATTAATTTAATTCCATAAGGAACTTAGTATTTAAGGCATGTTTAAATAATTTGATATAGTTTGTAAAACTAAGAACAGCAATAAAGGCTTTTTATTTTTATTTATTTTATTATTTATTTATTGCGTATGCGGGCAAAGCCGCGGGTAAAAACTAGTATTATATAATGTAACCTACTTGCAGTACTTTAAGTATGAGTTTGTCAAGTTTTTATGCACTTGATAGAGTTAGTTTAATTGTGGTTTACGTTAACTGTCATGACTGCGTAAAAAACTTGATAAGCTACAGTATCATCTGTTGGCATCACCCTGGCGCAGTTTCATTTTCATACAAAATTGCAATTTAACTTAATTAAGCGCGCAAAACTTGACTTAGGGCTAAAATGTAATATTTTTAGATTAGTTAGAGGTATTTTCGATATTATTTCATCGCGTGGCATCGCGGTAAGTTTGTCGCTCAACTAGGACAGCAGCAAAAGACAAAATCAACAAGTTTTCTTACGCACAATTGTCTTAGTTCTCGTCTAAATGAGTGACAGATGTAGAATTATGTTCCAGCACCTATACCTATCAAGTGAACAGGGCCAGATTAAGAATTCAACTGGCAGGCATACAATATTGTAATTATAGTTTTTAATCACCCTTCGTGTACAGTTTTTAGATAAGATAAGATAAGATAAGATAACGTTTATTGTTTATAACTGTGTACATAAAGGTGTTATATTATAATAATTTATAAATATTATATATAATTTATTAATTTTAATCTCAAACAATTGTAAACAAAAGTCACTATGGCATGTTAACAATAATTTGAAGAGTTCAAAGTCTGCGAGTGCTTGAAAATTGGAAAACGACCTAAAACTGAAGTTTGAGCTCATAATGTAATAGATAGATAGATATTATATATTGATTCACATTCACACACACATGAAACAGAAACATAGATGCTAAAACAACCGGCGGCCTTATTACAGTGATTTTTTCCAGGCAACCTTAGGATAAAGAGATAGGTACAAAGGAAAATACGACGAAATGTGTTCATTTAGAGGACACTTTAAAAAAATAATAATTTTACAATAGACATACACATACAAATATTATAAATACTAATACATAAATAAATAATAAAATAAACTAATAAATACTTTTAACTACTAACATACACATATAAACAATGTATAAGTAAACAAAAACAATAATAAGCAAACGAATTAATAAACCACCCAAAAACTAAGAACGATTTGAAGATTGCGACAGATATAATTTTTTAACCTCCACTTTGAACAGTTATGAACGGGGATATAGGTAGTTAAGGTGAAGTCGCACAGCGCATTATTGATACGCTGCGGCGTCGTGCGATGCTAATTTATTGACGCAGCGAACGATTAAAAATATGTATTTGTGGGAAAAGCGACTTATCTAGATAATTAATCTACACTGAGCCGTGCAAACTATCGGACATCAGTCGCGGACGTCCGAGAGTGATCTGGCGCGCCGGATATTTTAAGACGTGCACACTGCTAAGTCGCGGCTGTCAGTCGCGTCCGTCAGTCGTGTCCGTCAGCCGCGTCCGTCAGCCGCGTCCGTCAGCCGCGTCCGATAGTATGTTTCCGGCTTAAGGATCGTAAGGCATACAATGCGTCAAAAAAAGACCATTCCGACGACGCAACTCTCTGGTACAGCACGTGGCTTCACTTTATACTAAAAGAAAATAACTAAACAAAAATAATACTTATAGATCACTGACAAAATTCACGTAGGTAATTACTTGTTAATTATCAATGAATTATCGGAATCAGTCAAAGCATTAAGTCTAACAAATAATAATTATACATATAATCATACGATTCTTCGAATAAATAATTATAATCCAGCTCTGTTGTGACCCGAATAAGTCGTTATGCGATTCTAATAGTGTGATAATTAAAGAGTATTTTACAACAGTTTAAATGTCTTATAAATCTGAATTGGTCCATTATTTATGGCCTATAGGCAAGAAGTAGGCAATTAAGTTCCAATATTTATGTGATATTAATTTTATGGGGACTACCTTCAGACATAATGTTAATGGTTTATAGGACCAAGACTTGCCTAAGTATGCGCTAAAATTAATTTTCTAGAAATTTAAATACGTAATTTGTTAAGTGCCTGTATCTTAATTAAATAGATAAGTAGTAGGTCGTTATCGTTATAGGCCCTGTATGAAAAGCTGAGCACGGATCTCTGCTCAATATTTAAATTGTTAAGCTGAATTCCACCATCCTGGCCTAAGGCTGAACGCTACCAGTTTGCGCTGCAAAAGCCAAACCGTATGATCAGTACCATAAAATGCCTACAGCATTTAAATTGCAAGAGGAAAAGCGAAAGATAGAGTGCGTTCAGATTTATGCTAATTGCCAAATTTCACATATTTTTGAGAACATGAAATACTCTAGATAGGTATGCAGGTTTCTCTTCAGCATTTTAAGTTCACGTTAGCGGTAAATAGTATATCTGAACCCAACTAGTAGAGATATAAGTGTGATATAAGTGGAGTCTGGGCTTCAGGGTGTACCTTCGTAAGTTTGCAGTCAACTAATCGTAATCCGATAAAATTCATGTGGTTAATGTAAGCCTGATGATTAGTTGACCGTACCTATGGAATTGGTGTATTTAATAAATACACTTGATGTCAACAAACCTATTAGGTACCTAGGGTCCTAGGGTATAAATAAATAATTGTTCAAAAGGTTTTAAGTGAAAACTTAGGAATGAAGAGTTTGGTTATTATGAAGTTTTGATTATATATTAGACCACTATTTTAATTATGATTTGAGTTAGCATAGTTATTAGATTAGCCACCTATTTACATAAGTTTAACCGTTTTTACTATACTCTATAAAATTTAACTTGATCTCTGCGACAGCTGTCAGGAAAATCACGCCTATCAAGTCCTGAATGTCTTAATAGTACAGACAGTACATGTCAATGTCATACTTTATGGGCATGCCGATTAGTGATGGACGACGAATGATCGTGACCACAGAGTTTTAGATAGAGTTTTATTTATAACTAGCTGACCCGGCCACGCGTTGCTGTGGCTAAATAAATTAAAATTGCGACTATAATTTGAGATTTAAACTATCCTATCTCTCAAGTTGGATCGAACTGCACATGGTGTGCGAATTTTATTATAATCGGTTAAGTGGTTTAGGAGTCCATTGAGGACAAACATTGTGACACGAGATTTATATATATAGTTTATACTAACGATATTTTAAATAAAACTTAATTTATCATTAATTTTATTGTATATTTTAATATCATAACATTTTTTATATGTGTAATTAAATTAAACCCAATTATATGTTACATTAGCATCGATAAAAGTGAAAAACGTCGATAAATACTATCGTTACATTATTATGAGTATTTAATTAATATCATAACATTATTTACATGTGTACATACTTGATCTTAAATAATAGTAAGTAAATAAAATTCAATATCTCACCTTCAACTACTCATTCGATTTCATTACAACATTGTTTGAAAATCGATTTTTTCCACCACTATCTCAACTCTAAAAATATAAATCTTCTATGTCAATGTCACTGTCGCAGAGATCAAGTTAAATTTTATAGAGTATAAGGAAAATAAGGTTTAAGTAGGTATTTTAAGGCCTATTCCGACTTGAGTATCATTCGCAGCCAGCAGCGGTAGCGATATTTAAGTGAGTATGCAATAATCCTATTTATCATCATCATTATTAGCAGACGTCCATTGTTGGACATAGGCCTCTACTATGAATTTCCAATAAAACTGCTTCACTCCAATGAAACTCGCATCCAACGCGCTCTTGCGGTCTTGATTAGATCATTGATCAGTCTACCTTGTCGGACGTTGTACTACTCTGCAGTTGCCGATACGTGGTCTCCATTTGAGAACTTGACGGCCCATGATCCTACATACAGTAGGTATACCTACTAAACAAAATGTAACTTTTATTTACAAAATTATTAATTTATTTACAAAATTTACTATTATTGTATAAATGCCCTATGTAACAGTTATACACTCTAATTGTATGTGTTTTTGCTGAAATAAATAAATAAAAAATAAAAAAAATGCTCTAGCCGCGAAACTTCGTACAAAATGCTACTTGGGATATCGTGCGATCACACTGCTGCCGCCGGCGCGGCCCTTAGCGAATACTCTTAGGTTTGCATAGGCAATTAAAAATTTAAAGTACAATCTAATTCAACATTTACAAAAATGTTAAATACATTTTAGAGACATTTCTACTTAAAATATGTGGGGAAGATATTATCTTTTGGCCTTTGAAACATAGTTTCATGACTAAAACAAAGATTGATTTTGTAATGTATTACAAAATAAATAATCAAGTCAAGCTAAATAAACATTTGTAGACATAAGGATTAGTAACAATTTCCGATGTATTGTCCGTGGAACATTGGAGTGAAATTGTTTATAAGTCACAGAACATTGGCTATGAGCTTATCTGATGTGAATCTGTACAAATACTCTACCGTGTGTTCCGGTCAGGCCGTGGCCAATTCCTGAGAACGATCAATGAGCAACAAGAATAGCCTGGGTGCACACGGAGATATTTAGAATTATCATTTGAGCTTAGTGCTACAGCTTTTGGACACAAGGACTCACTTGTATGTTAATTTTACTTAAGAAATAAATAATGCTAGTTGACAAAATATTTTTTCCTGTCCTCGTGAGAACAAAAATAAAATTTAGGTATGAAATAAGGATGTTACCTATATGACTATTAATTTAATACTAGACAAATAGCGTAATATAGTGGATGCTCTGGTTGTGGCCACTGCCCCAGATTTGGCCTACTGATGTCAACATTATTGCATAAATATATTATAATGTAATACCTACCATAATTATTGTTTGTGTGAATGTCAAAGTTTAGAAAAAACTATGTATCTTAACATTCACGTGACAAAATGTATGGAGGCTGGTATAATAATATTCAAAAAATCTAACCACAACATGAGTTACATTTCGAGAAAGTACACCTTTTTCTGAGTTTATAACATCAGTTGAAATCAAAAATCAACCCTCTGATTTCTTTTAAATTAATTTTGATTTTTTTAGGATAAATAAAAATGTTTGACAGAATAAGTAGATTATTTCTGGCAACTCTGATTAAGCAACCTTGAAATAGCTAATAATAGACATTAGGCATTTTTATCAATTAGACCCAATTTTAATATTTATTTTTAAATATTGCTCTAACTGGATGCACCAACTTTATGAATTCCATTATTTTAGCAAAATATGACACAGATGTGGATGAATCAGGTAAAAATGCAAGTAAAAGAACCAAGCACATTAATATGACTAAAACAAAAAAAGATATGAGCTGTATTTCCACTTTCCATATAATTTATTTAAATCATTTAAAAATATTGGAGGGATAAAAAAATAGAAAATTAAATAAAATCACGCTTTCAGACGTTGTATATATCATCTTGGTTAGATTTTTCTCTGAATAATATACCATTTGTGAGCGTCTCTTTTGTCTACACAATCATTAAAATCCAAATTGGCCAAAACTGGCAATAAGATGGGCGCTACCGGTGCATCTACCCTATATCAGATTATGACGTCACAGTCCGTAAGCGTACAATACTAGGTATGCTTTGTAGGAAAGCAATAGGATATTAGGTACGTCTCCATTTCAGAACTGAATTGGACGATTTAAATTAGTTTTTCAGTTTAGCAATCATATTTAATTACATAATTTACTAATCTGAGTCCTAACTAAAATAAATTCCATGTAGCGAATGACAGTTGCGACCTGTAAATAATTAAGGGATCAATAGGCAAAAAAGTTAATAATAATAATATGTTATGATAACAACGTGTGTGTAGTAACAGCTTTAGGTACTTCAAGCTGGAACTATCAATGATAGGCAGTACCTAGGTATGCGTGTAGAAACAGCCTTAGCCAGATGAAACAGCCGATAGTAGGTGGCTCACCCACGTCTAAAGCTCTGTATACATAGTACAAAGCTTGTCTATTCGTCTCGGTTACCTGTTCCTTGCATTGATTGTTTTGTGATTCATGGTACTACGTGGTACGTTTAGGAAAAATTAATACTTAATTTCTCTTCAACAATTCCATTTTTTAGGTGCAGTTGTTGTCAGGCTGTTTTTGATGAAGGTGTATAAATCGATTTCTCTATTGTTTGATTAGTAATCAAACTCTTGATAACATCATTCATTCATCCTGCAGCCTTATCATTGATATTTAAATTTTATTTAAACTAAAAATTAATGTTATTGTCATTACCATCTTTGAAACCCTATGATACGCGTATCTCAACAGGCCTTTAAGTATTTGCTATTTTGAGTGGTTTTATCTAAGAACTCTACAAAATTTATTAATCGGTCAACATGACTTTACCCATAGTACAGTTGCAGTTTACATATGCAAAAAATATTTTAATAGACTGCGATTTGCATCTAAATCAGATTTAAACCATTGTATTCAATTGTTGCATAATTGTAATTCTTAATGAAAAACAAAACTTGACCTTTGGTAAACAAAATCAAATATCAACTACGCCTTTACCTGTACTGTATTTTGATGTTCTAGATATACTTGTGGCTTATACAGATGTTCTAGACAGCAGTTCCCAAACTATGGAAAAAAAACAAAAAAAGTTGATTGTTGCAACTTACGGTTGGTTAGCCCGTGGTAACAAACTTCTGGGCATAAGCCTCCTTATTAGTCCTTATGTAAATGCCATTCACCTCTGCCCCTTACCAATTGCATACATTAAATTTGATGCATACTTTACACACTCATTGCATTCCCGGTCGGCCTGGATTAGTCCCTGAAAAATAGGACTACTCATTGTCTGTTCGATACAATACCATCATTTTACTTTGGCTACATCAAACTTTTTTTTTTTACTAACTAACCTAACCTAACAATGTACTTAGACATAAGACTACTATCTTAACTATGTACTTAAATGTTTCTGTGAGTCGTAGAAATAAAGGCTTTTTTACTTTTACTTTACATCAAACTTACTGCACATTGTAGTAGTTGCAAAGTTGTCAAATCCAAGTATAAAAAAAGAAATGGGTCTTTTTGTTTTAAATAAGTCGGTGTAGCCCAGTCAACTTTGGGAACCAGTGCTTTAAATAACTGAACAAATCAAGTTGTTAGTACGACTGCAGAGATACTGACTACGAGATCTTGATAACGTCGCTTATCTAGAATGTTCAAGAGAAGGATACAGCCGTCAGACAATTGAAATGCCTAAACTGCGGCTAGTCCTGCAATTAGACTAAATATTTGGGGCCACCCACGCATGGTTTGTGTAAATAAATATGTTAAACTGACTCTGTGGTCAATTGCTATTCACATATTAATGTTTATCTTTATTGCTGTCTGATAACTTTGTTTCTTTACAAGTCATGAATAAATTTAAAGTACAAATCTTGTATCTGCTGAGACTAATCAAAAAGTGTCGTTCACTTCTAATATCCCTAGTTATACAGACACTGTGTAGAAAAAATAAACAAAATACTTTATTTCAGGCAAAAAGGTATAATGAAAAAATATCAAACAATGGCCATCAATAATAATAATGAGGGTAACCTTAAATATGCTAAAACTATAAATTGTAAATTAACAATAGATATCTAGATTAGGTCTTTTAGATTAGTTATAGTAATAATAAATAATAGTTTTATTTTTATTTTAGTTATATAAGTTTTAGTGTTTAGTATTAGTTTTTATTTTAAGTAGGTTAATTTTAATACTTATAGTTTATGATTATTTTTTAACTAAATTATAGTTTTTTTTATAATTTTTCATAACGTAGACTATTTTAAAATTTTTTTTAATTTTTTTTAATTGATATAATTGTGAACTTTACTGTAAGATTAATTAAGTTGACATGTAACATTTATCTGTTATGAATAAAAAGTATATGAAATGTTTTTTAATTGAAAATAGTATTGAAAGTTTTCGTACCCATTATAAATTTTGCTTGTCAATGTAGCTTTATCTAGATTCCAAATATTTCAAATGTCCCTACTTTTATTTTGATAACGTTATGTAACGAATATAGGGTTAGTGAAATAAAAATGGGAAACTTTGAGGAACCTAATATATTTTAAGCCAACCCCACTGATCTAAATGAGAAATATTTGCAATTTTGCTCTCTTTTTAACGGACTTCCAAAAAGGAGGAGGTTCTATGTTCGTCTATATGTATTTTTTTGTGTATGTTCATCGATAATTTCACCAATTGTGAACCGAATCGAAATATTCTTTTTAGTTCGAAAGGGTCCTAAGTGTTTCTATTTCAATTTCACAGCAATCGGTTGAGCCGTTTTTAAAAAATCAACAATAATGTAAATGATTCAAGTGAAATATTCGAATTTTGTTTTTTGAAGGCGGTTTTACCATTTTTTTGCGAGAAATAATTATTTGGTCACTATAGAATAAGGTAGGCAGATTTTCCTCATGCTGCGCTGGATCTTCAAAAACTCTTTGAAAATCTCTAGAGAACGATTGTGTGCAACGCTAGTCTATATACCTCCTTGAGACGATATAGATGACTGCGAGAAGAATTCGACGTCTCTTGTGAACATTTGTTCAGTCTTTCACTTTTCTGCTTTGATGTCATCGACTTCACTGGCTTTGTCATGAACGAAAACATTTACCTCATATCACCGAAGACAAAATCGTGCCTGAATATAGACACGTAATAGTTTTATTTAATACAAGTTTCATTCATGAAAAGATTTCGCAATTAATTTGCATGTTCAAGACTATTGCGCCGCAGATAGTCACGCTAGATAACTTTCGAATGGCTTGCATTTCCTTAAGATATCGCACTTATATACTATACTTACTATATATAACGTGGGCTAAGAAAGTGGCGAGTCGTCAATCAACGCTCTTCCTTCTGAAATTTATGAAACGCATCGATAAATAATTTTCTACTTTCATGGCGTACAAGAAAAGTAGCCTACGCTTAGCAGTAAGCAACTACGTTTTGACGATGATGATCTATTTTCAGAACTTTTCGAATAGATTATTCGAAAAGTTCGTAAACACATATTAATAAACGTAAAATACGTAACGTAACGTTTAGACACTGACTCCACCAAAGCCAAGCTGTGCGTAGTAAGGCAGCCGTTATATCCCTTGAGCTCATTGCAGATACCACATTTTCTTATTACCCAGTCGATAAATCGATCAAATAAAAAAGGATTTTTTAACATAGTTATTTTCGTGTCGACCCCGGGTTCAAATCTACAATTATGATACAATGATACAATGATTTTATTAGTCTGTGAAACTAGGTAATAAGTGTACATACACAGGTGTTATTAAGAAAATTATTGTAGTTTGTAGTGCACTAGCCTCCACCTTCATTGGTATACAGACATTTTGAATTCAATTGAAATTGAAGCTATACATAGTTATAGTGGTAGTTTTCCTTCGGAAATCATTGTAGCGATATTAGTAGATAGTTTGAATTAAAATTTTTGTGATCCCTACCTTTTTGCGTCATTCGAAATCTTGATTTGTTTATTTTCAATCAAGAATCATTGTTAGATCAAAGTTGTGTGAAAAATTTATTTTCTTTATTTTCCTCACCATTTTTTTCTTAGGATTGATATTTTTGATTGATTTGTAAAAGGAGAGCTGAATTTTTGTTTGTTTCCATTGTTTGTTACATGCGTGTTTTCAATTTTACGCGAACTTGGCCATAACATAACCAAAGTATTTAACAATTTGATCAGCCATTAACTTTTCCTAGAACTGGCAAGAAAGAAACAAACAATATTGCCGCCTTTTAGGGTTCCGTACCCAAAGGGTAAAGGTAAAATGGGACCCTATTACTAAGACTCCGCTGTCCATCTGTCTGTCACCACTATCTGTATTGGTATAACATGTAGATGCTTTAAAATATCACCGAATATTTAGTTGTATATTCACTTCAATAATAAATATTTAAATTAAAATCAAATAAATATTTATGGGGGCTCCCATACAGTACGGAACCCTTCGTGCGCGAGTCCGATTCATACTTGGCCGATAATTTCTATCTTTTACCTATATGGGTAAGTATATGTATAATAATATATATTATAAATAGAGCTAGTTACAAAAATCAAAAAGTCTGTGTGTGTAATTGTAAATGTATAAGTATTATAATAAAAATAGATTTAGTTAAGAGAACAAATTAAGTTAGGTAGTTGTAATCTGGTTGTGGGTTTAAGTAAATAAAGGCTATTTTATTTATTTTATAGTGGCTTATTCTATACATCAAACCTAACAATTTTTGTTCTGTGACTTTTGTCAAAATTAGAAAAAAATCAGCTGTTCCATACATTTTGTCGCGGGTGAACGATAATTGTCTATGGAACAACAATTTTTGTTTGCTTTTTTGTAGTCGCAGAACTGAAGTTGTTAGTTTTGATGTATAGACTAAGCCCCTAAAAGGATGCTAGTTAGAAATCAAAAATTGGCATGTTTATTATTATTATTATACAGTTCCGTAATAATAATGCCTTAGTAACTAACTAAAGCAAGTGTTCCCATTCATTTCTTAGTATTTGTAGGCGGAACTATGCCACTATCATTTCCCGAATAAGCCACGTCCTACTTGATTAATTTTGTTATTGTTCGGTCAAATAAAATCAATCCAAACTTATCGCTTTCCTTGACGTATCCGTCAACAGAACCTTGCTAGCTCCGGGTACGGGAGGCAAGTAAGTGTATGGCGAATCCAAGGTTTATCTTAAAAGCTCTATTGTACGGTTCACGATTTAATTACACAAGAGCGCAACCGGTAAAAAAATTAAAATACAATATAAAAATTTGCTTTTCCTCAGAAATACTGGCTTTACAGATAAAAGGAAAATACTTGCTTGTTTAATTACGGATGAGTTACGGGCTGCGGAAAAACAGCTGGGCTAAAAATTATATAATATCACAAAAAGAGCAAAATAAAGTCGGGTCGTCCTTCATTGTTTAATAAAATGCACCAAAATACTTATAGCTTGTACGATTGTACTAGTATGTGTAATGAAATGTAAGGCTATTGGAGTAGACGCCCCTTCCCAAGCGCCGCGCCGTTACCTTCAGTCGAGACGGAACTCCGAAGACTCATTTGTTATATGCTAATGAGATAGATATTACATTACCTGTAAACACAGATACCATACCACATAAGTATTCTGTGCATATTATTTTGCGAGTATATGGTATGCGGAGAAGAGAGAAGCTAAATATTTAGGGTTCCGTACCATAAAAGGAAAAAATCACTTTGTTGTTCGTCTGCCCGTCCATGTATCAAGACCTTTTATCTCAAAAAGCGTAAAGATATCGAGTTGAAATTTAAACCATATACCCATATCTATAGTCTCTTATTGTTGTGATAACATAAAACTTCTCAGTTATTGTAGAAAAAAGTTAAAGCCGTTTATGTCGTAAAAAACCGCTTATTTCGACCCTTACAGAGGAATCAAAACCTACAGGGTACTTCCCGTTGACCTAGAACTATGAAATTTGGCAAGAAGCATTGTCTTAGAGTACACATATATGATACACATAAATCTGAAAACTGTACATTTTTAATGACATCCCAAAAAATAGTAGGTACATACAAAAAATTTGTGTCCAAAATTCAAAGTGAGTAAATCGTATTATGTGGGGTATCATATGTAAGAACTTCATTAGGACATGCAAGAACAGGTTGTTAATTATTTTTACTATGTGTAATTTTCGATTTATGACAAGAAAAGTAAAAAAAAAATATTTCCACGATTATAGGTATGTACTATAGAGATGTTAACAACTTCCTTCCCAATTGTTTGTCATGATTTGTACGGAACCCTCGTTGTGCGAGCCTGATTCGCACTTGTCCGGTCTTTTGTAAATTGAAAAAGAATAATAAATAATATAATGCAGAACACTTGTTCGTTCTCAATATGTATGCCGTAAAGTAATAAGGAAGCCGTGGTGGCCAAGTGGGAAAACGTTCATCTTATAAGCATGAGGCGTGGATTCAAACTCGGCCCCATACCAATGAGTTCCTTGAAATTTATATTTAGATATACACTTCACTAGCTTTTCTATGAAAGAAAGCATCGTGCAAGTTTCCACCTGCATATTTCCGTAGAAGAAATATAACGGCGTATGTGAATCAATCGACTCGCACTAAATTGTGGTGGTGGTGGTGGTAATGGCTCAATCGCCTTTCGTGGGTAGTCCTATATTCAGCATTACACTATTAAAAGGCCGGTACAGTTAGGTATTGGACTTAGTTGTAGACAATCTGCACCTAAGATACGATTAAATCAGAAATATTGCTCTAAAATCTTGATATAATATGGTACGAGTCCCGTTAGTAGTAGTTAGTATTTAATTCATACAAACGACTTCAACGCGCGCCAAACGCTTGACAGATAACTTATTAATTTATAAATAGGCTGCTTATAATAAAGTACACAATAATATAGTGATAAGATATAGTTAAATATTAAATTATACAGCGTTATCGATAAACCACCGAAATACAAAGCCGATATGAGGTGATTCAGGTCATAATTATGGACTACTTTTTTATGGGTTCAACCTGGAATTCGAAAACAATTATCAGCTATTTTATACGTGTTGTTTTTAAACTTTCGCGATTTGAACACATTATTTTTATATAAAACTACGGGACTAATCGCGCACTAAAATTACGAGATAAATAAAAACCTCCTCATCCCGACGTTTCGGCCGAGTTGCATCGACCGTGGTCACGGGTAGACTGACTCAGTCGACCCGGGATGATATTTATTTATCTCGTAATTTTAGCGATTAGTCCCGTAGTATATAAAAATAATATTTTATACGTTTTGTCGATTCCGAGTTGAAATTTTGTATAGAGCAACTGATATTTTTTCTCGAACTCCGGGTCGGCCTCTTAGTAAAAGTTCAGGTTCATAATGATTGTCTTAATCACCCCTCTTTCGGCTTAGTACACGGCAAGCAAATAACCCTGTATAAATGCAAAAAGTAAGCCTTATAAATATAATATATAACGCCTTATTAATATAATGCAAGTGACCCAACTAGCTATGGGGAGGGCTGTGCTCAGATTTTATCTGCAAGATCGAATAAAAACGAGAAGACCCGTAGAAGAACTAAACCACCGGCATAGCCCAGTGGATTGGCAAGCTGAAACGGCAGTAGACAGGGCAAATAGCACGAAAGATTGAGGACATGTGGGGTCAAAAAGTTCTCGAGTGGAGACCACGAGCCGGCAAGCGCAGAAGCGCAGCGTAGGACGTCCACCCACGTGGTAGACAAATGACCTTATCAAGACCGTAGGATCACGCTGGATTCAAGCCGCTTTCGACCGGTCTTGTTGGAGCACCATAGGGGATGATTGCGTTCTGCAGTGGATGCATTGGTGGATGTTCTATGTCAGCAGGATGCTGTGTGAAAGAGTAACAAAAAAATCAACAAATAGAAAGGAAACAAGGATCCACTATTACACACATTAACGTTTATATTTTCATTTCAAACTAGCTTTTGCCCGCGGCTTCGCCCGCGAGATATTTTGATTTAAGTGCTATCCCATCGGGACTTTTTATTTTCCAGGATTAAACGTAGCTTAAGTTACTTTCCCGTTTTGAACTACGAATATATCCATGCCAAAAATTAAGTCAATTCGTTGTTCTGTTAAGTTGCTGAGTGAAAGAGTAACAAACCAAAAACACACTTTTGGATTTACAAAAGATTAGTAAAGATTTCAAGCTGATGCAGTTACCAATGATACCAATTTTTTTATGGATTATATTCGAGATACAGCTCTAAAAGACTGATATACTCGTAATAGGGCACGAGTTACTTCCCATTAGTTCGAACAAATGACTTCAACGCGCGCATTACGCTTTGACAGATAGATATCTTATCGATTTATCCACAAAAGAGCTTCTAGAGATCGCCTTAAGCGATAAGGCCGCCAGTTGTCGTACTAGTTTAAACCACTTTATTGTACGTCTTGTTGTTGTATGTTATCGGCGTGAGAAATATAAAGAGTAAGTATATCTATCTATCCAGAGATTTTAACTGACTTCAAAAAATAAAGTAGTTCTCGATTTTACAGTATTTTATTAGGTTTGTTACTTTAGGACTTTTTTCTAGGTGAACTGATTTCGCTGATTCTTATTTTTTAATGACTGGTGTGAATGCTTTTTTTAATATTGACATTCCTTTTTTTGACCAAATTGAGTGTATCCTCCATAGGAGCATGCTTATAATTCTTGTTCTTACAAAATACATTAACACAGGGCTCCCAGCTCCCAGTGAATCGGTTGATTCAGACACGAAAACCCGAACATAATGCTTTGGTTCGACTTTCATTACGCGAACCGCTAGACTGTGGAATATTTCACCTATCTAGCTAGATGTTTCCCGATAGTTATAATAAAGGTAGGTAATAATATATTTTCTAGTTGCCTGTTGCGTGCATCATATCAGTTTCTTTTAGACTAGTGGTTTTAGTTTAGTGACATAGATCATTATTGGAAATCCTTGCTTATCTTATAAGGAACTCATTTATGCTGCTTTGACATTAGACCACTCAATATAGCTCTTTGAACAGTTAGTCAAAATAATTATAATCTCTGTTTAGCTACAGATTTATGCAAAATAATATTTTGGAAAATTGTACATAACTAAGTAGATAGCTAAAAAAGATAGACATAGTTTCGCCAAAAAATTGTCGACGCTATTGGTGACAAGAAGGCTCATTCCTCGCGTAGAGAATTTCTCTAGCAGTTCAGCGCGGGAATGCAGCCAGCGTTCTTGGCATCCTTCCACAAGGACACAGTCTTTTTTTTATTTTTAGCCCCTGTTTATGTATATATTTAGGTAGGTTTTTTATGTGTGTAGTGTAGTTTAGAATAACAACTCTTTGTTTCATAAATTATGTAAATAAAATATAATCCAGTAGATATCGGCATCAATTTTCCACCCTGTATACTATGATGGGGTATTACTTCTAAAACTACCTGAATGATTGATGATGATGATGGTATTTGAGATCTGCGATGTACAAAATACATTAAGTAGGTTTGTCCTTCCTCACGACACTCCACGTCTGAAGTTAATTACGACCACGCCTAAATCACGAGGCGCCTAAACTGGTCCATTTACAGATAAATCTAATAATTACATTTATTATACTTCTCTAATGTCACTTGACACGTGTTTAAATGTTCAGATTGCAAATATGTTCCTTATTGACTTACTTGAAATGTGTCAATTTTATCTTTGAAACACGTTAAGTTACTAAATGTGATGATGAAATGACGCTTATTATATGTCTGTACTGTAAGAGCTAACTTAGAAGTGTTTTAAAATGTCGAACGTTTCAAGTTGAAAAAAAATTAATTTACTGAGGTAGTCAGACGAGGTGAACGCAGCGTACCTGCGACATTGTAGTCTGCTACTGCTCCGTATAGTCCTTACCTTAGTCTATGTCATATAGACCAAATTTGTTTCTTAATCGGGAGAAGCGATATGAGAAGTCTTTGTCTACTAAGTGGAATAGCCATGTCCAAAATAATAATAACCCCCATCATGAACTCTGTTTTGCCTAAGACTATTCATAAGCTTCGAAAGTTTTACAACAACAAATCATCCTATTTACAGAAATAGAAACAAAGGTCCTAAGACCTTTTTAATCTGAAAAGAGTTAAATTTGTGCGCTTCATTCATTTCGTTTAATTTTTCTGTACTATTCTCTAAATACTCATAATACTCTATTGACTTTTTATCGGGAATAAGTCCGACCTTGACCACCAACTCACCTAATATAGTAAACGACGTTGTGGTCGAAGATGAAGAACGCAGATTTAGAACATCAGGCATGATGAACATAGTCCTACCCACAAAGTGCGATTAGAACTTCTATTTTAGATAGAGATTAATGATTTGAACGGTTGATTATTATGAAAAGGATTATAGGAGAAAAAAGAGTTAAAAAGTATTTGCGTGCAGAAATGATATAATAATATTGCACATTAGAACAGCATAATTGGTGAATGCAAAAAAGCTGAAAAACTACGCAATCAATCAACATTCTGTAATGAGCAGTCCCAGAAAATAAAAATCAAATTTAATAAGTGAAAATCAACACTTTTCACCAATTTTCTATTCAATGATCACAGTAATTGGTTCATCCACTAATAATAGTGGATATATTTAGCGGTCTTAACACTAATTGTTGATCGAGCAAGCGAAGTATTTTCGAAGTAGATATTTTGCTTTTCGGATGCTGATTCTCCTCTATAGGTCGCATTTTTCTACGAATCTCGGCGAAACTTGATAAGTACACAAGTGGTTGTACACCGGTTCTCTTCAAAAATATATTAATATAGTAGTTTTTTGTCATCGGCGATTTTGTTTGGGGAGATTTCCCTCAAAAAGGAGAGAAATTCGCTGTCACGCTATTTATCAGCCAATTTCGATAATATTTAGGAAGATCATTTAATATCTGAATTCTGATAAAATTTGCGATTAAAATCAAATCTGTTAAGAGCGAGTCGAGAAAATCATAATCAATTTATTCAAGAAATCTTTACACATAGTTAAATATATTATAGTTTGTATGATTATGAAGAGTCGCGAGGTCTATTGTTCGGGGAACTACTAGTTTTATAGTTATCAATCCTATATTACGCTGTTGGCGAAGTATAAGGCAGGAATCACATTTTTTACATTTGAAGGAGTTTTAGAAATACAGATTCTTCACGATTATGTAATTACGAGTCTCTTCGAAAAAACTGATAAATGAAATTACCGACTTCCAAACAGGAGAAGGGACTATATTCGTCTGTGTGTTTTTTGTGTATGTTTGTCGATATTTTCGCCAAATCTGGATTCGAATTTGACTCGATTCGAATTAAGATAATCTTTTTTAATTCGTAAGGGTACACTCCCGAAGTGTTCCCATATAAATTTTATCAAAAGCGGCTCAGCCGATTTCATCAACAATAATGGATGTCACATCGATTCGTACAAACTATTCGAATTCTGTACACGGTGGAAGTAGGTGGTGCAATTTTTTGCGAAAAATATTAATGTCGGAGCATTTTCTACGCTACACTTGCTTTTTTTAAACTTCCGTACAAAAGACATCAACGGCATCAACCCGTAGCATGCGTACATTATAAAGAAAAAATTTCTACGCTTTTTTTTACTCAAGGCAAATAACAGTTAATTTAATAGTCTATATGTGTACATTTACAACAGTGTATATAATAGGTAGATACGAATAATGTGCTACATCGAAGTCGGCAGAACTTTCCATCAAGGTCTCTTTGGATGACTGAGCAAAATAATAGGTAAGTAGTAAGTACGTAGATAGATAACTCTTTATTGTTCACATCGGAATGAAATACACGACACAAAAACTTCAAATCAGTACCTATAAAAATTATTGCTAAGAGTGACTTCTTCCCGGCAAACTCAGATTGGAGAAGCTAATTAAATAAGTTGAGTATTCTCGTGATGAATAAAGAGCGTTGCTCAGTAGTGGAACAAAAAAGCTCGTCAGCCATTTACTGCTGGATTTAAGCCTCCTCTACAGATGTCTAATAAGACAGGTCGGAAGCGGCTTGCATTCGCAAGATCCTGCGGTCTTAGTGTGGTCGGTAGTGGACCAGCTAGTAGATATGAATGTTGCGCTTGTCGGTACGTCTACCAGATTTTTTTTTATCTACGGACAAACCACGAACAAAATATGTAGTTGAAAGAAGTTTTAACTAGTAGTTCTTCGAACACTAGATCTCGCAACACATTCCTTTTAAGTTATTATTGATCGTAGATTCATTGATAAAACTCAAAATTAATTTAAACTCAATCATGATCGAAATGGCCAACCCCGCTTTCTAACTCTTCTCACCGCAGAAATTTATAAATGTAGTTTATAATTGTTAAGTGTTTGTAAGAAGTAGTAATTACATGCGGTGATTCCTTCTAAAGGTGACCCATTCAGCTTAGTTCTTTTTTGTAAGTATTAATGAAGTTATCAATGTGAAGCCTTAATAAATAAAATAAAAATAAAATCTCAGAGCTCTTAAGGTAAACTTTAGAAAACAAGTTTTGAATCTCATGGATTGGATCCATCGGCTTATCAATATGTATTCAAAGCCAAGATTTGCTATTTGTGCTGTTCAACCGAATTGACTGTTGCTCCAACTGTTTTGTATCAGTATGATGTAAAGCTCAATGTACGCTATACTGAACTCTAAATCTTGGTGAGATTACAAGTTCCTTAGAGATCCCCAATGCGAAAAGGTCGTGGAAAGGAAACTAGAAGAAATTTCGTGGCTCGCATTTTATCAAATTATTTTAACCGCTTAACGACGTAAACAGTACTCAATAATTTATTACAACATATGTATTTTTAACATGTAAAGATATGTGGTATATAAGCGCCTTAAAACTCTAAAACCAGGGTAAGCCATTCGACATACATGGAATCGCCAAAGTAACACAAGTTGCATCCCATATTAAGAGCCGTCTTAACTGGCAGGACACTAGTGGCATATCGTAATGATTAACTTGCTTATGTATAAAATGGCGCATTCTAATCCGGCTTTAAAACGAACCCGGAAATACAAATTGTTAGCTTAAATATAACTTACCCATAGACATATAACTTCGGAAGGGTCTAAAGGAAAAACTAAATACTAGAAAAAAATCCGATTCATTTATCTTTTGTGATACATAGAAAAAAAACCGTTATACTTCAAATTTTAAGTAAGTATAGTATATAAATTTATCTTGTTACCTATGTTAAGTCTCATTATACCGTGTAATTAGATAATAATAACTCTCTCTACCTCTAACGTCTTGTGAGTCATTTATGATTAGTAAATATATTTTTTACAGATAAGTACATATTTATAATTTTATTTTTATCATACCGTTTGTCCCATAAATGAATGAGAATTATTTGTTTAGATGTGTAATTGATTGTGTAATTAAAATAAAAGTAATTCTAAAAAAAACTATTAAGAAATCTAACTAGGTATACTTTTAAAGTTCCCGATTTTACAATTAGGACATAAAAGAGTTACAAGTAGTGAGAGCCACAAGTTCAACGTATTAACTGTATTGCTATTTCAAAACAATCCCAATCTAGTTGCAATATGAACTCGATCAACAAATGGGAATATAATATGATTGTCCGATTGTCCCATTATCTTACTCAACGGGCCTTGCGTCTTTTATCACCATTACATTTTACACTGACAGCTACGTTTTAAATTCCGAATGTTATTTCCAGCCAGACTCAAAAAAATTTCGTGAAAAATTAAAAGAGGTTAGGTTTAGTCCCGAAATATCTTATAGCGTTACCGGCGGAAGCGCATGGCCATCTCACAAATTAAAAAATTAAAGCATTGCGCTTGCCGGCCAGTTAATTGTTTCCAATTACGAACAGCCAAAGCGGGGTGTTTCATATATAAAGGGGCGGACTGTGAATACTCAACATTCCGAATCGGAAGGTGGTTGTGAACGCACGCACGCTTAGGCGAAAATTTCTAAGCGAGTTCTGACTATCAGCAGCGCTTAGTTAGTTCGTTTGAGATCTCTTTAAATTTAGTTAAATACACAATATAATCATGCAGTCTTTGGTGAGTGTTGATTTTTATTTAGTTTTGCTTTATTTAACGTAACATTACAGTATTTCAGTTAAGTGCGAAAAGTGATATAGTTTAATTATAATAACCCCTAGTGCTGTGATTTCTGGATTTCATAGAGATTTTTTATTTCTAAAATTTGGCAAGCATGTTCTATCTAAGATCACATTGTCCCTTGCCATCAGGTTAGCTGTGGTCAATCGTCAGCCCTTTAACTAAAAAAATAAGAATAGAACCACTAAGATATATTTATATATATATTTGATATTATATTTTAGCAAATAGTAGAAAAAAGTATTATATTTTAGCAATATTAAATATATAATTATATATTATATCCCAATAGTTTGATCTCATTTTGAGACACTAACAAAAACGCTAAAATATTTATTACCTATTCCAAATATTCCAAACAAGCTATAATCAAATGATTTTTCAACCATAAAGAATTAACTGTTTAACAATCCTAAATATCTGAAACAATGAAGCTATTTACACCTGACCGACAGCAACACTAAACCAAGCTCCATAAGACAGACAGGTTATTAATTCAAGGCATAATGTGGTGCTCGACTACGCCTGCAATTTGTCCAAACCATATAAATCATTAGCATACAACTGCAATTATGATACTGCAAATTTGCGGCAAACATTCCTAAAATTATAACATTTCGTGATACATTTTAAGTGAGGCCTACAGTTACATCATTAAAATCGCGTTAAAAAAAATACAACGCTCTACATTTCTAATATTATCTAACAGTGTTATATTATTTTAACATAGAGTTCGTTTACACTTTTCCTTTACGTTAGTCTATTAAAAGACTATATTGTAAAATTGACCAGCACAGTAGTTTAAAATCTTTATCTAAATCCTATCAGAACTATTTTGAAACAAAAATAAAAGAGACATTTTAATATCACAAAATAACAATCGTATATAACATAAAGTTAAACTAAGATCTTCAAGTTAGACGTGACAAAAAAGCAAAAGCTACTTACATCTACAAACTAACACTATGTCAAGGTTCCATAAGACAAGTGCATGATAATAAATACGTATATCCGGTCGCCTACCGTTCATGCAACTGAGAACTTCTTTCCATTGTCATGCTAATTAGTACAGGAATATAAATTCACTACAGTTATACACTTGTTTGGCACATGCCACAAACATATTGTCTACGTTTTTTTTGTTACGTTTACGAAACCCTTTAACATACTTATCATTTGTATTAAAATCGAGTAGTTTATTTTAATAAACACTTTGCATTGCATTATTATAAATATTTAAGTAGTAAGTATCATTGGTTAAAGAAGGAAGTTTGTGAATAAAATCATCTTTAGAAAGGCATAAGGAAAAATATCAAACTTGTCCTTGCTACGTATTCGTGGTAATCGAGTAGTTATTCTAAAAATAGGACACACAAATCCTCTCAGATTGGGTCAGCTCGATACTTTTGCTTGGATGTTTTAGAAAGAGTACATCGCTACAGATTAAAATAAATTTTCTCTTGTTAGAGTGTGTGAACGATTATTACATACTATAAAAACCTCAAACTTTCTAATGATATTTCTTGAAGTCAATGGTAATATTTTGGATATTATCGTTTCCAAAATTTTACAGAGTTAGATAGAGCTATGGCATCGTTTTCTATAATATATAATTTTACTGTGTTTATATAAACACAGTAAAATTTTTGTTATATTTCTGATTGTAAGAATTGTAATATGCTTTCCAATATGCAGGTTTTAATAGATTAATTAAGTGTGTGAGATGTCCCCCAATATTTATTTATTTATTTAATGTATATTTATTCTAATTTTGGATCTCTTTGAAATTATTCCTTATACTCGCAAAACAAAGGCTTTATATTCCGAAAAAAAGTGACTTATTCATTGTTATAGTTCCTACAGTTGTGGAATTATGTTTATGTCCTTTTATGATTCAGAAAAGTATGGTATACTTTTCTAATAATAATTACAAAATACGTTCACATCACAATAGTTCGTCATACAATTACTTACTTAGTTTTTTTTTAACTCAGCAATTAATAAAACTGTTTAAAAATGCAATGCTAGATATTGAATAGAACAACGTTAGTGACATTGAACAATCGCCCAGCTACGAGATGCTACGCGCGTAGGGCGGGCGCGCATCTGCTACGCATAATTAGGCGCCGAGCGGTGGGCGGCGAATAAATGCTAATAACCACAAATAAGAGCGAATACGTACAAGTAATTGCGAATATTTCTACATCGCGTCGCGTGACTAAGTAGTTTGCCAATGTATGCAAAGTAGTAGAGTATGGTTATTTACTTACTATATCGTAACTGTTATTTTGTTGTGATTGGAAAATATAACTCCATTTGTAGACAAAATTTCTACCAAAAACATTTTGATAGAATAAACATAAAAAGCTCACACGTGAGCAAGATTTGTTAAGGACTAATTCTATGAGAGAGGTAGAAAAAAGTACCTAAAGTACCGAAAAGTCGTGTTTTAGCTATTAATTTATTCAATGCCAGTACACAAATCCAAATTAAAACGTCTCAGCTGTGCAATAGAGACAGCCAAATATTGGCGTAATACCTAAAGCTTTCTTTTAAGCATTTGGAAACATAGCCACAGAAAGACAATAACTGACTTATGATATCAACAACTTTACTGATCGATTGATCGACATTGACTTAAAAAACGTCTTAACCGGAATGGCCCTAAACCACGCAACTGAACAACCGAAACCCCCCGCAAACGAACCGTGACAAATTTCAAATTTCAATGTCCACACGAGAAATCCGACCTTCGTCCACCATAACACGCCTGCGTCCTCTTTCGTAATGCTGCATTGCAACTGTTGTGCACCAGTTCGCCGAATGATAATTCCAATCTATTGCAACAGGCGTTGCGAGAGAATGCGAGGGCGCGTCGATATTAGCCCACGCCCTCAAATTATGTACCTTTGTCAGTGGAGAATGCTTAAGGTCCCCGCTAGGGTTAGGGTTTGACCAGACAGAAGTATAATACCTCACTTTTGGCATCCGCAAAACCAAAAGATATACCGACGGAACCATAATCTAATTTATCTCGTTTACTAATTCACTAAGTTTTGATTTTTGAAAACTGCAAGTTTTTCATATTTTTAGATTGATTGATAGTAATTATTTTCTCATTTAAACCATTTGACTGTTTTGAAGTCATTTTCATGTCCTAATCGAGTTTGATAAACATTCTCGGGATAACTTGGTTACGATAGAAAATTAGACCGTGGTAGTGCAGTTCAGATGCCCTTAGTTTCCTAAGCAAAAATTGAAAGGACTTGGACAATAGCATACAATAGCCCGGCGAGCCGAGTAAAGGGCACAGCGCTAAAATCAAATGATCCGATAGCATTTGCTCTGGTTTATAGTCAACTTCGATAGGTCATGGCAAAATGGCTTGCGGTGCAAGGATGCAACAATGAAACCTATTGTTTGATTAATAAGGTAGATAACGAACTTGTACTTATTGTATTCAACAAACCTTTAGAAGTATCCGATGTCCTGTATTAATTCTAAATCTGTATGTATAAAGAAGGACGAGATCAGATCTAACGCGTTTTTCCTATCTTGATTTCACTAAGGTTTCCACTATTATAACATCTAAACATTCGTGTAATTGAATTTAGCAAATTCACAAACTTATAATAATAAATCATGTTAGTCCACCTGTTTACGTCTACTAAATCTTTTTTAAGTGACCATTCTTCATTATGCAATACGAGATCAATTGTAAATAGACTTATGGCCCGTTAATAGCAGTACAGTGTTATCACCAGTGACACTGCTATTTTCCCTACCTTATAAAGTATTTTGATAATGAATTGTGACTTATTGTGAGATTGCATCCTTGTCCTAATAGCGATTTGAGTGTACATCCATAGCGTACCATGGTCAAGTGTATAGTGTATACCCAGTGACTTATACTTGCCTGATCAAGCGTACCGTCTCGGTTGAGCACTTGCCTAGTGTAAACAAAGCATTACTGTGCACTGATCACCTGTCTATTCATAGACAAGTGCTGAGTTATGTCTAGGAATTAAAATGTATTGTAGACACGCCTGCCTAAGTTGCTACAATACTTATGAATATTAATTTATTTAATAGTATCTATTTTCATTTTAGATTGGGTAATGATTTGGAGTTTAAAAAGATCGTAAACAATTCCACCGAATACAATATAAACCTTCAATAAATAAAAACAATGAACAAACGCAGTATGATAATGCTTCCTACCTTTGTTCACATGACCTTTACTAGTAAAGAGAAAAATATCAACGCCCTAGTAGAAAATATTTTCTTAACTTGCACTAAGTTCACAAAAAAAACAATTTTGATTTTCTGAAGATATAAGAATGTGTAAGTAAGTTTCTCTTTGAGGGTAGCCCTAGTACCAAATTTCCGCCACAAGGCCTACCTATTACTTAGAACAAACCTATTACATACTAAGGTAAAGTTAAGTAGCTAATAACTTTGATCATAAAATAGCTCAAATCTTTGGTTCAATAGCAATTTAAGTTACTGCTGGATAGAAATTACTTCATGTAACTTATCTCGTACAGTATCCGTGTTCCAGCAAGTTTTACCACTTAGCTGGACATTTTGACATAATGGCAAATGATTTAGATTAGTTCTCAGCTAATGAATATTATCTTTTAACGCAGATAACGCCGCTGTCTATTAGATACTGAAACGCAAATATTTCGTGAGGCTTAGAACACCAGAGCTTGGAAATATCTAGAATTCGTGCAAGTCATAGTAATAAATTGCTGTTTTTGAATATCTATATTGGTAGGTAATTAAAATATTGTATAGTAAGAATATTAAGACTGCTGTTATTGGATTGATTTGTAAAATTAGAATGAATAATTTTTGTAAATATATTTGAATTAGGTAGCGACTATTATGGTTCTAAGGTTACTACTGCCCATATTTCTTATTGTATTGAATGGCATGATTCATTATAATATTAAACGTGTCTTTTCCAAAAATAAGGTAACGCAGTGTAAAGTTTAATATCACCGTTTACACTTACCGAATATACAATTATGGAGGTCTTAAAATGTAGTATCCACAAAGTCTAGATTTATATTTACAGGAAGCACAACACCGGTTGAGTTAAATAACAGTCAGAGAAACCGGATTAAGGTCCATTTTATAACATAAATAACATTCCAGAAATGAAATTCTCAGAAAGACTACAATTCTAATAAAATCAAAACGTACGATCAGAAGCAACATTTCCTACAAATTATAGGAAGAAAATGATCCATATTTATGAATTGCAAATTGCAGTTCACTCGCAAAGTATCGATCACGTTACAAAAGCTGCAGTAAGTACATATCGACACGCAGTTATACGCAATTCGATACGGTTGTCTATACTCCACAATATTACTTATTTATACCAGTTTGAAACCGCAGATTTAACTTTAGCAACGCTACCGACCTCTTTGAAATACCTAAGTTTTTATTGCTTTGGTGTAAACGGAGTACCTACTGTTTTTGAAAGATTTCTAAATTCCATTAGTGTTTTTGCTTTCGTTTTGAGCACTCTCTGTTTTTGTAAAAGTGATCTGAAATTGTAGCGCGAGCAATATTGATCTGAACTGGCGAAATGAGTTTGAGTTTCGAAATAAATATTTTTCTCAACTGAGTAACATGACGAATAACCGATTGGCTGATACAGAGTAAGTATTGCACCATGGTTGCCCTTAACATTTAGCGAGTTTGTCTTCCTGAGATATCAAATATTAAATCATAGAGATATTATAATAAGCTGTATAAAAGCTAGCTAAATTATAATTGTAACTTTGAAATATTTTGATACCCGTTGGTTTGTAGGTTGGTTGGTTTTTCTTTTCTACATAAATATTGATTTGTATGCGATTGGCAATTGTTATTTGGTTCATTTCATTTGTTTAATTGTCTGCATTGTTGGTGTCTTAATGACTGTCATTGCGTATTTGTTATGCTTATACCTACATAGTTTGTACAAAAACCAGAGTTGTTAAATACGTAACACCCTTTATAAGTTACGCAAAACCGCGCCAGTACTAATAGTAACTCCAACTTATTTTACTTTTAAAATTAATTGACATTGTAACATGTGAGTAATTAGAGTATGAACGTTTAAAATTGCAAATCATACTTCTAATTTTACTTACGAACCTTGATAATAGAAGTGGCAAACTAACTGCTGTATATTCTATGATGACAATCTTAATTATTGTTTCAAGTTATCAAGATGTAGTTGTAGGATCTTGCGAAACTTTTTAATTAGTAGATTATAAAAAGGCGTTTCTACTCTATCCGGTTACAGTAAGACTCACTAATACGCGCTTCCGGTTCTAGATGCAATATTAGTTATGCTAATTCTACCTAATCATAACTGTTAAGTGTTTATTCTTTTCTGTATAGCTGCATCATAAAAATAGCTAGATAACAAAGTAGAGCAGTTTTGAAAAAGTTAAATCTTCTACCTCGTTTTAGATTGAAATATTGATTTCTTTGCAGCCTAAGATATTTGCGCAGCGACAAGATGTAAGATAGTACTGATATAAGACTTGTGTAGATACAGGATCGGCAATTTCGTCTCTTTCAATACACGTAGATTCAAATTGATAAGGAACTTTAGCGTTTCCACAATACAATACTTAGCGTTCCCTTTGCTTTATATTCTGGAATAACATTGTAGACATGTCTTCGCCGATTTAGCAAAATTACCCTATTTTCAACAACACCAAGTTCTTGCGACATTTGAAAGCGACACGGCGATTTTCTAAATAATGTTCCTGAACGAGACTCTATGGAGTGTGAGGCAAACGCTGATTGGTAGGTGGAGTCGGCCGGACAAGTGCTTGGGCAAGGCGGTAAATATGTCAGCTTTAATGGGGCTGATTTTCTATTAAAGTTTAGTCAGACCGTTGTGAAATTGAGTTAAATTTATTACATATTCATAATTAGTTCAGTTTACTTTAGGTTCCCTAGTAAGGTCAATTTTGTATTCTTGAATAATTTTTAGAATCTTGTAGAAATTTTTGAGCTATATCTTATCAGTGAATTAAGTTAATACAGTCTATGCGATCCTATATATATTCTTCCAAATTGACTACGTTAATATGTTACCTTTGTAGCTCGATATATAATCTACTTGGTTTTGTATTTGGAATGTCGTGACTTAGATTTTACAGTTATGTTTTAAACAATAGAAGATACTTGATGTACTTTGCGACTACTCCTATTCATAACCAATTAAAAATTGCTTCAGAAAATTATATTCTATTACAAATAGTACAGTTCACACGCTTTACAAACTGCACAATAAGGTTAATTTCATATCATAATCTGTGCGATTATTGTGATAGATACACTAAACGGTATTCGTGTGAAGCTAGGAACGTAACAAACGCCCGTGTGATACGGATCTTATGCAACTTTGTTACTTACACTACTCTTTGTTACAAAGGCAATGAAAACGAGTGACTTACTTACATCATTGGTTTCAAAAACTTAATGCAAACACGTTTCTTGATTTCTCGTAGATGAGAACTGAAATGCTTACCAAATATTCTGTGACTAAGTGACTAAATAAAAAACGGCTGTGCTAACATCGTGTTGTAAAGATAAAAAAATGATGAGTTCAGGCCTTAGTTTTTCAGGCAAGCGATACATGACCAAGCTAAAGCTACCGAACCTCTAACTAAAGGGTTTGAAAATAAAGTGAATATTGTCTGTTTGGATTTGAACTGAAGTCCCAGAACTTGAGAATCAAGCGCTTTGTGTCTATCGTCATTATCTGTCATCCTTTCTGAATCAAAAATCAAACACAAGGAGATATTGCACGCGCGAAATCCATTACAGATACTTAGTACAGATGATTTTTTTTACAATTTTCCTGTTGTTTGCTAAAGTATTCCCGATTTCCACTTTTCAAAAAATCATCGAACGTGTCGTTGCAAAAATGATGACAAAAACTGACCACTTATAAAATGTCTGCAAAATAGGTGCAATTTACATCCTGTTCAAGTAAGGAAGAAATACTAAATATGGATTTTAAACGGAATGCATAGAGTTCAATTTGATTTTATAAAAAAGGTAGCAACGTAGGTGCTTTGGGTGGCCAAATCGAACTAATTGTTCACGTATGACTGACCACGGTGCCACGTACAGGTGGTTAGTCAACGCAAGAAACTTTAGAGGCACGTTCTTTCACGCGCGCAATACAGCTGTTAAAATTGTGCTGATTAACCTATTGAAGCTGTTACCATATACGATAAATATTATAATCGAAAACACAGGAACAAAAATTGTTTTACTACATACAAAGACGAATCTAATATCTTAAAACTGGAAAACAAGTCTAGGGGATAAAATAAAAATTGTGCTGTTTGATAAATACATAAATCTAACTGCTATAAAACAAATCACAAAACGTAAAAAAATATTTTTAGACTACACAATAACCACCTTTAGTTTTGGCTCTAGCGCTAATTGGTGACACAAAGATCTTTTTTAGTTACGGAGATCTTAAACACCGATCTTTCCCACACGAAAGCGTGCCTGTCTATCCTCTCCATCAGCTTGCAACCGTGTAATCGGTCGCCACGCTCCGGTGCCCGCTCGTGGCCACGATCGGTTTTGGCTGTTAACCGCACGCGTTTTCTTAATAACCAACCTATTGTAAAAGTTATTACTGTGTTAATTGCATTAGCATTGCAACGGTTAGCAGGTAATTTAGTTCTGTGATTAAATTATCTTTTTACACATTGTTGTTTAGAAATGCTTAGAGAATAGGCTGAGCAGTTTAATTAGGCACACTGTTTCAAATCCATCAATTACTATCACCGACACTTGACACTTTGGGATTACAGTAAATGTTTCCCAGTTTTAACCAATTTCTCCGCTGGTTCGATACATAGAGCGTTTCAACCAAGCAACCAACCTGGTTAATGTATTCTTTTGGCGAACGAATCCAAAGCTATTCTCAGCATCTAAAACTAGAGAACGCCATTGATATCGGTCTACCGATATCTCCTCCTTCGAATTCGAGACGAAATAATGTCGCCTGCACTGACATCCCGTAGGGGTTTTTGTGCTTGCTATCTCTTTTTTAATAAAGATAGTTTCACCACAACTTGATTGTTTGACCACAACTAGCCTAATGTTAAGCAGATGTGAGATATCTCCCAATTATCTTCCTGGGCTCAGAGAAAACTAACCGATCGCATCAATTGTTGCAGATTGTCTTCGCAGCCACCCTCTGCCTGGCTCAGGCCTCCTTCTACGCGCACGCACCCGCGCCCGTCCAGCTGAGTCCGGACGGCAAGTACGTGCTGGACACGCCGGAGGTGGCGCACGCGAAGGCCGCCCACCTGGCCGCCCACGCCGCTGAGGCCTCCAACGTGCACGGAGCCTGGGCGCCCGCTGGCGCTTACGGCGGTGCTTATGCTGCTGGCGCGCACTACGGCGCTCCCGCCGCTGGTAAGTCTATAGCTATTATCTGCTGTAACTTGCTACTTTGCGTCTGATAAAGTACCTTATATGATCGTCTGAAATGTGAAGTGACTAGAGCTTCAAACATATTTTGCTTCAATTGTTCTTGCTTCAAATTAAGCAAGTTTTAAAGCGACAACAAGTCCTAGTTCTCGGTAAAATCATAAGTAGCAACGCCAAACTATTACCTATACCCTCATCCGAAACAGTCACGTCTTCGGGACTACGTCTACAAAGTTTTCAATGAATCTTCTCCGAATTACCTGATCATCTGATTCGGTGACGAGAAGATTCATTTCACAACCTCAAAAGTCACAGTTCCATTATTTTTACATTTTATGAAACTAACCCGCAAACTGGTCCTACGTGGTACTTGTAGATATGCGATATGTCTCTCCCTCTCACAATCTTTAGCTAGCGTTTTTACATTATACTCGTAGGTACAGTATGACATCTAAAATTCATTTTCTCTCCAGGTCTGCTGAAATACGGCCCCGCTCCCCTGGCGCATGACGGTCGCGTGATCGACACGCCCGAGGTTGCCCACCTGAAGGCTGCCCACATCACTGCCCACCAGGCTGCCCACGCCAACGCTGCTCACGGTGCACTCGCCCACGGATACGCCGCTCCCCTGGCCTACGCTGGCGCTGGACTCGGACACGGTGCCGGATACGGCGCTGGCTACGCCGCTGGATACGGCAAATGGACTGGTCCCCAGGTATGAGAAACTTTCACTTAATGCTTTCAAAGGACTTTCACTTAATTTGGTCAAAAAGGATTCCCAGGTTCCAGTTGGCCAGGAGTGTTAGTGTCACGTCATCTGCTAACCAAGATTTCCTCTATTCCAGGCCCACATCCAGCTGACCCACGACGGCCAGTACGTGGTAGACACCCCCGAGGTGCAGCACGCGCGCGCCGCCCACCTCCACCAGTACGCGGCCGCCGCGCACGCCGCCGCCTCCGCGCCCGAGGAGCCCTGGGGCGCCCACGGCTCCCACGGCTGGCACTAGGCCCTTCCCTCACCGACACTGCCTGATCTTTTGATACAAAACGAGTATGAAAAAAACCAAAAAAAAGATGTTAAGCTGTATATAGTTGAATGATCGAATACTTGCAACTCTTGTAGAGCGAAATGAAAATGTATAATAAAAAAATCTAATAATGTTTACTTTTTTGTCTTATTCCTTCATTCCAATAACTATCCTTGAAGGTCGCTGAGGCACACACGCAACTCATGGATGACAAAGGCCCACAGAATAGATAATAAGTGATCTAGGCCCTTTCTTCACCGACACTGCCTGATACAAAACGAGTATGAAAAAAATTATAAGCTGTATAGATTGTAGAGCAACATGAAAATTTAGGCCTAATAAAAAAATAAAACAACGGGTTGCACTCACGGAGTTCCGACAGAAGTGAAAACTTGAACATTACGTCGCCCGTCTCACGAATTTTCGATCAGGTCACGATCTGACGCGAGTTTAACATTTTTTGCCCATCCCAAAAAGTGCACAACGTCGCTAAAGAAGTTTTCACTTCAAAAAAATGTTTGTTTCATTCCATTTTATCATATTCCTTTACGATTGAAGAGCTCTGAAGAATTCTCGAATCCCATGCCATTGCTGATAGTGCTAAAGATTGGATTATATTACAGTTGTTCTCTCTCCCACACCGACACTGCCTAATCTTTTTATATAAAATGAGTATAAAAAAACCGGACAAGTGCGAGTCAGGCTCGCACACCGAGGTTTCCGTACAAATCCAGAAAATAACACTAAATTGTGAAGTAAGTTGTTTAAATCCATATACTATAATCATCGACAAAAAAGTTTTGTTTTTTTTTCACTTTTCTCGTCATACATCGAAAATTACACATTGATAAAAAAATTAAAAACCTGTTTTAGTATGTGATACCTTACATACGATTTACTCACTTCGAATTTTCAACCCGTATTTTTTGAATCAAGGTCAATTTTTATGATTTAAATTAAAAAAAAAATAGATTTATTCCTATATGTGTACTCTGAGACAATGCTTTTCGCTAAATTTCATAGTTCTATGTCGACGGGAAGTACCCTGGTTAGGTTTTGATTTTTTTAAGTGCATATGCGGTTTATTACGTCATAAACGGCTCTAACTTTTTTAAACGATAACTGAGAAGTTTTTTTTTACACAACTGCAAGAAACTATAGATATACGTATATAGTTTAAATTTCAACTTGATATCTTTACGCGTTCCTGAGATAAAGAGTCTTGAAATACGGACAGACGGACAACAAAGTGATCCTTTATGGGTTCCGTTTTTTCCTTTTCAGGTACGGAACCCTAAAAATACCTACAAAAAAGATGTAAAGCTGTATTATACTTGAATGATCAAATAGTTGTAACTCTTGTAGAGCGAGATGAAAATGTATAATAAAAAAGTCTTATAATGTTTACTTTTATGTTTAATTCTGTTATTCTTGTGCCTGACGAATCTTCAAGTATTCAAGGCTCCTATTAGGCCATAGATTCGATAAAATAGTTACTACGTGAACTTGGCCCTTCCTACACACCGACACTGACTGATCTTTTGATACAAAACGAGTACGAGAGTAACAAAAAAAAAAGATGTTAACTTGCATATAGTTGAACGATCAGAAAAATACCTTGCAACTTTTTGACCGATGAAACGGAGGAACTACAATTCGACGCTTATATATATATATATTTTTTATGTTTAACCACGCATAACTTATTACCTAGTAGTCCAATATTGATAATTATTTTTTTATTGAAAAGAGTATACTTCGAAGTTGGTCCCATTTAAAATTTATCAAAATCAGCTGAGCTATTTTTGATAAATCAACAATAATGTGAAAAATGCCACATGCAAATGCGAATCCTGTACACGGTTGAAGTCGGTCATGCCATTTTTTTGCAAAAATTAATGTAGAGTGAAATAAAAATTTACATAAAAACCTAATATTTTTTATTTCTTCAATTTACTTTTTTAAAGATTTTCAATAGTTGTTGACCAAACTAATGACTCGCAGTGTCAAAAATAGAGCATGTGGAGCAAAGTTTCTAACTCTACCCAAATTCTACAAGCCCTATCGCACTATCGTGACGGTAGCGAAGTTTACGTGTTGTGTCTAAAATCATGTACTTTAAGCAGAAACGAGTATTGCTCAGAAAATAAAGGATTCGATTCAAGGATTCGCCACTTAGTTGTTAAGAATTCGATGAGCTAAAGTGACATTATACGGTCCAATCGATCTGTTAATTACCTACAAAAATAGAAATGCATTATTAGTAGTAGATTTGAATACAATTTATTTATAATTTACAAAAATAAATAATAATTAAAATGCAAAAATGTGCCTATCTAAATTTTATCCCAGTTTTCGGCGAATATCCATCGGATTAGCAAGTTAAAATGGCAGTGGGCGGGCAGATAGGTACAACCCAGGTTTGAAAAAACGAATAGCCGATTGGGCTGTAAAGTCTTCGAATAGTGACCGACCACGTATCAATAAGCGTAGGAAAAATGCGTAACATAACAAAGCAAGCCGCTTCCACCCGAGCTTATTGGACATCCTGAAGTAGAGATTACCGAGGAAAAAACCTCATAGGTGGACTAGTTTTCATAACTAAGCGTAGGTAGATATCTGAACGATAGTCATTAAACTTATTTTTATAGAAATAGTACCTACTATCTAGTAGAAATATTTGCTTAGAAGTTTTACTCGTACAGAGGTTTTTCTAATTAGGACTACTTACGTGTCCTTTTAAAAATACAAATAGCGTTATCGTATAGTCCAGTATTTTTATGACTAAGAGCTGTAGACTACTGAGACTTCTACTGTTTACCGGGAATGGGCGAGCAAGGAAGGCGCTGAGCCCCAAGTTTAAGTTATAAGTAGGGCGACTAGCGCAAGAGAACCTCGAAAGCACGGACCCCGGCTTGGGCTATTAACCAAGAAGAAGGAATCGGATTTGGACGGGCACAAGGGGAGTGCCCTGTGGCCCTAGCTGGTTCACTATTTGGTGAATCTAACCGATCTTCTCACTAATGTGGGAATCCTTGATCTGGCCAGCGGGGTCGGTGTGTGTCTGTGTGCCTTTAAAACCGGCACCTATACCATATACGAAATAATAGTTCAGTACCAAAGTTATGCACGGCCTAAATAATAAATGTAATGGCAAAGGTTTCAAAGTAAAAACCAAATTTTATTATATTCAGGCGTTATATTTTAGTAGTAGTTACAACTACTACTAAAATATAACGCCTAATATATTTTTGGTACTCCAAAACTAGGGACAACTATGACCAACTTGGGACACCAAATATCTATCTAGAGGTAAATATGCTACCTATGCTGTAAATATCTCAGCTATCTATTTTATATACTATTGAAAAATCATTTTACCATTCCAGAGGTATTAACAAACATTTTGACTAAAACAAAGAGTGCATTTATAAAGGTATTTAATAATGCATTTTGCAGAATTATGTTGAAAAAGGTACTCTAACGCCTGGTGATATGATGTTGCAATGATTTTTGTAAGATGATCTTATTCAACCAAGGCGTATAATATCTAAAAGCCTTTTACAAAAAAAACGTCCGAAATTAGGAGTAAGATATTAATAATACACACGTGACTCGAAACAAGAGAGGTGCATATGCAATAGCTTGATTCGAAACCAGAACCTCAAAATAAAAAAGCTTTAGGCCACCGTAATTAGAAGCGATTTATCGTGTATAATAAAACACATAGAAGATATGATATTTTTTTCGTTTTGTAAAAATGTAGAGCTCTTCTTAATGTAGGCCGTATTCATTTGTCGAGCATATAGTCAACGTAGGTATGTAAATTATCCTTTTAACCTAAATATGGGTTGAAATGTAAAACTATCTGAAGGCCTATCGGTTACTCCGGTAGACAACGGCCTGGGCTAGGTCACCCGTATCGTTTCTGGGGCATTATATACCAGCATTGGAGATGATTGAGAGAATTCCAATATGATGTGTTATGCAGGTGACAATGTTGGTAACATTTACTACCTATCATTTTATTTTCATCCACGCGAAAAAACATTGTCAAGAGATTGTAACGAGTTACTCGTACTTCCTCTAGGTTACTGAGATTTACTGCTATATTTTTTTAAAGTTATATGCTTTGTATAATTGACCCAAGATACGAGTACGTACTGTACCCAGTTTGAGGATTATGTTGTACAATTTTGAGTTAGTAACAACAAATAAGTTTTGATTTTATTTTTTTAATTTTAATCGTGTTATTGTAACTAATCATTTATTAGTCTAAGAAACTTTAGAGTAGATATGTTTACAAAGTGACAAAGTTTATAAATTAGTATTTACTAGCGGACCCGGCGAACTTCGTTTCGCTTTCCGTAAGAACCTTGTACAGAGTATTAGAAAACTACAAAAAAAAAATAAGCCAAATCGGTCAAGCCGTTTTCATGTTATGTCGTGACAACGGAAACGGGTTTCATTTTTATATATATAGATTACATATCATGCTGGAAGTGATCCAGTGCAATCAGTTGGGGAAAACTTAAATAAAGAAGTATATTGTACCTATCAGTTTATTTTTGTTTATTTTTTACTGCGAAGTGCCTTTACTAGCCCCAATAAAATACAATACTAGTACTGACTATGCTAAAAATAATTAAACTACTACTACTACATACAAAGCAATTGGATCAACCAAAGAACCTGGAAGGTGTAAAGATAATCCAAATGCTCAAGCCCACTCCCAGTTGGCAGCGTGCCCAGCATGCGCATAGGCATTGCCATTCAGCGTGGCAGCAATGCCACGCTGAATGGCAATGCCTATGCGGTGAGCCAAATATACACAGCATTTTGGTCACGCGACGCGTCCATCAGACGCTCGATGACAGTCAGTCAGTCGAGATGACGAGACTTTTGCAAAAAAGATGAGCTCCCGGCCCCCACGCCACGGACCCAATGATTCAATTCCAAACGGCTCAAGTATGTAACCACTGCCGAGGTTAGCATATTCGCGCCGCTTGTGCTGTTCCGCCGAATTGGCCGCTGCTCCAGCCCTACACGGAGTCTCAGAAAGTAATGTGACGGTGCCAAAATATCGACGCAAGTCGCGTCCCATACTAACAGCCGTCCACAATTTCATGGGACCAGCGTCACACCATCAGGCCTTTTGCCATACCCACGAGTTAGCCCAGTTCGAGTACGGCTGCGATATTGGTGGTGACAAAAGTCCTGCGTATGACATCGTTAAGGCTGGCGTGGCGACCAATCCGACGAGGCTTAGTCAAGTTACAAGCGCTTTCAATCTATTTTGTATCTACAAACGTTAACGTCTTAGCGTTGGCGATCTTAGAAAGCGATAACGAGGTAGCCAAGTCATTACAAGTACGGCGAACGCTCTTTCTACTATGACTATAGAAAAAACGTTACGTTTGGCGCTTGTCAAACTGCTGCTTGGCTAGCGTTTGTACGGGAGTTAGCGTTAGTCATTGTAGAAAACGATTGCGTGTATTCTCTCGTGAAGTACAAATAGATAATTTGTATCTTGGCTACGATTTTTTTTCTATGTATTCTCTGACCACGTGATTTATCGCTGTTGACTGTTATTACCATACATTTAAATAGTTTTCTACTAGCGTTTACGATTGTAGAATAGCATCTTGGCTAAGCCCCCTGCGCTTCTTGAGCAAGAGAGACCGTGGCGACGTACTCAAAATTTTTGAGTCAGTTATAGATCTTTGTGGGTAGGCCCATGTTCAGCAGAGTATAGTGGGTTGTGGCCACTGACCCGGTTGTGGCCATTAGGTGTCAAAATTATTGAATAAATGATAATTATAAACAATGTAATAGCATAAATAAGTATTATTTGTGTTAATCTAAATGTTTCAAAATTTCTTTTAAAATATAAATTTAACATAAAATTGTCTATTCAAAGTGGCCACAAATGGTACTAAGGTGACCAAAACCGGTGCGTCTACCCTACTATAAGGCTGGTAAAGTAGTACAGTATTTGACTATCAAACTTTTAAGTTTAGTAACTAAACAATATAAGCAGAGATGTGATTTGCTGAATGGCAAAGCAAAGGCGTTTTGCATAAGTCAAAATTTGTTATGAAGACTGGTGGAGTTTACACCAGATTTGGGTCCAGATCTGGTGTAAAACTAGTGAGCCTTTACACCAGTGATGACTGCATCATTGATCTAGCTTGAATCATGTAACGTTAAATCCATATAGGTACACGTAAATATAGAAGACCTCGCGTCAACGTAGTTGAAAAAGAAACAAGTTCTGTACACTATGAATCACAACTTCGCCTGGCCAACAGTTTGAAGATTAGAATGCCTGTATCATGGTACAGAAATCAAATATTTTTCAGTTATCCATTAAATTCGTCTACAATTAAATAGTCTCTATATAAGATGCTTTGTCCTTTCCACCCACGCGCCACGGCTAGATATGCATACACGTACCTATAAGCTTCTCTTTTCAACCGTATATGCCAGCATGCTGCTTGCTGAATAACGTAATAAGCTATTAATTTTTATATGTGATGATTGTTTATTTTCTATAATAGTCAATGTTTTTATTCTTATTTGGTGTCTGTTGTCGTTGGCATTAGTTAGTTAACATAATTACGTATTGAAATTGACTTTGATTTACTATTAATAGAATTGATAAATTGGTTCGAATGTAGTAGGTTAAATATTGTTATTTGATGATGCCAAGTGCAATTGTTATGTCTACGGAATAAAGGAACTTTGACTTTGAGCATCATTCTTCACCCTCCAATTTCTTTGGTTTTACTTATTGGACCATCGAAAAATAATTTGTTACCTTAATGAAAACATCTTCTATTTATTAATACTAAGTGTATACTAAGTAGGCTAAGAGTGTGAGGTTTATTATTAAGCTATCAGGAGGTTTTCATGACATGCAAAGAAAGTGAATTCGCGGTGTCTATCCTCATATAATAAGCCCGATCATAGAGGCGCCAGCGTAAATTCAATAGCAACGTAAAAAGCGTTTTTTCTATCGAATGCCTTTAAGCATAGTGAAAAAGAAACAGAACTATGCTATTTAGCTATTTTAATTACGATGGCGCCTCTGTAATCGGGCTTTATGTGTTCTTAGCTGGACATAATTTTGGATACGAATACTTACTCAGCTTATGTACACAAGTTATGGAAAAACCGAAGTGTGATGAAAGCTCATGACATGACATGGCATATTGCCATGACTTTGCATAAGGAAAACTGATGACAGAATAAACTAAAAAAAATATGTGCCTGATATTGTTAAATCATGCGTAAGCAGCGCGATTGTACATCGCGAAATCTTTCATGAATGCCATAACCCATAAGTCACGAGATCTTTTCGGCTTACTTACTCCAGTTACATTAATTTTTAGCTTTATTTGATGCTTAGTTCGCGTTTACCACACCTTGCTTGAACGTAAACAGTATAGGAAATAGCTTAATTGCTACATTGTATCAATGATGAAATCGTTATGGGAAATAGTTGACTAAGATTGGACGATAGCCTTCCGCAAAGTAAGGCCTGATACAACCAACTAATATTTGATATGACATATTTCCTACCCACTGCCATTTCGACTTACCAATGCGCTGGACTACCTTGGTTACTTATAAGTCATCATTATCTTCATATTTTGGATTTGACAAAAAGGCTTCGAGCATAGACCTCTTCGTAGCTCGCTGGCCTATATGCAGGGCTGATGACGACCGAACTATCATACACCACCACATATAGGAACGCGAAGAGTAAGACGTCTGCCCACAAGGGGAACATGTGACCGGAAGATAGTTGGATTGCGCAAGGAAGCAGCTCTCAACCAGTCTTATTGGAGATCTAAAGGCGAAGCCTATAGATCTCATGTCTCATGTGTCCTATGGCTGCATAATGATGATTTCAGCCATAGGATATCCTTAGTTGACTTATGTTATGAAATAAATAATGTACCTGCTTCATCAAGCATGAATACAACACAACATTACATTAAGTTAATACATTACAACGTTACATTTAATGTTGTTATGTATTACTGGCGATGGACTGGCGCCAATAGGAAATTGCATTTAGCTTGTCCTTACGAAGCTTTACAATAAGTTAGTGACCGTTGACGAAGTTCTATAAATAATTTACTAAAGTCCTAACGAATGTGTACAAATGTTTTACAGTAATTTTTTTTGCAAAATTAAGTTTCATTTCGCTACTTTACAAATACCTGCCTATAATTATGTATTTGCATATTAGGTTTACAATTTAAAAAAAGGCAAGGCCACCCTCTGATCATACCTCTACCTATTTAGCATTGCAGTGAAATGTAGGTATTACTTTGATTCCGTCAAAAGTCTTAACTTCAAAACCTAGCAAGCGTTACGTACCGTCGACCATGTGTGGTCGAGCGTAGGCCCTATTCCATTACAAATAAAAGCTATTGTCCACCGAAGCGTCTTTAGTGTGACTCCTTTAGGCGATTATATTATTTCTTGGGGTTATTCATTACCTTCGTGGGGGGTGAATCTGTCATACTGGGGAGGTAACAATGGCCCTAATAATTAAGACGTATACCTACTAATATAATACCTAGCTAACAAGAATACAAGGTACTTTAATCTTTATTTATTGTAAAGGGGTTTAGTCACGCTGTGACCATGTCACTCCCAAATACTAGGTACTTGCAATATCAAAACATCATTTCTTACTAAGAAATCTATTTAAGATTGTTAATTTGTTATCTAATAATAACTTCAACCTATTGCGCTCGTTCTTCAGTTTATTTACCCTTTATGGACATAACAATACATCGAATAATTTTTGCACTTGCAACTGTCGCGCAAAGTTGTGGTGTCATTTGTGTTTGCTTAGGTAGGTATATTGTTTGTATTGATATCATTTTCAAGTCGGAGTAAAATTCCTTAAGTCAGTCATTCGAGTAACAATGTTAAAAATGATAGAAACCACTGCTTTAGAATCTCTGACGTCCAAACACATCTTTCAGAGGTTTTAGGTACTCTAATCTTTTGACAGTTTTTCCAGATTTTTTCCGGGAATTTTGTAAATAAGTTGATGATATTCAAAAACATAGCGGCATTACCTGAATGGAATAATTATGTTAAATTCAACGTAATGAAAATCAGAAATATTAACAAATTTGACCTTATGAGCCCAGCGAAATGTTCTACAGTAGAACTACGGGGACAAAAGTGTCCCGGTAGTTCTACGGTAGGACTTCCGGGACAATTTTATCCCGATAGTTCTACTGTAGAACTTACATGAACGACCCGGATGAGACTGTTGCAAAAAAGCGAAAAACGAGCAAAAATGGCAGAGGATTACAACCTTACAGTGGGCAGAATCGAGTCGTTAAAACTGAATGATGATTATGATGATAATATAGAAGGGAGATCTCAAACTCAAATTGATATGCCTCATATTTTTTACGCCTTTTTTTGTTCATATTTCCGTACTCTACAATGTTTCTAAATTGCTGTTTTATGGCTAGGTGCATGCTTTAATAATGGTAGGTGCTTAATTAGTTTTACGAAGCTGCGAGGAAAAACTAGTACCTGATTCGTACCAAAAGTTTATTTGAATCATGTTTTAATGTGTAAGAATAAATTTTACAGAATCTTTTTGTACCAAATAATGTCTATCCAGGGAATAAGGGGAGCGCTTCAAGGCCTTATGACAATTAGGACACCAGCCGGGCTAACATACGGTCCACGAAATAATTCTATCGACGTGTCAGAACGAGACAGAGTTATGGTGTAGCCTATATCTGTCACTTTTTCACACGTCGACAAAACTCATGGTGAGATATATGTATCTGTCACATTTTCACACGTCCATATAAAATATGTCGTGGTGCATTTGCTAGTGCATGCATGGAGTACAGCAAAAAGAAAATGAACGTGCTTTTTGAATACCTACCTTCATAATTTTGGTACAGGTACTCTTTATTAATAAAGTTTGCCACATACGAGTACGTATGCCTAGGTAGCATACAATAGGTTTCTGTACCTTTTTTTCATACAGATTTCGTGATTTTATTCATAATTCTAAGATGTTCCACCTCATGATAAATTATAGTTTGGCTCTTGCTCCACGTTGGTTAGAGTATAGGTTTGTTTGGAACTACAACTTACGAATACGTACATTCAGCAGATGGCGCTTCGTACGAGGTTATATTGAACCGAATAGACTTGGTGTGATCGTGGTCTATTACTATCTCATAGTTATGTTCAACGAAACGAATTCAGGAGTAAGTATGTAAAATATAAAAGAGAAGGTGAAAAAAGTTTTAACAATACGGGAAGAAAAGTACACGAACAAGAAAAAATAACTGATTTGATTTTTTGATTGAAAAGAGGCTAAGCCGATATTTTTTAAAATTTAAATGGGGCGACGTCTGAAGTAGGTATGATCTAACAAACATCAAAATCGGGCGAAGTAATCGCGTAACATACACACGATAATTATTTTTTGCAAAAAATGGCATGACCGACTTCAACCGTGTACAGAATTCGCGTATTTTTCGCACAGATCGATGTTGCATTTTTCACATTATTGTTGATTTATTAGAAATGGCTCAGCCGATTTCGATAAAATTTAAATGGAACCAATTTCGAAGTATAATCTTTCCAATAAAATAAGAATTATCGACATCAAACCACTACGTAAAAAGTTATGTGTACCTCCTTCGTTTCGTCGGACAAAAAATAAACATTCTGTCGAATTGAGAACTTCCTTTTTTGAAGTCATTTAAAAATTCACAAAAATATTGTTTTTACGCGATAATTGGTTTCATAAGTAAAAATTGGTAATAATGATAAGAAGGTACAAAATATCCTACAATATGTTCGTCATCTAGAAAAACAACCCGTAGAAGTTACATTCCATGTAACAAAAGCTAGTTATGGTAATGTGAGTGCACTTATCTTTTTGGCTCTCTGGTAGCGTCAATGATTCGCGTCCTAGTGTAGTACGATTTAGTTATAATAATTAGTAGCTCTTCTGGGCAAAACCCAAAGAATCATTGTATGGAAATAACAAAATCGTGCTATGAAACACATATGATACTTTAGACAGGATTATAAAAATACATTGCAAATGTTTCGGATGACGCATCAAATTCGGGTAGAATGTGATGCAACGACTATTTGGTAGACAAGGAAAATGAATTTACTAGAAAATTAATTAGCCTACCAAAAATAAATTGGCACGGTAGCACTAATCAAACTTAATGGCGTCTGTGAAGTTAGCTACAAGCTGCGCAAATCCCCAATTCTCATTGCCGCTTACATTATGAATTTTCTTTCCTGCACAACGACCCTCATCGTATTCACATTTGATAAGTCATTAAGTTTGAATCGGCCTATACCAGAAGGATAGCGAGAGATAATAAGGTCTTTTTGGGCGCATTTCTACTCTTTTTACCCTGAAACAGGGATATTTATAAGTGTCAAGCTTTATTTATTTAGTTTGAAAGAAAGAAAGAAAGAAGAAAAGAAAGAAAGAAAGAAAGTTTATTTACTAGAAAACTTACAATGAAACACACATGTTACAAAGATGTTCAATACCATAGTTATGAGATTTAGCAGAGTGAATTCATGGTAAGGCAAGTATACAGTGGTACAGTGAACCCCAAACTAAGCACGTGGCTTGTGTCTTGGGGCTCGAGTGCGATGTAACAGTAAGAATATATACCCAATGTGTTTTAATATTTGGTAAAAGGAAATTAAATTAAAAAGGAAACCAATAATTACTATAAATCTTATGAAACGAAATCCTAAAATTTAAAATTTTCTCACGTAAAAGACAGAAATGTCTTGCATGATAAATACATTCTTTAACCCTAAAAGTTGTATGAACGTCCGTACGTGCGTGTATGAGTTTGGTACGAAAAACGTAACACTATCAAGACACTTGGGGTAACTGAACGGAACTCCGATGTAGACCTACTTGTTTGACTAACAAAAATTGCAAAAATTAGCATGACCGACTTCGCCCGTGTAGGTACAGAATTCGCGAATATTTCGCACGGATCGATGTAGTATTTTTCACATTATTGTTGATTTATCAAAAATGTCTCAGCCCATTTCGATAAAATTTAAATGAAACCAATTTCGATGTATATTCTTTCCAATAAAAAAATAATTACTACTACGAACTACAACGAAAAAAGTTATGCGTGGTCATACATAAAAAAAAATATACGCGTCGAATTGTATACCTCCTCCGGTGGTTCGTCGGTCAAACAGCATAGAACCGTTAGGTATTGTTAAAATGTACGATTGCCCAGTTAAAACGAAGCATAGAATACTGATAAGTATTTTGATGGGTCCATCGATCTAAAGACCAACAGAGGAAAGTTCAATAAATAAAAGTTCAATTAACTACTCTGCTTCTTTTTCAGAGGACAAACCTATGTACAGGATTTTTCCTAATCAATTTGCACTTTTGTCAAAACTCAAAAATAAAAATCAGCTGTCCATACATTTTGTTGCGGGTGAACGATATTTTTCTGTGGAACAACACTTTTTTTCGAGTTTTGACTAAAGTCGCAGAACAAAAGTTGTTAGTTTTGATGTATAGAATAAGCTCCTAAAAGGATGCTAATTGATTAGGAATAACCCTGTATATATTTGTGACTGAATTTTTAGTGTAAATCATGAAATTCTTTATTTGTACATGAATATTTGTATTACAATGTAAATGTATACTCATACTCATTTATTGATACATTTTAGTACACGTCAGTTAATTATATCAAATAATAATTTAATAATTTTAATACAAAATAAATTCTGAAATAATTCAAAATTATGTTTATTCTAATTAAAAATAAAATTAAATACATCAAATTATACGAATCATTACAACAATTGCAGAAAATAGAAATAATATTAACTCAATTAAATAATTATAAAGATTCATACTAGCAGTATGTGGTTACTTTTAGCGTCATGAATTCTTTTTCGATATCATAATATAGAACGCCTGACTTATAAGCCACCGCTTTAGTCTTGTCTTGTATATGGTCAAATTAGATGTTTCAATGACATTTCGGGGAAGTCTGTTATAAATCTTAGTTCCCATGACATGGGTCAACTTGGTGGACTTTGTCAGCGTTCGTTTCACAGGTGATATGTGGTATATGTGTGTGTGTTTCTACGATATCGATATAATGATATGGTGGATGAGCTAAAGTTATTACCATAGTTTGATTGACAAGTTGAAACGGGACTGAGAATAATTATGGCACTATTGCAAATCTGTTTGCGAATTCGTAGTCGAAACTAAAGGCATACAGGGTCGATGATACACAGCACAATACGGCCGGAAAACTAATGTTAGTAATGGATGAGTATTGTCACTGGAATAAACATAGACTATTTTAGGATTATTCTATAAATTTTCTAGTTTCCTTATGAATTTATTGATTTTATAAATCAGTGCCATAACTTTTTATACCATAACTCTTTATACCCAATAAATTTATTTGACGTTATTTTACATCATTTTCATACTTTAGTGATTTTTTTGATATGGATTGAATTATTATTTTGAGTTTAGTGTATTAAGGACGTAGGCCTACCCACGAAAGGTGGTTGGGCCATATCCACCACGCTGGCCCAGTGCGGGTTGGTGGATTCACATACGCCATCGAATTTCTTCTACGGACGCATGCAGGTTGCCTTACGATGTTTTCCTTCACCGAAAAGCCCGTGGTGTGAAATTCCGTACAAAAATTCCAAGGGATTCATTGGTACGGGACCGGGATTTGAACCCACGACCTCACGATTGTAAGGCGGGTGTCACTACCACTAGACCACCACGGCTTATGGTAGCGGTGGATATGGCCCAACCACCTTTCGTGGGTAAGCCTACGTCCTGCAGTGGACTGTTAAAAAGGCTGGTACAGTACAGTGTATTAAGAATATTCAGTTGGAATTTTATATTTATTTTAAGCAACATATTGACTTATCTAATATAACGCAACATTGTTATAAGGTTAATAAAGAATCTAAAGCTGAGCCAGGAGCTCGTAACTCTACGGAGCGTTTCTCTAGACGACGAGAATATATTATCAAAATAATTTTCAGAGAAAGTTTTTAATGTGGTCTATAAACTCAGAAAGTTTGAACATTCTATCTTGTATACTTTAGAAATTAAAGGGGTGGGACACTTTTTTTAACTTTGGCGACTTATTATATCTCACAAATGGAACATGTAACTAAAATATGGTTTGAAAAACCTGACATCCATTTTAAAAAACCTATTCAACGACATGTTCCTACATGAGGGGGTGGGGTTGAAGAAAATGTTTCATCCCCACATTACATGGAGCTACCTCTTAAATACTTACACAGTTTTGAAAATATTAAGATTTTAAAAGCAATTTGTTTTATAAATGTGGAAATTATAAGGCTTTGTAACATGAGGACGGACGGACGGACACAACGAAGTTCTATGGGTTCCTCGTTTTACTACGGAACCCTAAAAACAGTTACCCGTTCCTTAAAAACATTGATTATATCGACAAATACGTGATGTTCCACTTATTTTGTTGATTTTTTTTCGCTATTCCAGGCTTTAGTCTAAGTAAAAGTAATTGATCATATTCTACCCCTCCCCCCATAATATGTATAAATAACCACTAAGTCTTACTCAATGAATACTAATTAGTATTATTTGTCGTAAAAATACGTAAATCTGTAGATTCCCGCGTGTTAGCAACCAGTTCTAACGGTTCTAGTTCAAGGCCCAAGTTCAATACTAAGCAAATCGATTCCACCGGCATCGCGATGACGGCGCGGATCGGTAAAAAAGGTACTCGCTTTTGTTGTTGGATTTTCCTAGATTGCGAGAATGATATGGGATTTTCATTTACATAATTGTGTAGTCGTGTATTTTCGTTATATTATAAATATTGTATACTCATGTGAAATTTGTTGTATACGTAGTATTTATTAATCATCATCTCAGTCTATTTTGTTGTGTTATTTTTTGGAAAATGTTGGCCTGGATCGCTCCTCTAACGATTTAAGGGAGGGCCGATTCTGAAGCCGCTTCCATCCGTACTAATCCTTACTAATACCTAAGATCCGAAAGTGTATTTTTTGGTTTATTGGTTTGTTCCTCTTTCATGCAGCAACGGAGGAACGGATTGACTTGATTTTAAAAGCTTTTATTTAACTCGCAATGTATGTTAGTTAGAAAGCTGGAAAGTGACATAGGCTAACTTATTCCCGATAAAATAAAAGGTTCCTATGGGATAGCACGAAAATCAAAATATCACGCGGGCCAAGCCGCAGGCAAAAGCTGGTTGAGAATATTTTATCATCATCACTAGAATCTTTTCAAGTGACTGCTAAAAAGGTGGTGATCTATTAGACTGTTTTTTAATTATGTGTATATTATGGAATATTTCAGCCATCCATCGGTCAGAAAGACCAATATCCCACAAACTCTATGAAAAACGAATATTTCACCCATCCATCCGCCAGAAAGACCGATATTCCACAAACTCTATGAAAAACGAAGTAGACCAGAGATGTGCAAAGATAAACAGAGCGTTGTAGACTGCGAGTCCATTGCATAAATATTACTTTCTTAATGAGAAACCATACACGATCTTGAGCGAAGTGTTTATTTCGGTCTTCCCTAATAAAAAATGGCATTTTTGCAGTGAGCTCACGGTCTCAAATTCTAACTAGCTCCGCTCCGCTTTGGTGGAATCTGGGCCAGACCCATCCTGATCCATTAGATTCATAATAATGTGTGTGAAAAATGACTGGAATTAAGGGGATTTGATGACTAGAAAGCTTGTTTTTATTATATTTTCCAATCAAGCAATATTGACCATGTTCCTCGCGTAATCTAGAGTAAACAAATGTGTACCTATATTTTGAGTAACTTTACTCAGAGATGATGAAAGATGTCCTAAGAGTGCTTAATTTTGTTTAATATTAGCACAGGAGGAATAAAAATTTGACTGCCTCGGTGGCTCAGTGGTTAGTGACCCCAGAAGCGTCAAAAAGGCGTGGGTTCGATCCCCACCCAGGGCAAGTATTTATGTGATGAACATAAGTGTTTGCTCTGTTTCTGGGTGCTATTTAGTTACTATCTATATAAGTATATATTTAAAAATATGTATGTGTAGTATATCAGTCTCTGGCAGCCATATCACAAGCTTAGCTTAGATTGGGGTAACAAGCCGTGTCTAAGATGTCCCCAAATATTTAAATTTAATTTAAAGATGATGAAAGAGGTTCTAAGAATGCTTAATTTTGCTGAACATTAGCACAGGAGAAATCAAAATAAGGCCTCAAAATCGTCCAAAAATCTCAACTACCAAGTTGATACACATTCATAGGTATATGTATTATTGTAAATCTATTTATTCTCTTATTTTGACGAGCAATTTTTTTTTACTATTTCATGTTATTTGCAATTATATAATCAGAAAAATACTATGAAATTCAATATGCAAGATTTACTCGTCAAGCCTTAATTTAACGAGCAATTGCTTTTTGAATTAAGTACTTCTTATGTTTGCGATTTACCACGAGAAACAATTATCGTATTTTTAGTCTACAGCCTGATAATAATATTATCACCTATATCTGCAAAACATTTTCCTGTTTTTTTATTTATTTTCGGCCTCACGTTTTCACATACATGTCCCATCTGACATTAGCGTCCATATAATACCTACAAATCGAAGGTGCGCAAGCGCAGTACGCGACGCCTCTCGCGCGTCCTCTCACGTGCCATCCTCTTTGCTTTTTTTTATGAACTCGTGTATAGTGATTTTTATAAATCGTATTTTGAATCGATGTGTGAAATTAGTGTGTGCTGATTAAGGTTTGTATTTTATTCGCATTGTATTTTCAAGTTAATTTTTTTTAAGCAATTGAGTATTTATAAAACATAATAAAAAGGACGCAGGTAGCCAGAGAAAACTTAATTGAAAATGCTAAGAGCAGTCTTATCGCTAGGAACAATATATCTTAAATTAAATCAATGATGAATTTGGGTAAATAGTGTTCATGCGTGATGTAAGGGGCTCCCAACCGGCCTGATTGGAGATAAAAAAGGTCTACGTCCAGGTCCTATGGCTAAAAAGAAGCAGAAAAATGAGTGTTTGTTATAACTAATTATTGATGCACTTGTACACTATACAGAACAACAGATAAGCTAACAACGAAGTAATCGGAAAAATATGAAAAAATCTCTTTCAAAAAAGCAGAGATGTTATTGTCTAAGATAGCTACATATCTTAGACAATAACATCTCTGATTCGAATTTTTACTTTATTCTACGTTTGACGGACGATCTTAGGTTTTCTTGTTTTACTAAAGACCCTTAAAACGTAGTAATGATACAAACAAAAGTAAGCCAATTTTTTTTGTAGGTGCTTAAAGGCGTCATTTGAAGGTTAAATGTCATAATTTAATTTATTTTTTAATTATTATACATACACAAGTGCAAGATTTCACTAAATTGGCGACCTTTGAAATTATGAAAATTCCATGTTTATATTATAAGTCCTGCTTGAGTGGTTACAGTATATAATCATTGTCATTTTTAGGGTTCCGTACCTCAAAAGGAAAAAACGGAACCCTTATAGTGAGTAAAATTCAAAGTGAGTAAATCGTATCATGTAAGGTGTCATAAAAAAGAACTTCATTAGCACATGCTAAAACAGGTTTTTAATTATTTTAACAATGTGTTTGTACGGAACCCTCGATGTGCGAGCCTGACTCGCACTTGTCCGGTTTTTTAAAACAGAGGAGGTTTACAAGTTAACGCGTATATATTTTTTTATGTATGACCATGCATAACTTTTTACGGAGTAGGCCGATTTAATTTTTTTTTAATGGAAAGAACATTTGCTTGATCTTGGTCCCATAAAAATTTATCGAAATTGGTTAGCTGGTTTTTGAAAAATCAACAATAATCTAAAAATGGCTTACATCGATTCGCAGAATATATTCGAATTTTGTACCTACTTATGTTGCAATGATTGAAGTCGGTTGTGCTATTTTTGGCGAAAAATTATTATTAGAATAACATCTTGAATTGACATACGCGTAATAAAATAAAATAAAATCAAATATTAACAATATTAAGAAGGTTATAAAATTCGCTTAAAGATAGGAAAGGTATATCTACTCAAGTAACAAAATAAAATCCAGAGCTGCAAAGACCGTACTTCAGCCTTATGGAAGCTGGTTAAAAACTACCTAACATACTCGTAACTATCAGTTTTCATTAACTTAGGTATATTAAGGGAGGCAATTATCTTTATCTTTTTGTAACAAAAATATACTCATAAACAAGTTCATGTAAATTGGCAAAGATATTAATAATTGCGAAGATATGCCTTAATGTACAGTATAAAATTATAATAAAAATTTTAACGACTCACAAAGCATAAATCTAGAGCGGGTCATGATGTCTACGAGATATTCTGTAGATTATTTTTATTTATTGCAAAAAATAAAAATTTCGAGTACTAAGATGTAAGTACACAAGTAATAAAAACGCTAAAAATTTAAATTTCGAGAAGGTACCAAGATGATTACATTACTGCCAATGTTCTACACACATCTAATAAAAAAACGAGTTGTAATTCGAAATGGAGTGTTTGTTTAGGTAACTGTATAAGTCTAATTTTTTCGTCAGTTAAAGCTGATTAGCAAGTTGAAATGGCGGTGGGCGGAGCACATAGTTCGAAATGGGTCCATAACGTTTACAAAATGAGACCTTGTCCGTGCCGGCAAGCGAATCGTAGGATGTCCACCGATTAGGTGGACCGGCGTTATACAGGGTGACTGATCAACAATTAGTAGCCCGTAAAAGGATGCTAATTGATTACCAATAACCCTGTATATAATCATGAACGCAGATACACGCTGGATGCAGACTTAGTAATAAATGAAGTAGAGTTGATTTACTTAAAGATATCTTTAAGATACTTATTCGAAAATTCCTCACTCACACTCTCCTTAGGTAATCGGATAAAGAACGTTGACCCTGCTACGCAGTTACTATAATTAGTATAATGATATTGTAGAGGTACTAACATTTGGATCAGATTCATTCACAAAATTAGCGTACCTATAAACTAATAATAACTCTTTATACATATAAATCAGTTACCGTTACGACCATCATCGTAAAATAGATAAAACCTGTATAATATATTTATAGTAGGTACTCAGTTTATAAAACACTTTCTTTGGTTGATAGACTTTTATTGGTTCTAACTATATCGTTGATGATTAAAACGTCAACTGGAAATAAACTTAAAAACCTTCATTTTTTATTCTTTACCACACTACAACCTACCATTATTATAAAATACCTAAACGTATAAAAAATGGTTACTTGTAAAATCGGTTAACGGACGATCATTTTTAGCCGAATGTTTAAGCCGATCGTGTCTCTCTATCGCTTGTTCCGCGCTTTCGCTTACACGTTCGGCTCAGGAGGAACGTGACAGTAAATAATGCCTTTTCGTGCGTGCAGCCGACGTTCATCGATTTATTATATAGAGCTAAAATCGAAACAATGCATGTCCCCGTGTGGCAGGATGCCAAGATCACTGGATTCCAACGCTGAAAATTATTCTTATGATTTTTTAGCTTTTTTTTTTTATAATATAATGACAATACTACACTACTATTACATAGAAAGCAATTGGATCATCCACAGACCCTTGAAGGTCTAAAGATAATCCAAGTGCTCAAGCCCACTGCCAGTTGGCAGCGTGCCCAGCATGCTGGCAGCATTGCCACGCTGAATGGCAATGCTTATACGTTGAGCCAAATAAACACCAGCATTTTGGTCACGCGTCGCGTCCACCAGACGCTCAGAAAGACTTTTGAAAACGAGATGAGCTCCCGGCCCCCACGGACCCAAAGTCTCAACTCCAAATGGCTCAAATATGTAACCACTGCCGAGGTTAGCATATTTGCGCCGCTTGTGCTGCTCAGCCAAATTGGCCGCCGCTCCAGCCCTACTCTGAGTCTCAGGAAGATGTGACGGTGCCAAAGTATCGACGCAAGTTGCGTCCCATACTAAGGGCCGTCCACACTTCCATGGGACCAGCGTCATGCCGTCAGGCCTTTTGCCATCACCACGCGCCAACCCACTCGGTTCGAGTACGGCTGCGATATTGGCGGTGACAAAAGCCCTGCGTATGACATCGTTAAGGCTGGCGTGGCGTCCAATCCGACCAGCGCTTCTTGAGCAAGAGAGACCGTGGTGACCGAGCTGGTCAACTGCAGTACCACACTGACAGCGATGGGCTTCACAACACCTTGCACCCAAGCGTAAGCTGACAGCTAGACGAAATGCAGTTGGGTCTAAAAGGTTACCAGTATTGAAAGAGGGCAATGCTTGCAACCAAAGACCGGACTCCCATACAGAGACTGCAAGGATACGAGCGCGATCCGCGACGCTAGGACACGTGTCTAGAAGAGATTTCCGTGCTAGTTCGCAGATCGGCCGATCCCACAGTCTCTGCGACGATAAAGTCTTTGGGAGCTCGGTATTTGGGCAAGCGACCCTCCAAGCATTCGTTGCCTCATTCAAATGAGCTACATCTACGCCAGAACGGCCTAAAGAAGGTGCGAGGATTTTTTCAATCAAGTTCTGAGTACTATGAATGGAGGACAAGAAAGCTGGTAAAGCAACACTTGAAATTTGGCGGACCCCTAGCCCTCCAAGCCTAACAGGCAAGGAGGCTTGTAGCCACGCCCTTTCACTCATGTCAATATTCAAAACCGATACTAGGGACTGCTTTACAACATCGTCTAAGCTCAAAAGGAGCTCATTGTGTTTCCACAATGGACTACATCGTAAAGCGTACATAAATTTTGGAACAAACAGACAACATCTTATAATGGTAAAAGCCATGTGGGCGTTAATTTTGAGTAGCCTATCAGAGGCACTCAAAAAATTTTGAATTTTTTCTTGAACGAAAGGCGGAAAAGACTCATCTAATATCGGCGAACCTAGAAGGCGAAGAGAACACTTGTCTACCGATTCTTATTATTCTTATGATTGATTTATAATATGTCTTCACTTGATAAGCTTTTCATATGTTTTAAGATTATCTCTCTTGCAAATATTCAAATGAAAAGAAAATCGAAGAGTATTTATATTTTAGATGCTAAATCAGGTTCAAGAAATAACACTTAAATATCATAAATTAATGAACAAAAGAGTATAAAAATAAATTCTAATTTTTTATTAATTAGGTTCGAATAAAAGTCATTACAGATCATTTTAATTTCGTCTTAGAAAAAATTACAATTATAACTTCTATTACATAAGACCTTGTTGAGGCAAGAGACAATCTATAATAACTAGGAAAATATGTAAATAGAATCTATTTTTCCAGGACTTTCATGTAAAACTGACACGTTGCTCAATACCGTGACCTACTCTAACTTTTTCTTTTTTTTTTCTCAAAAAGTAAACATCCTATATAATTGTGATGTTACCTAATACGATGTACCTACTGTAGTCAAATTCACTAAAAAACTTCAAAAATTCATATCATTTTTAGGGTTCCGTATCCAGAGGGTAAAAATGAGACCCTATATATTACTAAGACTCCGATGTCCGTCTGTCTGGCTGTCTCCAGGCTCATGAACCGTTATAGATAGCTAAAATTTTTACAGATGATGTATTTCTGTTGCCGCTATAACAACAAATACTAAAAACAGAAATAATAAACATTTAAATATTAAATTTGGGCTGCCAAATTTTTGCCCGCTATTAATAACGGCAAGAGGAATGGGGCTAAGGGGGTTCCAACACGGTACGGAACCATTCGTGTGCGAGTCCGACTGGCACTTGGCCGATTTTTTCAAGTAAGAATTTACTGATGTAGCGCCGCATAACCGATCCCTATAGGCACAATCAGGATTTTGACTTCGAAATTAATTAACAAAAAATTAACAACAACTATAAGTGTAAAATAACAACTGAACAAACCACTTTACTGGTTTTTCAATTGTTTGTTTCAATAACAATGTCTTTTTTATGGTATTCGATGTCATGTTACGGTCAAAAAGATTTATTTAGGATTTTAATTTTCTTTTATAAACTAAACGCTGTATGATGTTTTTATTATAAAGCATTTATTAGTCTAGGACAGAAGATAAAAGTCGCCAAGCAATTTAGCTTCCAGAAGCATTAAAAATAAAAAAAATAAAGCAATAATTATTAATTGTTTTTGTTACAGATTAATTGGATCAAAAATGATTCGGGCAGCAGAGGTGAGTTTTAATTAAAAATATTTATATATTTTGAAATAAATGTCAGGAAAATTACAAAAATCGGATTTGCTCTACATGGATTTTTATTTATTTTTTATGAAATTGCCATTTCATAAGTGGGTTATTAAATTCTTTTAAGGTGGTTTCACTAGAACTGCGCACGAAATTTTTTTTTTTGTTTTTGCTGGCATTTGTATATAAACTGCTCATTGTAAGTTTACAAAAACTCATTTAGCGGCTATAAATAGGTAGTGTTAACGATGTACAATTGTACATACACTTATAAAGTAAAATAGTGGTCAGTCTATGCACAAGAGTGAATCAACTGATTTTCACCTTAATTTTAAGTTGATGCACTTTTATGCATAAGCTGGCCACTATTTTGGTTACTAGATATATGCACTTCGATAACACTATCTATTCATGGCCGCTAAACGAGTTTTTGTAAACTACAAACAAGCAGTTTATCTGTCAATGCCAAAAAAATAACAGAAAAAATTGTATATCGCGCACTGACTTAATGAAACCACCTTAATGTACAATAATACATATATTTAAGTTTTAACACCTGACCTGGTCTGACACTTGAGTTTTCCGTGAAATACCGAATATAACTATTATTCTTTTAGCCGTTATCACCCTCCTGCAGGGCAAAGGCCTCGCTTCCCTTCCAAATTTCCCTCAACATTCAGAAAAGTTAAAATAATCGAATGACTATAATTTTCCGCTAAAAACATCGCCCATAGCATTTTATAATAAAACTTATATGATCATGAAAATGACCACTACGATGGTCATGAAAATTAGGTACCTACACAATACAATGAAAATTTAACTCAGTAGATTAGATTTATTAGATTACGATGATTTTTACATGATTCACCATTATTTCCTGCTACAGAGGAAAATAATTATCGTTGATGGAATCATCTCGTGTGTGGATAATTTTATTATTTATCTACCCACCTTGCATCATTTGACTACGCGCGGCGTGCTATTGAAAACGCTAATGAGGATTACGAGTACTACATATAGCTCTACAATACAATATTTACTTTTACTATAGAATCAACAACAACCAACGACCAACGACAAAACTGGGCTAGGTTAGGTTAAGACAATTTATTGTTGTTTTAACCATCATTGTATCTACTAAACTTAATTTAGCAAATTTATAAAAAAAATAGGTACGCAAGAAAAAAAATGCAAGAAATCAATACATTTTGTTAAAAGTCTAATATTGTTGTACAGAATGACATATTTTATATTGTTGCGAATTCGGGATGGGTAGAATGTGTTGATCGTCAATGATATGGTAGAATGTGTTGATCGTCAAAGTAAATAGGTATTATCCACAGTATTATATACCCATACAGTGTTAGCGTAGTTGGCAGGGCATATAACGCGGCAAACTTATGACCGGTGAGCCATAAGTTCTCGAATGGAGACCACGTACCGGCAAGCGCAGGATAGGAGCTCCACCGGCTAGGTAAACTGAGAACCTAACAAGCCGCTTCCATCCGGTCTTAGAAATCTAATGAGAAGATTTTTGTTGAAGAACGTACAGCTGATATAATGATGATGAGAGTGTTATACCGTAGATGACGGACTTATCGAGGCTATTGTCGTACTTATCATTAGCAACATTTTATTTTATTATCCATATTTTATTTATGGTAGTTTAAAGCTATGAAGACGACTGGCATTGGTGGTTTTATTTCAACTTTATTGCTCAAACCTTCAAGTCTCTCGAGAAGATACTTAGGTACTTACATGTCAGATGAAACAATTCTGTAATGATACTAATTCGTGATTGATCGATTCCGCATTGACATCCAACAATTAAATTACAAGAATAAACTAGTTCAACTGATTTATCAATCTTCCATTGGGTAATCAGGACATAATAGTCATTATCACAATAGGGTGGTATCATCAACTTATTAGTGTCACAGTAGAGCGTTATAATAGTAGAGTACTTCATCGTCATTATATCAGCTGTGAAACGTTCACTGCTGTAGAAATGTTTCTGCTATTGATTTCCAATATGACTGGTTGGTGGCTTGCATTCAGCGCAATCCTGCAGTCATAATCAGGTCATCTGTCCATCTAGTTAGTGGACGTCCTACTGCGCTATGGACTGCGCTTGCCGGTGCGTGGTCTTCATTTGAGATTATTACGGCCCCAAAGTCCATCAGTTCTAAGTGCCATGTGCCCTACTCACTGCCACTTCACCTGACTAAATGTTGGGTTATGTCAGTAATTATGGTTCTTCAGTAGAGGTAGGTCAATAAGTAGTGTACTTAGTAAATATCTATCTTTTTACAAGGCACGACGGAACACAATCACTGAATTTCCGCCAAGTTAAGTAAATAGGTAAAAACATTCTCAGTCTGCGTGCTTCATCGTCTTTTTCAACAACAATATGGGACATGGTGGTTGAACGCGGACTTATTCGTGATGGTGAGGCGTAATAAGTAGACAAAAATATATCCTTTTGCATGTAATATTTATATTTGCATTTTGAAAAGCGGGATAAGGCGGTTATTCTGTAATGTCCATCCATCCATCCATCAGCCATAGGACGTCCACTGCTGGACATAGACCTCCCCTATAGATCTCCAATAAGACCGGCCGGTAGCGGCTTGCATCCAGCGCGATCCTGCGGTCATGATCAATGAGGTCATCCATCCAACGTCCTACGCTGCGCTTGCAGGTGTGTGGTCTCCACTCGAGAACTTTTCGACTCCATCAGTCATCAGGCCTTCGCGCCATGTGCCCTGCTCAATGCCACTTCAACTTGCCAATCCGCTGGGCTATGTTGATAACTTTGGTTCTTCTACGTATCTCCTCATTCCTGATTCGATCCCGCAGAGAGATTCCGAGCATACCCCTCTCCATAGCTCTGTGATGTAACTCTTTCAGTTTTATGTCAGCGAGTGTTCTTAAAGAGATTTTATTCACGATAAAAATAGGGTCATTCTGAAAGGGTGTACTAAGCCGAAAAGAGCCAACCCGAAATTCGAGAAAAATAATCAGCTATTGCATAGAACATTGCAACTCGGATTCGACAAAATATCTGAAACACCTCTTTTTCTAAGATGTTGGGTTAGCCCCATAGTAAAAGAATACCCGCCTATCTGCTTAGTACACCTTTTCTGAATAAGTACTTGAATTAATAATTTTATATCACAACCTATGTCGCGTGCTGAAGTAGATCATTAGGCATCCTGGTTATTTCCTGGGTTGCCAGTCCACATAGTCGATTATAGGCAGAGTTCAATTGTTTTGAAACTAAGAAAGCTTCCGTGTTCTTTACATAATTTTTTTGTTGTAATTACGCGGTAAATGGCTAATATTACATTATTTTTTAGACTTGTAGGTATAATTATTTCATTAATTTATAGACACTTAAAACACTTTATTAAAATAGTATCTTCTCGTAAACACATTTTAAATCTGTCCGTTCAATAAAGTTCTTAGTATTACAAAATTTCTTGTAAAGAATGATGAGTGTAGGCAATAATATGTAGATACCTTATTACCTGATTGGTAATGTTATAAATCAACACTAGCCTATAGTAAAATGAATTATTTTAATGACCATAATAATGATGATGAATATATATTTTTTATTTCTACTACTGAAAAGATTTAGGTACGACTTTTTAGGTATAGGAAGTTCGTGAATCATTGCTATAAACATTTCATTCACAGTTTATTTATTATCTCAACCTATATATAGGATAGGATATTTATAATTTTATTCGAGTTTCGAACAACATCATACTCCCAATTTCCCTTGATCTGACGAAGATCGCCATCGTATTTTTCAAACGAATGAGCCGATTTTAGTGTGATTATTTTTCTTAAAATGCTGATATCATCAACATAGTTCAACTCTTGAAACTATGTTGACGGGAATATTCATTTTTTTAATTCTCTCTTGTTTTGTCCAGACATGTGCATGCCCCATCCGAGAAGTTGGCCCGTCGATGTCGGGCGGCTGCGGTGGAGGATTCCTGCTCTTCATGAGCGTGCTGGAAGCCTTCATCAACGGGCGCTGCGACCTGGCTGACCCCTGCAACCGTGTCACTAGCAGGGACCAACCAGATGAAAGTTACGACTTTGTGGTCATCGGAGGTGGAACTGCAGGATCGGTGGTTGCTGGAAGACTATCGGAAAATCCTCAGTGGAAGGTTTGACTTTTGTTTTTTCTCACTTCAACGCAGGCCTAATCATGTGTTGTATACCATCGCTTAATGAATATGGTGAAAAGAGTTACGACTTTGTGGTCATCGAAGGTGGAACTGCATGCTCGGTGGTCACTGGGCGGTTGTCGGAAACTCCTCTGTAGAAGGTTTGACTTTTGTTTAGTCCTGTGTTTTTAATTAAAGCGCTGTAAACATTACAGTATTAGAAAACCAGTCTAATATAGCACTATACAAGTTTGTAGTCTTCATAGGTACCTATTAGAGTAGTAGCTGCTGCGGCTATATTACGGGATAATAAAATCTCTGATACCAGGGCTAGGCACCCGGCCTAGCCCTGGTATCAGAGCTTTACTTTTTGACGGCATATTAGAGCTGCGGTAGTAGGTATCGATTTTTTCAGGGTTTACATATGTGTTTCTAAAAAAACATGCAGCGCTGACCTGCTCTTATATCTAGTATTTAATAGAACCGAGAGAGGAGAATAGCAAGTCATGTGTTTCTATGTCATCGACAGGCATTGATAGTACAATATACACAATACATTTGTGTTTTCTTTTACTTTGTTACTACGAGTAAGTAATCCAACTATGTATCTCTATTGTGTATTAAGCTTAACCTATAAATTAATTCTATAAAAATAAGGTTTTTTTAAGATTTGTACCATTTTATTTTGTACAAAATACTATATGAAATCTAAATATATTGTTTATATCGTTCTGAACTACACGTAATTTGGACTCCAACAAAAAGTATTCTAACCACGTTAAGTAAAGAGGTAATCGACTTAGATTTAGAACCAAAATATCTAAATCACTTGCAGCAAAGAGCAAAGGCCTCCCATTGATTGGAGCTGGTCATCCGAGGCGAGTGTGACAACATCCGTTTATTGTTCGATGCAAGGTCTTGGCTTTAATTGTCTTATTGCAGGCGATCTTCTTTATTTAAATAATTTAGCGGTTTTTTAGCATATTTCAGCATATAGATTTTGTATTCACTTATTGTACTTATTGGTATAAGTATTTAACAGGTACTAAAAAATTCAGACAAAGATGACAGGTACAATGTTCAAAGCACTACGTTGATAATATGTAATATAAATAAACATTCCATCTCGCTAAAATAAAAAGCCAAAAAAAGAAATAAACAAGTCACTATTACCTATGATTATGCCAAGCAAAAAGCCGATCAAAACCACAAAACGAAATGAATTGGCAAAAACTACTGTGGTCTTTACCAATTACGTAATTGCCATATCGTTCATAAAATGATGATCAGAAAATCGGCAGATCACACGAATTTGTTATACCTACAAAATGCGTAGCACGTGACTATGCATAATTATAATTGTAGTAGTCAAATATTGTGACATCTTTGTGAAGACCAGCAATGAGAACATGCGTTTTACATTCTCGAAAGTTTTCTGTTCAAGATTATATTTCTATTTCCAAAGTTGTAACTTTGGAAATAGGTATATTTCTATTTCCAAAGTTGTAACTTGATTCGGATTTTTAATATGACGTCATCATCTATGTAAAAAACCTATTTCAAAATATGAAATTTTTGATATGTTACGCTTCCTTTTGTAGATAGGGAATTAGGGCCTAGGATTATAGGTACTTAAAGTTTCAACTATGTGCGTGTATTTATCATAATCGTAATACTAGCCATAGCAAAGAACACATTTACTCCTAACCTAGCCTTACGATAACACCACGATAATAAGTAAGGCTAGCCCTGAAGTCAGAGTTATTAAGCTCCTGAAAGGCTTAGGATTGGCTGTAAATGGCTTGTGCTACTAGCACCCTTGATGAGCTGCCCAATAGAAGGCAAGCTTAAGAATTTTGATTTTGTTTTGACCTTCATAGGTAACTACGATAATCTATCTGGTTTTAATAGTTTAATTAGACTAATGTATAGGCAGTTAAATCATTGTTTTTGTTGTAAGTAGACATGTAAAAAAGCAATTTTAAGGAGAAAAAATACCAACACTTAGTAATTCTATTATAATTGCTTTGTACAGACAGGGTTATCCAAAATGAATATTATGTTGATAACTAATGAATCATAATAATAACACTCGTCTACTACTATTATAGATTTGTAACTATTCTGTGATAACAACTAACGACTCAGAATCTGAGGCAAAAACTTTTAATTCAACAGGTTATTAAATTAGATACAGTTTGTGTTTGACGTATTTTATGGTCCTTCAAATATTGGATGAAGTCATCAGGTGGGAAGCCATAGAAAAATCCCTGACATGCGTGGTATTGTTTCGTTTTTAGCGCAAAAACATTAGCACGAGAAATACTTGAATGGTAGAGGTTGTAGATGCTAATTACGGTTTTGAGTAGGCCCTAGCATGACATTATGTGATAGTTACTTATTATTTACGATTGTTTAGGGTTATTTGTTGAGTATATGATGAAGTATACGAATGAAGAGTCCTATTATTATACATCTGAGAGTATACAACATCATTGTTTCTGAGTAATGAAGTGATCAAGTACTGTCTGATGATAATACAGTCGAGTACCTAATGTACGAGAGATATTTATGTGCAACAGTCGAAATTCAAAATTTAGCATTGGTAGACAACAGCTAAATTTTGAATTTTAATTGTTTGCGTGCGTCGCGCAGCACTGCGCTCGTCATGACAGTCATATATTGCTCTGCCAAATTGCCTTTCATAGGTATGAGTATGTAAGCTTGTGTAGCAACAAATTACCTATGAAAATATGAAAAGGCTGTACAGTATAATGTACAGTACAGCTCTACCCAATATTGCCTTCAATCCGGAACACAGTAGGTTGAATGCAATACTTTTCCAGGCTAGCTCTGTAAAAAACTACATACTATACTATATATATAAGAAAGCATCTAATAGCTAAACATTTACAAAAACCTTTTCTCTCTAGGTGCTGCTAATAGAAGCAGGAGGCGATGAGCCGACGCAGTCGTCCGTGCCCGCGTGGGTGACGGCCTACTGGGGGAGAGATGATACCGACTGGCAGTACCACACGGAGAAACAGGAGCGGGCCTGCCTTCACGACGAGGGGAAGTGCTCTTGGACCAGGGCGAAGATGCTTGGTACATCACTTTAAAGATTTTATAAGTGAATTTTCTTCTGAAGACGCGAGAGACCGAGCGAAGTGGAGAACAAAAATGTCGGAGGCTTACCCCACCACTGTGTGGACTATAGACCCAGGAAAATAGTGTTTGAATTTTCTTCAATTTAAAATATGAAAATTCTTCAAATAAGATGAGAATATGATTTATTCTTTTCACTACCTAATTCTCTTCTCATCAAAATGGGAAATTCTTAAATAAATGAGTTAGGCTTATACTCGCAACATTCATTCTAAGGGATCAATTCATAGAGGTCATCCGTAGATGGTCCATATAGCGATTCTGCTCAAGAAATCTATTTCTACTACGAAGTCAATTTTAAGTGAAATTTTCTGTAGGACAACTAAAGCTAACATAATAAAGTTCAGTACGCTAGTGTAAAACTTAGGTAGATCCGTAACCCCAGCGTAGTTTCCACTCACAAAATTATTTTATAAAGGCTACAGAAACAATGGGAGACAAATAGTTTCCAAAGGACGCTTTTGGATCCATAAGGAAGGCCTCTGCTCAGCATTGGATGTTCTATAACTTGGTTGATATATCAGTAAACCCTAATACCCTAAAATACGAACTGGTATTCATATCATTATAGAGTACAGGTTATACATACGAGTAGGTTTATTGACAATACGTATTTGTGTTCGAAGGTGGATGCTCAGTAACCAACGGGATGATGTACATGAGGGGACACGCGGCAGACTACGACAACTGGGCAGCCAACGGCGCCACCGGCTGGTCCTGGTTCGACGTGCTGCCATTCTTCTTGAGAAGCGAGGACAACAAGGAAATTAACAGGAGTGTGTCGAGAGAGTATCACACGACGGGAGGACCGCTGCCAGTGCAGAGGGTAAGAATGTGCATTCTTGTGTATGCTGAAAGAGCCCAGGAGACAAGGAACTCCATAAAGGCTTGGTGCCTTCTGCCCAATTACGCAAAGAACTTTGTAGGTGCTCCAGGTAGGGCTACTTTTATCCGAATACCCATTAACTCTAGGTAGTTCCGCATGGCTGTTGTAGCAAAAACGTCCAATCGAATCGTATACCTATTGTGTGGCATGAGCATCTCCAGGCAGACTCTACATCGCATAGCACCTCTGGCGGGTCATGAGTAATAAAAAACATTTTGACACTACCAACCGTATACCTAAACTATAGGTCAGGTTGGGTTTACAGACTCTAAGAAAAAAAGCAAAGGCTGCTAAGAGGCCAAAAACCTACAAATCGATAATCAAAGTTCAATGACATAAAATGAATATTCAAAAAACAAGTTAACAATAACTGTTCTTAAGCATAACTTTATCATTAACAGCAATACCTTTACAGTAACAGGATAAAAGCTGCCCAAGAAATAAGGATACCAGTTACTTATTACATATTTATAATCTTTATCACCTTCAGTGATGGTTAAAAAGGTCCAAATGGACCTGTTTTAGTAGGTAATCCGTTATTGATATGGACTTCATACATTATAAGAGAACTTGATTTTATCATTCTCAAATAAATCAGAAAAGATGATTATTATAATTAAGTATAACTACAATCGTATCATATTAAAAAAGGTAACTATAAGTATTACGTCCTCTGTACAATCAGAAGATCAAATGCATTGAGCCTTTGGTCAATAAAACAAAAAATACATGTTTATACGCAAGATTTAAAAACCAGTCTAAAAATAAACCTACTAAAAAGGTCTATTATGTGCACCTAAAATATCCAACACCGGCCGAATCACACATACGGCATGCGCGGGTCGGGCGCGGTGCGGGGCGGGAGTGTGGCGGTAACAATAAAAACTAAAATTTAAAAGCCAGGGTATCACAAAATCCCATGACACATAATAAAATCAGAGGGGAAAACACTAACGGGTTCCGCAGAAAATATTTCCAAAAACCGACAAAGGCAATCTTTGTGTCTTTGTGTAAGGTAAAAAAAGTCACATAATTTAAATGCCGTTTACTTATATTTATCAACAGTCACAAAAGTAGGTTCTTCACGAAAGTTCATAAAATACAATAGGTAATCTTATACCAGCAATTGGCACCAAGCTGCTTTTGTCATTTCCTTGGTTCAGTGCAGAAGCCTTAGTATAAGTTTGCATAGTACCTAAATTAAAAATATTATTGTTTTCGTGTGGCTTCATACATCAATGTTAGTTCTTCCTCGATTTCGTCAGGGGCACTATACAAAAATATGAGGAGCCTCAAGGAAACTATTGTAGTTTTCGTTTACAATCCCTCTGGGCATGACCTTTTTTTCGGACGTAACGTAACTTTCTGCATCTGTTATTTCTGCTCTCTGCTGTTAATTCTGCTCGCTAAATATACACGGGAGAAAAGCCTAGCAAGGGGAAATACATATTTTATTTTTCATAACAAAATCACAGGAAACTCGGACTCTAGACCGGCACGACACGTCGCGCGCGATGTGTTGCCAACGCGTTACTATGAACGTAAACCAAACGTAAACGCGGTAAGTTAATCACTGATATTTACTTACTTTGGTAAGTAGAGGTATTTAATTTTGAGTTGTAGATCTGTGTTTCAAACTGGTTACTGACTAGTCGCGCCGTGTACTCGTGTGCGAATCTCTATGGCAAATGTATGGGCGTTGACGCTTAAGAAACTCGTTAGAAATTTGAGTAGCTCCATGTGGTTTAAGACTTAAGGTACGAAAAGTGAACTTTTTATATTTCCCGGTGAAATCACACATTTTCTCGGACGAATACAATGCCTCATTACGGTTAAGTATATAGGTATGATACGATATATATATGAGTAAGTTGATACGTTTTACTAAAAGGGTTTTTAAGATAATAATGTACCGATCCAATAAATATTTTAAAAAGAAGTGTTTCGATAATAAAGTACTGAGAAAGAGGTCCCTACACAAAGTAACGGTATTAACGTTCGAAAATTCCAAAAAGTATATGTAAAGGATTAATCTGACAAAAATATTTGTGTCGGCTTATAGCTGTGGCAAACGAAAGCGTCGTACTAAGTAAACGCTGTCACCGACATTTTTCATATATTTTATGAAGGTACTGCAATCAGTAGCCGTTTAAAAACGCAATAGGCAGGGCACATAATGCGGAGAACTAATGGCCGATAGGGCCGCAAAACACTCAAATGGAGACGACGTAGAACCAACTCGGTGGGCAGACGATCTCTTAAGACTCCAGAAACGCGTTAAACGCTATATGAGCGGCTTCCCACCGGTATTTTTGAAATCTATAGAGGATATAGCAGAATATATTCAGCATTGGACATCTTACGGGTAATATGATAGTGATGAAGAGGCATATATGGCGGTGGAGACGTTCGTTTGTAATCAACCTTAAACCCGGTCCGTTTTGTTTGCAGTTCCGTTACGCGCCGCAGTTTGCACATGACATGGTCTCCGCAGCGATCGAAGTGGGGTATGCGCCGACCAGCGACCTCAATGGAGAGACGATCACCGGTTTTACCATCGCACAGGCTTTGAATGAGTAAGTGACACTAAGTGTTTATGCAGGGTCGAAACGCATTTGAGCAGCAAGTATTCTCAATAAATTGAAGCTCACTATAGCGCCTAGACTTACTCTAGATGGAAAATTCCGGAGAAAAAGTCTGATCATCATACAGAAAATGGTGAGATTTCCATTTACTGCGTAGGGACGCAGTGGAGTTTGAATGATGCTATAATATAAAACCTCTTTCTCCCACTTAATTCTGTATGATGTAAAAGTACCCTAAACTACCGGCGCGGCGATCAGTTTTTGAATTCCAGAATTGTTCCAAGTCCGGCTGAGATTAATGTTCCTTTAATTTTATGTTCCTTATAACTTTTTGATCGAATCGTTGACTCCATGGTTGTTTCTGAGTTGAGACTAAAACCAGAAATTCTCAGGCCAAATCTGAAGATATGGTGAACATAGATGCGCCTGTCTATGCGACATACCCAATACAAAATGACTAAGAGGATATCTTGATATTTTCTGCCGCGCCGTGCGGTGCCGCTAAAGTGGGGTTCGGCATAGAAAGGACTAGCTTTCTGAAGTGTGTCGGTTTCTAATGCATATTGTTTAATGCAAATATGGTTTGAGATATCGTCAAGAAATATCGACGTTGTTATCGACCGACGTTTAATAAGGGAGAAGCTCTCGATGCGACTGAGTAACATAAACGATTTTATTGCGCGATTTCTTTGTCATATATTGTGAATTGTTTAGCTATGTATTTTTTTTTGTTAGAGAAGTATTATTTTTACTTTTGACTACCAAAAAGAAGGAGGATCTTAACGAAAGTTTTTGTATGTACATTTTACTTCTAGAAAATAAAAAATAGTAAGAAAAGAAAATAATTACTTCTAGAAAATAAAACAAAAAATGTAAACAACCAAAGATTATAGTAGGTGACTGACAAGTTTGTACGCTTTTAAATATCTAGATTAAATCTACTTTTCAAGGTCAAACAAAGGCGTGATCGCAATTTTAAGCTATACACTTCTACTCAGGTAGGTCTATAAAAGTTGCAACTTTTTTTAAAGAATTTGGGTCGTAAGAAAATATTTTATAGCTAAGAGTAAGATATCGCACATCGGTAGAGATATAATTACATAATGATTTTTAGTAATAATTTTCGAAACAACCAAAATGTATCTCGAAAATCAATCAAAATCTATAAATCGATAAATAAACTAAGATTTGACCTAAAATGAATAAAGTATACCAGGGAGACGTACGAGTAATAATCGCGAATTTAGTGAATAATAATAATTAATTTTACATAGTTTCAAAGAGTATACCTAACTAAAAGAGTAGGCACAACCGCTACTATAGGTCGCCAATTGTAACCATAAACCATTGACGCTACGACGGCGACGTCAATAGAGGACTTCATAAAGAACTACCATGAAATTACTTGTAATAGGCACGAAAAACGGGAAAAACGCTTCCTACTGGTCTTTTTGAAAATCTATCGGTTTTTTTCCAGCAGTTCTAAATTTTTTTAACTTTCCCAGCGGAGGCAGTAGATACAGCACCGCTCGCGGGTACCTGCGTCCCGCGGCCAAGCGAGAGAACCTGCACGTGATCCTGAACGCTCTGGGCTCGAAGGTCATCGTGGACCCCGCACTGAAGAAGGTCACCGGCGTGGAGTACATCAAGGACGGACAAACTCGGAATGTTAAAGTGAATAAGGAGGTTGGTGTACTCGTATATGTACACTTATAGAGCGTGTCCATTTGAAACCTTTGTGGCTCTCTTACAGCTCTGCACCTCTAGCATGGCAAAGGAATTAAAGCACTTTATCCCTTTTTGAAATGAAATGATATTTATTTCACAAAAAATAGAGTACAATTAAGGTGTTAATTTTGTAAGATTTGTCCAATCTATTTTGCCATTCCTTGGCATGTGAAATATACGACAATGTCATAACTCATAATAAAGAAATATGTGTATTTAAATCAAGTGTCAATAATGTCAAATTTAAAAAAAAATTAAAAACTTAAATAAATAAAAAAGTGTTCAATAATGTCACAATATTAAAATATTCAAATAAAAAATGTTCAATTATGTCATAATATTCAATTATACAATGTTAAGATACACAATACATTCGGATAATTATCTCGATCTAATATGTCAATTGTTATTTACATTTTACAAAAAATTCTCTTAAGCTGTAAAAACATTTTTCTGTTAACCACATTTTAAGTTTTTTACGGAACTTACCATATGGCAGTTCTTTAATTACTATTGGTAACTGGTTATACACGGTGATACACATAGCATAACTGTTCTTTTGGTATAATGTCAGTCTAGGGGGGCGTTCAAAAACTAATCTTTTTCCATATTTTGTACTCCTTGGATATTTGTCATTAGCTGTACGGAATAATTTTGGATTTTAATGTCAGATGTCAATCCATACTTTGTTTCCTCTTCGAGGGGATAAATTGGTAGAAAGATAGCTAAGTCTATTTGTCAGCTCGTAGCGTAGTTTGACTAGGTGATTGTCAGCGATCACCGAAATTAAGCAACGTTCCGCACGGTCAGTATTCGGATGGGTGACCGCGGGTGGCATTTTCCAACTGAGCGCTACCGTGGCTCGGATGACACGTTAAATTGTAGGTCCCGGTTGTTTTAACCGTTTAGCCATGTCAGAGGCCTTCAGGCGGCCTAAAAACTCTGACACCAGGGCTAGCCACCCGGCCTATACGAACTTACTTACTTATGATAAAGTAAGGTAAAAAAAGGGGGTGCATGTTAAAGTAAATTAATTCATATATTCGGGTGACTACACTTATTCGATATAAGGCCATAGGTGACTGACACTGACGTCACGCATGAGATGGTATAAACATTTCTCCTTTAAATAACGGACCATAGCTTTGGGCAGTGTTTGAGAGCAGATGATGCTCTAGAGGCTAGTTTTGATGCCAGATTTTTAAACGTTCTGAAGGCATTTGACATGCTACATGGCTAAACGGTTAAAACTGTGGTTAAAACAATCTGTTAGCTTTCCTATTTCTTATTTCTCCATGCAAATTGTGCAAAACATCAGTTCATAAAAAATGTTTTAATTATTATAAAGAAAACTAAAAGTCAACGTCTGATCAAATTAAATACAATCTATCACTCTTTCAGGCAATCATTTCCGGCGGTACTCTGAACTCTCCCCAAATCCTGCTCCTATCCGGTATTGGACCAAAAGAGACGCTGGACAAGTTCAACATCCCCACCATCAAGGACCTGCCTGGAGTGGGTCAGAACCTCCACAACCATGTCGGAGTAAACCTGGAATTCACTTTGACAAAGGAGCCTGATACTCCGGTTTTGAACTGGGAAACTGCTATGGAATACATGCTGAACAGAGAAGGACCACTCGCGTCTACTGGAATGTCTCAGGTGTGAAATGATTTATTTTAATTTAACGAATGGGATGTTTATCAGAGGTTAATGACCAAAAAGTTCCTGGTTTGAGTTGAGTCTATTTACAAGACAGACAGACGACCTTTATAAGGTAAGATCTTGCTGCATGCAAGCCGCATCCAAGCAGTACAATAGTATAGGGACGGCGTAAATCTAGCAATGAACGTTTTATGACTGAAATGGCGATGGAGATAAAATTACGATACACATCCTTCTATGGACCTTTACGTTGTATCTATATCACGATATGTGTGAGAGAGGAAAAGGACAGCATCTATTTTAGTCCGCTCGGATTAATTAGTTGCGAGACTAGCGACTTGTAAAGTAGATTACTATAGCTTGTTTTTTTTTGTCTTAAAAGAGGGCAATAGAAAATAGTATAGTTTGTTGAAATCACCTGGGGAATTAATATCAACCACGTTTATCAGTCTGTGAGTAGGTAATCAGGGCAGTAGGTACCTAGCTAATATTGCATTTGTATTGCGACCGCAATGACCTTTTTGCGGTTTGAGACGAAATTTGATTTATCTTTGCACTAATCTTCATTCCGGCGTCTCACGTTTTATGCATAGGTAGGAGGTATTTTTTGTGGTTTTTACACCTTTAGAGTAATTTAAAATAGAGGCAACAAACGTTAGGGAAGTGTATAATTAAGTAGAGCTGATTTATTAGCCAACATTTTTATTTCTTTTTATTGCTGCACGAGGAATTTAAGAAACTTAGACCACTTTTCTAAAAATAACACCATTACTTATAAATCTACTTTGGGTCACCAGACTGACTTTTACTTTTACTGCGGCATTTTATTTGGAGCAGACTTCGTTTTTATTGTTTTTTTATTAAGCTCGATTCCATAAAGTTATAATAAGTAGGTATGAAATAGCTACATCTTTCATAGACAGAATCGCAACAGGCAGTTTTGTTTGGTCGATGGTCTTTATGTCTAAGAGGTTTTAAATTCAAAGGAAAACTTTCAGATTAGTACAGAATTACAACTTTAACTGCGATATCATGTAAGCGCAGTAAAACAATCCACGCCCCTTTAAAATCTCAAAAAGGACGCAATTTTTTTTTTACCTGGTACGATCTGTATTACGTATTTTTAGTACATTAACATTTGGAATCTTTTGTCCCCAGCTCACCGGTATAGTGAACTCCAAATACGCGAAAGAAGGCGGCAAACACCCAGATGTGCAGTACTTCTTCGGCGGGTACTACGCGTCCTGCGGCGACGGCACCATACATGATGAGGCGCAACAGGACGAGATCGAGGCGAGGAGGGAAATCTCGTGAGTACACGCTCGAATTAAAAAGTACTAGGATTTTATAGTTAAAGTAGGCATAGGCTGCTGGTTTTTGTGCGGTTCGTATGTAATAGTTTTAAATCCGACTGGAAAACTCTGGCAAAGGTTGATGTTCAATACAACAGGCCTAAAATTTAAAGTACCAGGCCACGGCAGCGCTCAGTTGTAAATGCAACCCGAGGCCACATATTCGACGAGAGGCCGTGCAGAACGTTGCGTGATCGTAAAAGTAAATAAGTTTGTATAGGCCGGGTGGCTATAGTCTGACCGTTTAAAGGCTCCTTTACACACAGACGGTACGAGCGGTATAGCAGACGGGCGGGCATCTGTGTTGTACTGGTTATATAAGAAGGGCTCACACAGGTCCGGTCGCGGTACTGCCGTACCGCCCTTTACCGCTCGTACCGCTCTACCGCTCGTACCGCCTGTGTTTGATGGAGCCTTAACTGAGTCCTCGCCTGCGCGGCACAGGGGCGCAGGGGTAGACGACAAAGGGGGCTCGACTAGGTACGTGTTTGTACCTAGTCGTAGCTCGACTAGGTACAAACACGTACCTAGTCGAGCTACGAGTATGCTATAAGCGCTACAATTATGTTAAAACTTAGTTCTGCCAGTTGCAGAACTTATCGAAAGTAGATAAATGCTTGTAACTAAAACCTTAAAATATTTTTGGACAGAATCTCGGCTATATCACTGCATCCACGCAGTCGAGGGTACGTGACCATCAGGTCAGTGGACCCGAAGCAAGCGCCAGCCTTCCAACCCAACTACTTCTTGGATGTCCATGAGCTGGACGTCCTGGTAGACGCTGCGAGGATTGCTTACTCTCTCGCTAACAGCACGGTACGATGTGTTTTTTTTTCTGGAGATGGTGCTCTTTAATTGAACTACAATCTAGTCAGAATTGGCTAATAAGTAACTTAATTCTAACTTATAAAATTTTCATCGTATTTTTACACGATGATGTCGAATAAAACCACAATTCTTGATACAGACTACTAGTTACTGTGTATCTTCAGACATTGCACTATACCTAGTCACGTTAATTCACTATACTTTCTCAAATAGTTTTAACCATAGATCTCGGCAGGGCATATCTCGATGCAACGAGGACGACAATGTCATGCACACACAGCACAACAAAACAATTTATATGGGCTGTCACAGCACTGCATTTTACAATGTCTGTTTCCTATGCATTTTGCGGCCTATGAATAGGTATTTGTTATATATAAGTATTTCGCGCGCCGGGTAAAGAGAAGGTCTTTCTCTGTAGATCTCTATGGTATTGATAATGTCTTATTATGTAACGAAATTATAGCTACTGATCAATAGTCTCTTCTTATTCGAGTTAACGGCACAGATAGGTACCTATTTATGGCTAATTATTTTGTCGATAAAATCTAATTACCTACTTGTTATTTGACGATTACATGATGTGTAATGTTGTTACCTTACTCGAACTACGCTGCGGTAATATATCTTACGTATTCTAAATAAATAGCAGTGATGTCTATCCAGTAGATAGTAGGTTATTTTGCTATTCATTTTTATCGACAGAAAGGGTTTTTTTTATCGCGTATTGTATGGAAACGCGCAAGCGACCGCTTAACGCAGTTTCAAGCCTAATGGTCTCGTTGACGTATTTTTTTCGTTATCAGATAATGCGCGAGAAATACGGCATGATCCCCACCCCGGGGTACGGCAAAGAGTGCGAGGGTGGCGGCCCAGAGCCTACCGATGAGTACTTCAAGTGTCTGGCGCGTTACCACACCGCGCCCGAGAATCATCAGGTCGGCACCTGCAAGATGGGACCCGAGTCTGACCCGATGGCCGTCGTTGATATGCAGCTACGAGTTCATGGGATACAGGGTAAGAATCAATGAGATTGTATAGATCACACAACATTGTTGATAAACTTGGTTTTCTTGGGATTCATTTCGAAGGAACCTTTTGCGCATATGTTCTTTTTTGGTCTGATTTTTTTGCTTCCATGTTCATTTCTTGTTTCACTTGGAGATGATAGAGTAATTAAAAAGATTTTTTTTTCGACTGTCTTTCTTCTTCCCCGAAACATTTTAACGTTCAGGTCACTTTGTTATTCGTATTATGCCTAAGAGATTATAATATTATTCGATTCCTATAGCAGCCAACGTTATCTGTTGCAGGACTTAGAGTAGCAGACGCTTCCATCATGCCAACTGTTATTTCTGGTAAGCTGTTAATTTTAGACTGCGAGATTCTATTTCTTTCCGCATTTTACAATACATATGTGTACTTCATCATTTTTATTAGACCCAGTACTGAAAACACTTTTTGCTATTGTTAAAGTATTCAAACAATTTCAAAAGTGATCATCATCATTATCATACTATAGGACGGTCATTGTTCAACATAGGGACTATGGATTTCCTAAAGACCGATTGGAAGCGGTTTGCATTCAGCGTGTTCCTACGGTATTGATTAGATGGCCAGGTCACCTAGCCTAGTCGGTGGCCACCAAGCCGGTGGTCAAGGATATTTTTAAAGTGATGCTCATGCAGCACCAGTTTGACCACCAAGACGAGCCAAACGATGCGAAGCGCAAGGGCACTACATATACCTTTCCTCGAAGCGGTTCTTCGTTTTTTTTAATCTTTCTAACTTGGGTTTGGATGTGTATTACAGGAAACACAGCAGCCCCAACGATCATGATAGCAGAACGAGCGGCCGAATTCGTCAGAACCCGGCACCAGCTGTCCAGAAATGGCCCCGACACGCTCAACAACAGGTTCGGGGACGACGACACGGTGGTGGCGCCGGAAAGCGGCGGCGCCTATGGCGGACAGAACCAGAACACTGGGGGCGCGTACGGTGGACAGAATAACGAGAATAATGGGCCCAGGTAAGATCATTCAAATCATAATATCACATCATTATAAAAAGACTAAGTTATTTTAACTGACTTATTTTAGGTAAGTTAGTGACACTTAAATGATATTGAATAAAAGAAAAAAATCATTAGATTGAATAAGATTATCTTTTGCAAAATATAGCATGACCGACTTCACCCGTGTACAGAATTCGCGAATATTTCGCACGGATCGATGTAGCATTTTTCACATTATTGTTGATTTATCAAAAATGGCTCAGCCGATTTCAATAAAATTTAAATGGGACCAATTTCGAAGTATACTCTTTCCAATAAAAAAAAAATATTGAAATCGGAAAACTACGAAAAAAGTTATGCGTGGTTATACATAAAAAAAAGAAAAAAAATTACGCGTCGAATTGTATACCTCATCCGGAGGTTCGTCGGTCAAAAAATAAAGTTGGTGATAGATATTTTAATTTCGTGTAGAATGGGATGACAACTACATATATAGATACTCGTAGTTGCTTTGTAAGGGATTGGCAACTTTGTAGATGCATAGTTGCGACTGCAATAATGCAGGTTCAAATCGCGTAGCCACTAAACAATTAAAATGTCTATCAAATACAAATGCTACCAAAGTTAAAAAGCCTATAATGGGACTTGTTACTTAGAATTAGCGTCTACATCTGTGGTTGTGATGAAAGGTTGGTAAAAACTTCACGCGAGTAATAGAAAACCCATTTGCTACGCTACGCCAATCAGCTACGCTGTATAATGCAATAGCAATTGCCTTCTTTAATTTATAAACCACGCTTCTAGGTGGCCTTTCGGCGGATACAGTGGCCAAAACTGGAAAGACAACAAGAACCAGACATGGAATCCAAACTGGAAGCCACATGACAAAAACTGGCACTGGCACCCTTGGGACAAGTCTAACTGGCAGGACAACTCCGTACCATCCCAGACACAGAACTACCAAGCCTGGCACAAGGACGACTCTCCTCCCCGCCACGACTGGTATAGAAATAGCCAAAACCCGTGGCAATCGAAAACTAACGTCGGCACAACGCAACCCAGCACCAACTGGCAAACTAAAAATGTGCCAAATCAAAACTACTACAGTTCTAGATAAATAATAACACGTAGTTGTAAGAATAGTTGAAAAATATTAAATTATATTTCATTAATTTTTGTGCATTTTTCTTTAAAATTACCATGCCAGGCAAAAAACTACCAAACTTGGCACAAGGTCGACTCTCCTCCCCGCCACGACTGGTACAGAAATGGCCAGAACCCGTGGCAAACTAACGTTAGCACAACGCAACCCTGCACCAACTGGCAAACTTAAAACTTGACAAATCAAAACTATACCTAAGCGTCACACAAATCGTCGGATGAGAAGTTAGCCGCAGATGACACTTCGCCGTGATTCGCTAATTTTTGCGCATGTGTGCACAATTCCAACGCCGCGTGTCGTAGTGGTGTTACGAGCGTAGGGAGCGCGCGGGAGGCATGAGGCGGGTGTGCCTCGGCTTCTCATCTCTATGGCTCCCGCGCATACCTATATTTCGGCTTTTGCGCAGCTTCCTGTGCATAACTTCCCATCCGCCGATTTGTATGGCGCTTAGTATACTACGGTTCTAGATAAATAATAACATGTTGTTGTAAGAATAGTATTATTATTATGTTTGAAAAATATTAAATTACATTTATATTTAATTCATTTTGTCCATGTACTATTATTAATTTAAGATTATTTTTTCTTTCCGTTCTTTTTCACTTTCTGTTTTGGTTCTGGCGAAGGTTCGAGGTCGGATCTGAAACAACAGACAATAATAAGAGCTTCCAAACTTTAAATTAATATAAAATTAGTTTTGATACTAATGTTTTGTCGTCGATCGTGCTTTGAACTATTCAACTACTAAAGCACAGGTTTCTTAGGACAACGGCCATGTGATTTGGCAGATTTTACGTAACATCGAGAATATGACAAACTTTTAGACATGAAAACTTTTAGACATGCAAGCTTGTCTTTGGATGATTTCTTTTACCATTTGAGGTAAATCAATATTAAAATTTTTCAGAAATTCAACGGCCTATTTTATTCAGTTTTATGTAAATAAAAATATTATTATACACGGCCTATTCTAATTTTAAAAACCATAAGTCGTAATTTTATGATTATTTGCATTGCTACCTCGAGTTAAAATATAACACATATTCTGCGGTACTTGTCCGTATTGTTGTTGAATAAATGAATGCGTCAGACACTCCAATTTAAATGAAACCATTAATAAATGAACACAATCATAATGTCATTTAATATGATAATCCTAAAACAGTAATATTTAATAATGATGTCCACATATTCTGACAAAATCATTCACCCAGCGAACATTTAAGTTGTAGGCTCTCGAGATATTACGATTTTAATAGCATTTCACAAAAAATACACACATACACTTTTGCATAAATACCAACCGCAATTTTAAAAATTAAAGTCCCCAGAGCCAGCCAATATTCACGTGGCAAGTGAAAGAAGTAACGAATATAATAATGATATAATTTCCAAAATATTGACTGTTTAATATTAAAAAAATATCCCAAGTACATAAAAAAAGGAATCCCTATTTCCCTAGGTCACGGCATCACGCGTGAACGGCTGGATTTGGCTTTTTTTGTTGTGTTTGTTATAGTCAGGAGAAGGTTCTTATGAAAGAAAAAAATAAGAATATTGCGCGGAAATGAATAAAAACGTCAATTTAATTTTACTATATAAATTATTCCTACATGTAAGAGTTGCGCTAGACGCCATCGAAATTAGTGTGACAAATATAGGTGAAATGAAGTTCAACGGGTAAGCTGGTTCTCTATAAAAGATACAAAATGTTTAGGTACACGAGTCACAAACACAACTGAATGCGTTGATTTGCCGATGCATTGCTCGATGTAACGCACTTTCAGCGACACGGACGCTGAAAGTGCGCTATATCGGAGCAATGAGGATAGAAGCAATCGGTTTCGTTTTCAATAAATACTCATAAATACATGCAACTTACTCATCACTAGCATCTGGTGTTTCGGGAATCGTCACGTTGCCTCTCGAAACGGACTGTCTGTTCTCCTGGTCGTCGGAATCATTTAAAACTGACTGCACCTGTAATTAATTGTGAAATGTTATAGTGAAATAGGCATAATGAGCGCCACACAAATTGACGGATGGGAAGTTATGCGCAGAGGGCTGCGCAAAAGGCGAAATATAGGCATTCGCGACAGCCAGAGAAACGAGACGCCGCCCGGGGCACACCCGCCCGCCAACCTCATGTCTCCCGCGCGCTCCCTACGCACTACGACACGCGACGTTGGAATTGTGCACACATGCACAATAATTCGCCAATCACGACGAACTGTCACCTGCGGCTAACATCTCATCCGCCGATTTGTGTGGCGCTCAGTATACAGTGTGGTTTTTCTAGACGACTCGACGCTCATATTCTAAGATTTCATTGTAGGTACATACATTCATTATAAGTACCAACTTTTATGTAAGTTTTTGACTTTCGACAAAATGTATGGAATCATAAGTTTGTTCTTTGGAAGTTTGCACACTTTGCAAAGCGACATCTTGTATTATAATATAACGATGCAGGCAACTAATATTTGCATGTTTATTTGAAGTAATGTGTGTGATAGGTATATCCTATCCTACTAATATTATAAACGCGAAAGTTTGTGAGGATGGATGGATGTATGGATGTTTGTTACTCTTTCACGCAAAAACTACTGAACGGATTGAGATGAAACTTTGCAATAATATAGCTTATATATCAGAATAACACATAGGCTATAAATTATAATAATAATGCGTCAAAAATCAAAATATCATGCGGGCGAAGCCGCGGGTAAAAACTAGTACATATATATATGTGTGAATGATTATACATTCAGTGAAGATTTTTTAAAGTCAGCTTGAATAATATCTTCTAAGTCTGCACGCATCATCTTCGACTACAAAGTCGCTTACCATTAGGCGTTAAGTTCGTATAGGCCGGGTGGCTAGCCCTGGTGTCATAGTTTATGCCGCCTGAAGGTCTCTGAAATGGCTAAACGGTTAAAACAGCCGGGACCTACAAATTAACGTGTCATCTGAGCCACGGTAGCGCTCAAGCTGAATAATATCTACCTAGTCAAACTACGCTATGAGCGCTAGGCGGTGGACCAAACCTACCAATCGGTGGTCAAACATGCACGTAATAATAAAATGTTTTGGGCAAATATGGGATTAGCTGCGTTTTGAAATTTAACCCGCGATTCCTTGTGTTTTATCTTTGTACAAAGATGAGATACTTACAAAGTCCTTCTCATAAACGATAGTGTGTAGCGAGTCGTCAGAGTCGTCGAACGGTTGGTAGCTGCCGGCGCTGCTTCGGTTCGAGCCGGTCGAGTCGCGCTTCTTGGCCGCAGGACGAGACTTCGTAGTTTTCTTCGCAACTAACGAACAAACAAAATAACTGAATAAGGATTATATTGATTTAATTATTGGCGATCAAGTGCTAATTTCTTTATGACGTTGAATGCAAACGTTCAATATCGCATGTTCATAATCGAGTCAGTTCACCATCGAATTATGCTACAAAAAATACCCTAGTTTCGTTCATATAGGCCGAATTTAAAATAAATACTAATTTTGCATATTACATTAACAAAAAAATCAAAAAGTAAACTAACCGGTTTGTTTCTTTCCTTTTCCTTTTTCTTTACTGGAGGTATCACTGCTGGAGCCAGATTGAGGTTTGGTAGATCTCCGCACAGTCACATTTGATGCATCCAAGTCATGCTGCAGAGAGGGACGCACAGTCACATTCGATGCGTCCAAGTCCCGAGGGAGAGAGGGACGCACAGTCACGTTTGATACGTCCAAGTCTGGAGGCAGAGTGTGTGCGTTGTTCGTTTTCTTTGGCTCCTTGTCTTGAGTCTTTGCTACTTCGTCAGTTTGTTTTAGCGCTGTAAGAATAAGACATAACTACTCAGTTTTGGAAATTACAATATATACTTTATTTTCTGTAAAAAGGTCAAGGTTAGTTATTGTTTTTTTATTTTAATGAGTGTATCAATTTGTGGACCTCACTATAAACCCACCAAATTGATACTACATTTATAAGGAACTAGCGACCCGCCCCGGCTTCGCACAGGTTTATTATACATATAAACCTTCTTCTTGAATCACTCTATCTATTAAAAAAACAGCAAAATCCGTTTCGTAGTTTTAAAGATATAAGCATTAAGCATACATGGGGACAGACAGCGAGAAGTGACTTTGTTTTATTCTATCTAGTGATTTTTCATTACATCGTTATATTATAACGTCGTTACATTCACCGTTTACTGTATTTCAAGTAATTACACTATACGGATTATAAATAAAAATAAAATAAAAAAGCCTTTTATTTCTTACTACAAAAATTACTTAAGCTAATTTAATCCTAGTTATCTATATTAGTAAGAACCCCTCCGCGATTAATACGGATTATAACTATGAGAAAAAATCTTTTCCTATAATTTAAAAGGCATACATACTCTGGTAAACACGTAGTGTCTCAGACGAGTTAGGAGATGAACTTTTAATTAACTAAAATGACGTGTAAGAGCAAACAACACGATAACTACACTAGTGACAACTAATAAATACCTATATCTACGTCTACTGGCGAACGTTGTGATCTGGTTCTCTTCAAGCGACCTTTGTCTTTGTTACTCTTTGTTTGTTCGTCTATTTGCATCTCTTCTGCCGGTTCTTCAACTTGATTGTCAATTTCTTGGGTTTTCTTCTTGGCTGGTTTCGCTTTGCCTTTGGTCGGTTTGTTCGATTCCGAGTCGCTTGTCTTCCGATTAGTTGACATTTTTTTCTTTTTGCCTGTAACATATTTGAGATAAGAGGCGAAATATGTTAAGCCACCTATACACGTTGGCTGAGCGTTGCCTATCGATGGCCAACGTCAACATGTAGACCATTTTTCGTCGATCGAAAAGAACATAATATTATAGTCAAGTTGAGGACCTCCCTCTTTTTTGAAGTAGGTTAAAAATGACGTTACTTTTACTTAATTTCGGTTTCTTTTCGGGCGAGACATCATCACTGTCGCTGAGCAACTCAGTGGGGTTAGACCCGGATATAGCCTCCAATGTCGTGCCGCAGGACTTGGGCGTGCTTGACCTTCGAAATTCTCGGTATAGGACGAATCAAACAAGTCTGCGGATGTGGAGTTAGCTAAAGGTACCAGCCTTTTTTAATAGTCCACTGCAGGACGTAGGCCTACCCACGAAGGGTGATTGGGCCTTATCCACCACGCTGGCCCAGTGCGGGTTGGTGGATTCACATACGCCAACGAATTTCTTCTACGGCCGTATGCAGGTTGCCTCACGATGTTTTCCTTCACCGAAAAGCCAGTGGTGTGAAATTCCGTACATAAATTCCAAAGAACTCATATGTACGGGCCCAGGGATTTGAACCCACGACCTCACGATTGTAAGGCAGGTGTCACTACGGGAGTTAGCTACAAGCTGCACAAAACCCAATCTTTGCTCAGCTTTTGTGTGAGCAGTCATAAGTCAGGGTTGGGTTTAACGCAGCTTGTAGCTAACTTCACAGCCGCAAAGAAGTTTGATTTGGCCTATACCTATTGTTGGAAAATAAATGGATTGCACTGGTGTTACCTTTACTTACCTTTGGGTTTTTCTCGGGCGAGACGTCGTCTCTGTTGCTGAGCAACTCAGTGGGGTTAGACCCGGATTCAGCCTCTGATGACGTGCCACGAGATATGGGCGTGCTTCACCCTGGCTGGCCTTCGGTATTCTCGGTACCCTAATCTGACAATGCTGATATTACCTTTGCTTAATTTCGGTTTCTTCTCGGGCGAGATGTCGTCGCTGTCGGTGAGCAGGTCGGCGGGGTTGGACCCGGAGCCGGTGTCGGCCTCCGATGACGTGCCGCGGGACTTGGGCGTGCTTGACCCCGGCTGGCCTTCGGAATTCTCGGTACCTACCAAACGTAACGTAACGATAACGATCTAATCTCTGACTATACATGGACACGTGTATAACACCTAATATATTTATTCAGATTTTAGTTTCATGCAAAAATAAATATTGATGTAATTTTTCGCTTGAATGTTATTAACTCTTAGCGCAACGTATACAAATTGGGGGGTTAAAGGCGGGGAGGCGCGCGGCGCTAGTGCCTATGAATAGAAGTTTCACTTCAATGACGCTACAACACAAACTTGATAAAATATATTTATTTGATTTATTGCGAATTATGCCAAAATTCGAAAAACATTGTTGTTTATTATAATAGCTACCTAGTCTTGCGAAGTTGTTGATGTTTTTCGAGTCAATGTATGGTTAATTTGGGTAAGAATGAAAATGAAATGAAAAAAAAGTTTTTTCGACATTACAGATAAAATAGAACTAAGAATAGTTAACATAGAAAAAAAATATGTCGAAAAGGGCTCACCTCAGCATTAATGTAGATATTGAGCAGCCAACGCTGGTTTTCAGGTGAACCCTTTTGTTAGAGGGTACAATATGACATAAAAATATATTATAAATCAAAGAGAGTAAAAAGTGCCTAACAGACATTTGTCTGTTAAGCACTTTTTGCTTTGAAGCAAAAGCAAAGTGCAGAAATTAAATAAAACAAGTTTACAATTAATAACATTGCGAACAATAAATAAAATAATAAAATATTACGTACGTAACATGTAGACGTACCTTCTGATATTCTCGAGATAACGTCAGTGGGCGAAGTTTCGTCTATTTCTGATTCTTCTATCACGGTGTCGTTGATAACAACGTGCGTGCTTCGGGCAATTGGTTGAGCTAAAACACACAAGCAAGTATCTAAGGATTAATACATAATTATGTATCTATAGCAAAGTAAGAAGGATAGTCACAAAAGGATAGGCCAAATGTTATGCCCCCCGAAATATTAAACAAAAATAGATCTCTTGTATTGATACTAATCCTTGTCACAATTTCTAAGACCAATGTAGGATAGTGAAGCAAGGCGCTTCCAATAGGTCTTGTTAGAGATTTATGGGGGAATCATATTTCCAGGAGTAGACGGCCTATGGCTGATGGATGGATGTCTTGTCAAAGAAAATAAGTCTTTGAGAACGGTTATTAAAAGTATAACATATCATACACCTTTTTAACGAAACTTACGAAGAGAGTTAGTTGTTCTGCCTAGAGTAGCGAGCGAATCTTCCTGCATTGTGCCCTCTGTTATACCTGAAAAAAGATATTATACCTGTAACATTTATATTTTATTTTAACGTCGAAAATAATACGCATTATAATTTTTTCCACAAAAGATAAAAATACGTGTCTGATATATTTTTATAAATAAAAAATAATCTAATCGACGGTCAAATTTATATATTTTTAACTATCTAGCTTATTCAATTTTTTTCAATCTGGACGCTACTTATTATTGTTATTGTTTAAAAAGTATTCATACCTGTCTGAGACATTTTGTTCATACTCGCTCTTTCAAAAGCTTCCAGATTACCCAGGTATCTAGTCAAATTTCGACACGATTGCTTGTCTGGCAGTTTCTGTAATTAAAAAAAAATTGAATGAAATGTAAAACAAAATAGTTTAAGCACAGGGTACCTCTACATAATAAACTCTAGCTACGTCAATGTCAAGCCAGATACATAATTAAGTCTTGTACTGATTAGCTTGTAAGGCATGCAGACCTAAAAGCTAGACTCTACGTGAGATATATGATACAATTTTGATAGTGCGATCTGTGGTTTCGTATGGCAACATTTTATATGAAAATGCATTTGATGGGATAGTACTTACCAGACACAAGTCCCGCAGAGTGACAGCGAGTGAGGAAGCGAGCGTGGCGTCGCGAGGCGGCGACAGGAGGGCCAACATGCGACAGATGAGCCCCGTCTCGGGCGCCGCCGGCCGTCGGGCCAGGTGACCCACTAAAACTTCCGCCATACCTCCTTGACTATCGCTCAACTGGAAAACATAAATCAAACTACATGTTAGACTGTGCTGTATTTTAGACACTAATCATCCATGCTTATGCTGGACATAGACTTCACCTATGGATTAGGCCTGATTTTCAGTGAATATTGAGTAAAAAAAACACTACGTTTGACTTTACAATTTCATATTAGTGACAGTATTTCCTAGAGGTGCCAGCCAGCTTGAAAAACTTGTATTAGATGGGTCGTAGCCCAGAAAACTATGGGACCCACTGGATTAAGCACTAACACTCGGCATTCATGTTGAGAAAAGCCCTTTCTGACATTTTTGTCCTATACATTTAAGGGAAGATAGTGTTTGGTAATTATCTCACTCGACTGCATACATTTTGCTACATTTATTAATACATTTTGGTGATCTTGCTGTCACTTTTCTCAACCTTAATATCAGAATTTCACAAGATTTAAAGTGTCGCTAGTGTACAGTTTTCTTCGCGGCTTAAATTAGTAGTATGGTTTGAGTTAATTTTAGTGCGTGATATCTCTGCGATATATTTCTTGTATTTCTGAGAGTAAAAGATAGAAACGGACCTTTATAGTTAATGAGTATAGAATAAATTGTAAGGAGATTATAACTTCAAGTCCTCATGGTCCTCAACTCATACCTCATGGTTGACTCTCGTGAGGGTGACTATGAACCGAACCACCGCCTCCTGGTCTATCTCTGCTAGCGGCGAGCTGGACGGGGCTTTTGCTAACGTTTTCAAAGTAGGTATAGTTGCTTTCTGAAACAAAATATTGGACAATAATGACGATTTTATTACGAAAGTTTCGACATCTCTACAACTACTCTACAACGTACTGCATATTTTTTTTGTAATAATATAATTATATTCATTACATTTTTTTTAACCTTTATAAATGTCAAATTATAAAAATTGTCACTAGGTACAAATCATTATTGTACTTAACAATAACATACGGAAATTATAAATTCAAATCAAATAACCCGCCCTTCATGGTTCCCGGTGCAAAGGTGCCCATAATGCTAGCAGCATTACCACGCTGAATAGCGATAGACATTCTTTGCACCAAGAACCACCCAGAGCGGGAGTCACCTCCTCTGTCCCTTATCCTCCGCCCAATTTCGCGAAACAAAGCCTTAGCTTCGGCCCCCCAACTGCCCATGGTCTCCACCGCAATGGGCACAAAGTTATAGAGCGGCTCCATCGCCACATACTGCACCCGCTTCCTACCCGCAGCTTCCTCCGCTGCAGCTGCCGGGGTGTGGATGGTTCGACCCAGGTGCGTGGCGGCAAAAGTGCTAACGCAAGTAGCGTCCCACACTAAGCACTTGCCGTTTTTCCACGGCACCAACGTCAAGCCGTCTGGCCTTTTACCATCGGATCTACTAAGAACCGGTGGTTCCAACACGCAGGGGACATTGGCCGATATAAATGCTCTACTGATTAAGTCGTTGAGGACATGGTGTCGCGGAAACCTACCCGTGCAACGACGACAACTCAGAGCGTGATGGCCATCAGCTTCCACCATGGAACCGCAGATGCATTTGTGTGCACACCTTACAGCCCAAGCGGAGAACCACTGCCACACGTAAAGAATCGTCGTCTAATAAACTCATTACATTAAACAGGATTACTATTAAACACCACTAACTTTGCAAGACTAGATAGTAAACATCGTAAACACTTGTCGTCCTGAAGTCTTCATTCCGAGAAGATTGGGGCTTTTTGGGGCATCAATTTTGAATATCCATGAGCTTGCCAATTGCTATTTAATATTTCTATTCTGCCGATATATCAATTTTAAATTAATTAAATTGATTTCCTAATTGGTACCTGTATTTGCTCCTGAGCGCCGTCGACACAAGCCGGGAACGTTTGGAAAAACACGCCGATAATCTGCCTCAACATATCTTCGTCATCTGAACAAACGTTTAGTAAATATAATAGAATAAGGTTTATTTAGGCCGGAATCCTTAACAACTATGCATTACAAAATAACGAAAACGAGAATAAAAAAGAGGGAATAATTTTTCATGAATGTGTGTGTATTTTATGAATGTCAAAATATCGGGCCATATCTATCTCGCTGGCCCAGTTCGGATTCGTAGATTCACATAGGGCCCAATTCTAAAGACTCCATCGTAAATTTAATAGCAACGTAATTCAAATTCATTCAAAATTCAAAAAAAATCAAAATTCTTTATTTCGTACAAAAAAACATAAGGTAACATATAACAAAAGAAACGATGCTACCCGCAGTAGTCAGAAAGACTGTGTCGCAGATAGCAACGCCCACCTCCAGCAAAGAATTGTACAAAACAGGTATATATACACATAATAAATAAATAAATAAGAAGTTAGTATAACAGAAACCAATTTTGAACAATCAATAGGGTATTACAGTCATTTTTAAAAAGCATCTCAGTTAGATCCTGCTGGTCTAATTAACCACTAAAAAAATACAAAAAATATTTTTTTAATCGTTAAGTGTTTTAAAAATGCATCTTAATTTTACAATTTCAAATATTCGCGCGTAATTTACGTAAAACGATGGATGTCATTATTTTACTCTGTGGTCATGAATCACGTCACTATGCTATGTAAACAGTGCACGTAAATATTTTTCACGATAGTGTCTTTGTTTGTAAGTTTGAGATTTATGTTGAAAATGAGTTATTATAAATAGTTAATAATGAGTTACCGTTCGTATGCTGTTCCTGGAATACTAGTGTACAAACACCGGACAAACTATTCAATGTTCACATAGCCGGATGACGTCATAACGTAGCGGCGACTATTTTATGCACAGATTAAAAAGACGGAATACTTTGTATTGATTTTTAATATTTATTTTGTTGTTTTATGATCTAAAAGGTACATTTTCCGATTGCTTTTTGCTTAAGCTATCTCAAAAATACATTTACAGATTTTTTCTCGTTCCTAGTAAAATAGCCTATTGAACATGCGCGTAATAAGTGTTCTCTCTATCGAATGCATATAGTGAAAAGGAAACAGGAATATTCTAAATTTCTATTATAATTACGATGGCGCCTTCATAATAATAAGGGCCTATAGTCCATCGAATTTTCTATAAATATTTGGAGAAAACTTTTGAGGAAAAAGTTATTACAGTTGTGTATGTGTATTACAGTGCATTTTTTTGCAAGATACATATTTACATATGTATCTTGCAAAAAAATGCTGTGCAATAATTAAAATTCTAAAATTCAAACGTTTAGGCAAAATCAAACTCCATGGAGTCTGTGAACACGAGACGAGTCATTTCGCAGTAGCGAATTCGTTATGTCAGCAGCGCCAGAAGCGGGGATGTGCTCAGCTTGTAGCTAACTTCATTGACGCCAAAAACTTTGAGTCGGCCTATAAAACATATGAAACTACTAGATTCTTAATAAAAAAAAACAAAATCGGCATTCCCTATTAATAATTTAAGTATAAAATAAAAAAAATATCATTTATTACGATCACACAGAAATAACATAATAGAATAAATAGATCAACATTTTCATGCTCAAATTTTATGCTATGATCTATCTATGAAAGATTAAATTACATTAATTTCTAATTTTGGTTTATTAGTCAGTACATGAATCATCCAACAATGATTTATGTACCGATAGTCAAATCGGCAAATACACTCAGGATGTTATAAGAAGACACACCTGTAGCAGGGTTGAACCAGAGCAGCAACAGTCTACTAATGATGGCGGGAGACTCGAGGTGGCCCAGGTGGAGCAATCGGCACAGGCCCTCTACTATGATCTGACGGTAAGTCGCACACTGCAATCAAATTTTACTAGGTCAGCGCGCTAAATTCAAATTTTTTTTTTGTTTTTGTTGGCATTTACAGATAAAAAGCTCATTGTAAGTTACATAAACAAAAGCTCATTGTAATACTCATGTAGCGTTCATGAATAGGAAGTGTTATTGAGGTACATACATCTATAAACCAAAACAGTCGCCAATAGGTGCGTTCGGTTTGGGCTCGGTGGCGTTTTTGGCGTTAGCAAAATTAGCGTTGATGTAAATCGTTCGGTTAGGGATTTTTGCCCATTTCGCCAATAATGCTACTTTTGCTCACTTCCCGAAACGAACGAAAAAGTAACAAACTGCGGTGCGTCAAATGTCAAACAACATAATTAAGTATGGCGGCAATACTTCGAAAATTCAGAAATTCGCGAGATGTGATTTTTGTTTTGCTTATTCAAACTTACATGTTCTTTGTTTTGCTGTTCGTTCAGATTTAAACATCTGCTTTTGATGGTCAATCACCCACGTGGGTCACTCGTGGCAGTAGTAAGATTGTGAAACACCAAATCACAGACATTACACTACACAATTAAATATAAACATTAAATTACACAATTTTATCCGATTTTAGCAATACGCAATTTGCCTTAAGCACCATCTATTATTAATTGTACACCGTACAAATTATTAAAAAGCTTGAAACTTTAGATTACGCGCAAAATTTGATCAACAATAAAACGTCAAACTCTTAAATGTCACAAAACGATCACAAAGAACCCACCTCCGCAGGTGGGTCAAAATTAACAGTTCACGATGGCATTTTTAGCTGTTTTTAAGCTATCCGAACAGTGAATGAAAACATATAAAAAATGCAACATTTGATCACACATTCTCAAACCGAACGCTGGATGTGATCGTTCTCAGCGTTTTTAACTATTATTTTTGCCACCAGTAGGCTATCCGCACGTACCTAATATATGCACAAGAGTTTGTCAACTAATAATTAAGGTGAAAATCAATTGATCCACTTTCATGCATAGACTGACCACTAATTTGGTTTTTAGGGGTACTTCTTTTTACCTCGTAAACACTACATATTCATTGCCGCTAAATGAGTTTTCGTAAACTAAAATTGAGTAGTTTACCTGTAAATGGCAAATAAAAAGATAAAAAAAAAAATTGTGTGCTGGCCCAGACATTCAGCCTGAACTATTCTGCATTACCATTTGATGATGTTCTGGCCATTCGAGTAAATTCTATTTCGCAGATTTCTTTTCATATTTTCAAAGATCAAGAATTGAAATCGGCCTATAAGTCTAACAGTGGACTATTAAGCTGGCGGATTTCTAAGCCGAACGCACTGCTGTCATCAATCTATATGTATATGAAATCGTAGGCAAACCCGAGCGCTGGTCCGCGCCGTACGATCTGCATTTTTTTCAAATGCTGAAAGCGATATGGTGTGTACCCATTATGTCGTATGCCTTTGTATTATGAGTCTTGATATAATTTATCCCCTTCCTCGGCACGCGCCATCTATCGGATTGGCGCATTGCGACACCGGGTTTGCGACTTTTTTGCGTTTTTTCGCCCGCGACCTTATTCAGGCTCCTTGCCACTCAGGGGTTTGTTTAACCTCAAAACAATGTTATACCGTTTTAATCGTATTGAATCAGCTTATATGCATTTTTAAACATAATACGCGATTTTTTCTTCAAGTTGAGCTTAAAGTTGATGTACATCATTATTGTTAGCGGTCCTTGAACATTATATCCTTATATTTCAATTAAAAAACCAATTATAAGAACACATGAGTATTTTATTTACATTATTGGACCCTAATATACGTTATTTACACCAAAACTTAACATCAATCGATACTTTTATTTTTTTATTTATTGTTGTTCTTCAAGTCCGCAAGTGTCATGAGGAGGCATATGAGGAAAAATGGCGGGAAAAAAAGGCATCGTATTACGAGCGAGATTACGAGAAACACAATGAAGTGGCACATGTTTGATGATTTATCGACAGTATGTTTCACGTTTATGTATGTTTCAGGTTTAGATAAAAAAATTAGCTCATAAAATAACTTGTATAAACATTTAAACAAGTTATTTTATGAGCTAATTTTTTATTATTTTGTATAAAAGTGTCCACATTACTGAAGCATGTTAAATGAAGTGTTGTGTTATTTAATACGTATGCATCGTTAGCCGTTTCCGGCGCGGCTTGGCACCAATGGAACACACGAACAAATGTGCTTTCACCCGTCTTTAGGGAGCAGTAATGTCTCATTCTATTCTAACTTTTTACGACCCGACGACTCAGTTTAAAATTACCAACGATAGTAGTTTTTTTGTAAGGATACTTACAGCACTGTCCACGATTTTGAGAAGAATGTTTATAACGGCGTTCTCGTCTGACTTGATAGCATATGACTCTGATGATGATGTAACTGAAAATAATTATAGCGAAACCATTAAAAATGTTTCCATGAATGAAATAGCCATAGGGGCGTGTACAAATATCTGCGCTGTGCCGCCATTATATGCCATTATTATACTAATTTGCAAACACTTTGCAGCATTCTACGCGCCGCTTCCGAATTGCACACTACTCATAACCACTCCTATATCGTAAGATAATAACTTGTTTTTTGCCAATATAGGCACAACCGACTTCAATCATTGCAATCTATATTAAAAAAACCGGGGTCACATCCGGGGCACCTGCTATATCTAAAGGACGGTAGTAAAAATTGAATTTCTGACTTAAAAGTACGGTGTTCTTACTGTCACCGTTGATAGTGCTGGTCCCAACAGTGCTCTCCACCTGTCTCCACCGCAGTGCTACTGACATTTTCGCCTAGTTTGACGTACCTATACGAGGCGACAGTAAACATTGAATTTAGAGCGTCGGGCATTAATATATACTTACTGTCACCGTTGATAGTGCTGGTTGCAACCGTGCTGTCGGCCGTAGCATTGGTCTCAGTATCAAGTTCGAATACCCTCGCTCCGTGGACGCACAGCAAATCCACGATACAGCGCAGCGTTACTGACACTATCGGCTCGTTGGAGGTGTCTATTAGCTGAAAGTCGAGTTATAGTTAAAGTTAGCTGTTAGTAAACCAGAAATAAACAGATACAATACAAACAACAAATTTTCTATACCTTCATAGGGTGATATGTATAATACAGAACATTTGATCATGGAAATTAGCGTGGTTTTTGCACATTTTGATTAAAGCACAGCACAGGTGTTACTCACGTTTTATTTTAGTAGATTACTGCTCGAAACTAAAGTTTCGATCGCATATGGCGATCTTTTTCTTGATTGGAGTACTAGCACGAGCAGCGAGACGAGCCCGCGCTCGTCTCGCATAGCAGTGCCATAGTACCAGTGCTATGTAGCTCAGTATCTTGAATAAGATCGCCAAATGCGATTGAAACTTGAGTAGCAGTAATCTACTAAAATAAAGCGGGAGTAACACCTGTACTATACTTTAACTAAAATATAAAGAACATGGCCCTTAAGTTTAAATAAACTACTTAAATATTACATAGGATACAATAAATACTATGACCCACTGTGACAAGGACGAGTAAAAATCATTAAAATTCATGTAACGTTATTCCTGCATAGCCTAAAAAAGTGAAATAAAAAAAGTAAAAAATGGTTAAATTACACGTACGTGAGCAAAGAGAAATGGCTTGTTTTCTATTACGAATTCTTTATCCAGCATGCCGTACAATGCGATCGTTTGTAAGGAAGTCTCCAGTACTTCAGGGTTTTGTAATATTTCAACCTGCAAAAAAATACATTACAAAATGTTAGTATAGGCCGTGTCACACAAGTTGGCGAAAGTGAAGTTAGCTACAAGCTGCGCAATATCCAATCAACGCGCGGCGTTGTGTGAGCTTCAGTCAGGATTGGATATTGCGCAGCTTGTAGCTAACTTCATTTCCGCCAACTTGTGTGTGAGCGCCTGCTTCCCCTAATTTAGTTAGTGGGCGATTGTGGGCGTAGTAAAAACTCTCATAAAGCACCGATTACGTTTGTAATTCAATGAATTATTAATAAGACAAGATACGGTCGCGCGCCATTGCACGTTATTCTGTCAAAATCACTCAAACGCACACCCACCAATACAAACACATGCACAACACACACACGCACAACACACACACATACACACACACGCGCACAACACACACACACACACACAAAAGTAGCACTGCAAACCTTGACTCTCATGAGATCTCGTGTATTGCAGTGCTATACACACGTAGGTACACACACAAACTATACATTTCTGCGGATACTGCAGTCAATACTCTTCAGAACAAGTAAATACTATATATTATTTTATTATTATTATATCTTATTCTGCGAATGTAGTTCCCTGAAGGTAAACAGTACCTACAATACAAGCTTTTGCTTAGTGTAGGTTCTGTGTACTAACTAGATTTGTAACCGCTAGCCGATAATATAAATGTGAATATTGAATACTAAAACGCCCCGTCTCTTGTGTTGTTCGGCGCGTCCGTCATCCCGCTAGAGTTGTGCCGCTAGAATCGAGTAGCTAAGTATTAATAAATAATAAATAAAATCCCTACCTCTAGATCCTCGAAAATCATCTTCAGCATAGGCGTGATGGTAGTCAGCTGCGGGGTGTCTAACGCGCTGTTTAGGATCGTCAGACATTTGGTGATGGTCTCTGCGTCTGTCTTCTTCTTCGTGTTCTGAAATTTTAAATAACATCAATCTGAAGCATACATGTACAGGGTTATTCCTAATCAACTAGCATTCTTTTAGGGGCTTATTCTGTACATCAAAACAAAAACTTTTGTTCTGCGACATTTGTCAAAATTAAAAAGAAATCAGCTGTTCCATACATTTTGTCGCAGGTGAACGATATTTTTCTATGGAACATTAATTTATTTTTCTTGAGTTTTGACAAAAGTCACAGAACAAAAATTGTTAGTTTTGATGTACAGAATAAGCCCCTAAAAAGATGCTAATTGATTGGGAATAACCCTGTATAGGCTGTACCTTAGAGTTTCAAAATAGTGGGCTAATTCTATGCTATAGGCAAAATCAAACAACTTGGCGGCTTTGTTAAGTGAGCTTCAGTCAGGATTGGATTATCCGCAGCTTGTAACCGAACATCACAGCCGCCAACAAGTTTGATTCGGCCTATTCTGCGGTCTAAATATCTTGAATAAATTTATCATTCTTTATGAAGCATTACTCCACTTGACGTATAACGGACTTTTAATAATTGTGTAATAAGACTGTTGTTACAAAAATTATTGTATAATTTGATTTTATTATTACGCTCAATGCGTCTATAAATGATTCTAATTCATTATCATTTAAAATCTGCAGTTTCCTGACCCAAGCGTAGAAATAATACTTACAATAACAGGTGGGGGCATCGGAGGCGTAGCTTGCACTGCTAGATCTTCTAACTTCTTTTGTAATTCTTCCACCTAAAAAATAAAGCAGAATACAGTATACAGGGTATCCCGAACGGGTATACAAGGACGAAAGGAGGTGAATCAGACCATCATTATGATCAACTTTAATTATTTTTAACACGCTTTTATTAGTTTCACTTGTATGTTTGCTTGCTTGCTTGCTTGTAAGCTTACAACCTACCCTTTTGAGCTCGATTTTGACCTACTTTGAGCGATCAGATTTTCTTCAAACTTTGCACACCTGTCAAAGACCGATTACAATGCATTTATTAAAAAAAAAAACTTCTAACGACTCCTGAGCGTTGTTTTTGTGTTTTTTTTTAACAATACCTATATTATTTACTATGGGACCAATCTGTAATTTGAGAAAAAAACCGGTATCGGCCGCGTTACGCAATCAACGCGCGGCTTTGTGTGAGTTTCAGTCAGGATTGGTCTATTACATCAGTTAAAAACAAAACAAAGCTCTAAGATTTTTTTTTAAAATTAATTTTGAATTTATCAAGATGAATAAATATATTTGGCTCAATATGTAGTTTATCTCTAGCAATCCTGGTAAAGTAACCTCCAAATTATTAAATAAAGGCAGTTTTACCAATTAGACACACTTTTTAAATGTTTTTTTTACCACATTGTACCTACTAACTGGTCACACTGGTAGGTTATAATTTTTAATTTTAGCAATTTAAAAGATGAATGTTAAAGAATCAGCTACGAATGCAAGTAAAAAAACGGTAGAAGCATTTTATTATTGTTAAACTAGAAAAAATATAAAGCTATATTATTACTTTTCACACAATTTATTTTTCACATTTAAAAAAATGGAGGGATGAAAAAATCTAAATTATTTTTTTTGAGAAGCCCATAAGACAAGCTTTCAAATGACGTTTTTTCATCTTGGTTCGATTTTTCTCTGAATAATATACCACTTGTGGACGTCACCTTTGTAATGATGGTCTTATTTACCCCACTTAATCATCGTTCGAGTTGTAATATTACCTTAGATTTGTGTTCCGCCGCAAGCGCATAGTTTTGAATCCGCACCGCTTCTTCTTGAGCTTCCATGGCCACATTCAGAGACACACGTAGTCGAGCTTTCTGTAACAATTTTAAATTACATTTTATTATGAGTAGCCCTCATGCGCTATGAGTTAGACAAAGGCTAGTTTCTTTTATAACAATAATAAATTAAACAACGGAACGCCTGAGTGGCACTAGTATAAGCATTACAATATTATAGGAATGTGTTAATAATAATTAAATTATCTTCTCTCTAAATTTCATACTAATCATTAAGTTTGATAAGACCCACATCTCTTGTTTCTATCCTGACTTAAGAACAACTGTTCTTTTTTTTTCTGTTTACTGATGTAACATGCAATAGCCTAATTTTAGCAATTTATTCCATCTTTTATTGTATAATGTAGGTATAGTACATAAGTTTTTGTGTAATAAACGAATTTTTTAATCATGGGCGCCGCCAGAACTATTTTATTTACAAATCGTAAGTGAGGTGTAATCAGCAGTGCTCGGTTCTATTACTAAATAGTTAGATACATTAGTTGATTGCACTGTTAAAGTTACATTAGTATTGTACTTGTATTACGTACGTATATAAGTATTACCTGCATCTTAATTTCAGCGCTGTCCACCACAGGCATCGGCAGTATGGGCTCAGGCTCGGGCGGGTCCCGCAGCGAAGTGATCACTCCGCTGATCATCTCTATACGTCGCGACACTTCAGGCACCGCCAGCTCTAGCGCCCACACCAACTCACGGATCACGTCGGGACTGAGGTACCCATAATCACCTGCACACAACAATTTTTAACTCAATTACAGACTGGCTATAAGCGTTCCGGAAGACATGTTCTAAAAGATATTGAAATTCATGAATAAACAGATAGACACACAAAATATCCGAAAATGGGTTGATTAACATCATCGTTAAAAGCAACTTTAGCTTTGAGGCCAAACCGGAATTCGCAAAATATCAAATGATGATTTTGAGTCGTGATTTTGCATGAGACAGCCTTTTTTTCTTGGATGCTGGGTTAGCCCCAAAGAGTTGTTCATAATGTTCTGAATCATGATGGACTGAATCACCTCCTTTGTGCTTAGTATACAAGTTCTAGGTAACCTTGCATACAAAAAAAACCTCACCTGTAAGCACATTGCAGTGACCAGTTTTTGCAGCGAAGTGCGCGACGCCGGATCGCTGACATCGTATACCCTCAGCTAGCTCGTGGAGCACGTACTGACGCGTCCATGTGACGTCCGCTGCTGGACCCTATGTCCAGCAGCGGACGTCACATGGATATGACTTCCCTGTGGATCTCCAATAAGACCGATTGGAAGCGGCTTAAATCCAGGCGGTCTTAATGAGATCATCTATTCTATATACACTCCGCGATTTTTCATACAAAATCTGCTGTCTTACACACACTACACAGTACTTACTCACAGACAACACACATACGCACGATCACTACACGAGCATTTGTGTGCGAAACGTCTATGGCTGTCAGCGATCACCACGACGTGACGACATGCCGCGTGAGTGAGACAGTTGCGTATTCAATTTTGCAAAAATGAATATAAAATGGCATTACTACACAAGACATTGGCGAAATTGTGAAACACCCTCACAGAAGCCACAAACAAGAATTGAATTGAAATTGAAATCTAGTGCTTATAAAAGTAGAACAATTACTTAATTTGGAAGCATTTTAGCAATAAGTATGGTTGAATATCAATAATACGTAACAATAAAACAATACATTTTAATGTTTATCTAAGGATAAGTAAAAGGGACTTGTTTTACATTATTTGGTAACTTTCATATTTTCTTTCAAATAAAGTAGGTCGGCTTACTTTATTTGAAAGAAAATATGAAAGTTACCAAATAATGTAAAACAAGTCCCTTTTACTTATCCTTAGATAAACATTAAAATGTATTGTTTTATTGTTACGTATTATTGATATTCAACCATACACAGCACAATTCTTCCCTATTGTCACAGTCTAAGTATTTTTTATTACAAAATCTACCGGCCAGTGCAGCCCGCGCGCAGAGTACGCGATCGGTACGTGAAACGCGGGGTGGAAGTGAGGAAGACTCAAACGGGTGGGGGGTAACGAGTGACCGTTCTATACGTAGTATTATTATATCTTCTTTGACATGGTCTCCACTCGAGAAATTTCCAAGTCCATCAGTCATCTGTCCTCCATGCTATGTTTCCTATCCACCGCCATTTCAACTTGCCAATCCGCTGGACTATGTCGGTACTATGGTACTTCTACGGATCTTCTCATTCCTGATTCGATCTCGCAGAGAGACTCCGAGCATAGCCCTCTCTATAGCTCGTTGGGCTAGTTAGAGCTTACTAATAAGGCCCATAGTGAGAGACCACGTTTCTGTACCATAAGTCTCTACGATATTGGAAGACTCACCAGTAAGCACATCAGTGACCAGTTCTTGCAGCGAAGTGCGCGACGTCGGATCGCTGACGTCGTATACCTTCAGCATCGCGGCTAGCTCGTGGAGCACGTACTGACGCGTCACGAACCCCACCGGGTCTTCGCTCTCGGACGGACATGGGGTCTGTACGATGCTGAAAGTTGAGGCCTGGTTATAAGTTGGTGATGATAATGATTAAATCGTGTATCTAACAAAGGCAGAGCAGACCAAACAAGAATTTCTTATGCAATTCTAAATTACTCTATGGCTTGCTGTATTTAAACGAAAATCCTAAACAAAAACTTTTGTTTTATAGTTTCACACAGATCTCCACTGAAGATTATGAACATTTTGATAAACATCACTTCGATAGAATATCGACAAAAAATTCAAACAAGAATACAATAAGAATAGAAAAAATATAAGTCGTGGTGGTCTAGAGGTAGTAACACCCGCCTTACAATCGTGAGGTCGTGGGTTCAAATCCCAATCCGGTACCAATGAGTTCTTTGGAATTTATGTACGTAATTTCACACCACTGGCTTTTCGGTAAAGGAAAAAATCGTCAGGCAACCTGCAATCCGTCCATAGAGTTAATGGCGTATGTCAATCCACCAACCCGCACTGAGCCAGCGTGGTGGATATGGCCCAATCACCCATTGTGGGTAACCCTCGTTCTGCAGTGGACTATTAAAAAGGCTGGTACAGTACAGAAAAAAATACAACGACGTATGGATATACATTAGGCCCAATTTTAAACGCGCCATCGTAATTTTAATAGCAATCTATAATACTGTTTTCTCTTTCAAATGCAAATAGTGAAAAAGAAACAGGAACATTCTAAATTGCTATTAAAATTATGATGGCGCCTTTAGAATTGGGCCTATTTTACATTCAACACCAGTGACACGATCTCGTCAGTACTAGCTCGTAGTCCCGGCTATACACAGACGCGGATAATATAATTAACCACTTGCCACACAAAAACGCAAGTCCAAATGTGGTGCCTAAAAATCGGTACTACGCGTCAATACTGCTCCGCAATCCTCCCGGCACCTCCACCACTTTCTTCGTCCAAGTTCCATACTCACGCCCTAATATATCCAGTGAGAACCACTAGATCAGGCAGTATGGTCTCCAAAGTCTCGTCATCTTCGATCTTCTGCAGGTGCTCGGCCAGATGGCGCCAGTACCACGCGGTCTCTTTGTTGAGCTTCTCGCCCGGGATGAGACGGAGACTCTTCTCTGTCGGCAGCCATTCTAGCAGCTCCGATAATGGGAGACGCCTGTGGTGAAAAAAAAGTTTCAATATGAAAGTTTTTGTTGGAACACCTACCGATCGGTACATTATAGGCTGAATCATACAACTTGGTGGCTGTGTTGTTAGCAACAAGCTGTGGATAATACAATCCTGACTGAAGCTCACTTAAGCTGCAGCAAAGATTTTTTTATTTTTATTTTTTATTTCGAATAGGTTCGCGTTTGACTACACACTGCCTGATGTTAAGCAGATGTGCGGTCTAGGGTGTAGCACGCTTACCTAGAAGATACCAATTTACTCGGGATTTGAAGACACCCACGTTGTACTTTAACGGGAAGACAGACCCAGGCAAACATTCCGGCTGTTCGTATGAGGATTCGAAACGCTTGGTTCTGACGCGCGGAATGTCCACAATAAAAGGGTGGCGCTTTGGTCGCGTCTGTCTAGCCGTACGATAGAAGAGAGGGGCAGGGGGGACCAGATTGTGCAACTCCTGGGCGCACTCTCCGAAGTGTATCCGGTAAAAGGCCGACAAACACGCTACCTTGCGACGATGCTCAAGAATTTGCAGCTGTGACTTAGTCAAGGTGTCGTTGTCAATCAGCCTCCTGGCTCGCCTCTCAATCGACTCCAGAGCCTCCAGTTGATATTTAGCAGAGCCATCCCAAAGGTGAGAGCAGTATTCCATGCAAGACCTGACTTGTGCTTTATAAAGACTAAGCAGTTGCTCAGGTGTGAAATACCGTCTCACCTTAGAGAGAACACCAAGTTTTTTGGAGGCATAGGATTGGGTTATCCGCAGATCGTAGCTAACTTCATAGCCGCCAAGAAGTTTGATTCGGCCTATATATTATCATGCTTATTAATATCTTCTTTTCTGATTCTCGTAGAGTATGAAAAAAAGCTTTTTTCATCAAATCTATTCGAAAAGAACTACTTGGTTCACCTTTAAGTGTGTCCAAAGGTGGTGTATTCTTTAAGAAATTTCAAAAAGAAAGTGCGCCGGAATCATCTTTGCTGCGCACTTTTTGAATTTGGAACAAATAAGTGCACCAGAATCATCTTTGCCGCGCACTTTTTGAATTTGGAACAAATAAGTACGCCGGAATAATCTTTGCCGCACACTTTTTGAATTTGGAAGTATTTGTAATGCTAGTGTTCAGCGCCAAGAAAATGAATGAAAAGAATGTAAATATAAGTTTTCATTTGTTTTATTATTAGCTACCATTTAATTTCAATTTAGTTGTTACTATACGTTTTATTAAATAATAACATTACAATAAAATATAAGGAGACTTTTAGAGTGTACCACTCGGGCGCAAAATATATTTTTGGCTAGGGCGACGTACTTAGAATCCCTCGCTACGTTCAGGTTTCTACTAAAAAATCCCTCAAAAATAAAGCGCTCTCGCCGTAAAAATTTTGCTCCCATATGATACAATCTACTATTGTGGCTTGTATTAGATATTGAAATTAAAGCATAATCAGGACAGTTCATCGCGCAATTTTGAGCTTCTTTTTTTTGGAGACTTTGGAGAACGCTACCAAAGACGAAATGGCCCAAAAAGCACAACAAATGATAGTAATATTTTGACTTACTTGAAGAGAGACTCTAGTAGTTTCCCAGCGACGTATTTGGAGTCTTCAACGTCGTTCTTATTATCGAGGCGTATAGCTTTCAGCAAGTCCACGATGTTCCCTTTGAAAGAGGCGAGCCAGCCGGGGATCAAAATTTCTTCTACTACGCGACGCACGCGTTGACTTCGCTCTGTCAATCCAACCTGAGAAACCATAGTGAAAACACTGATTATTTTCATGGTACAGGCCGAATCATACAACTTGACAGCTGTGATGTTAGCTACAAGATGTGGATAGCCCAATCCTGACTGAAGCTCACTTAACAGTTGCGCGAAGATTGGGTTATCTGCAGCTTGTAGATAACATCTCAGCCGCCAGGTTGTATGATTCGGCCTATATTATTCGCACGCAGCGCTTACGTGTGTTGACTGCCTCGGTGGCTCAGTGGTTAGTGAACCTAACTTCTGGATCAAAGAGGCGTAGGTTCGATCCCCACGCAGGGCAAATATTTATGTGATGAACATAAGTGTTTTGCTCTGTGTCTGGGGGTCAGAGGCCGTGTGTAAGATGTCCCTAAAAATTATTAAAAGAATATAGATACCTATTTACTCGGGATTTGAAGACACTCACGTTGTACTTTAACGGGAAGACAAACCCCAGGCAAAGCGTTCCACAATCCGGCTTTTCGTATGAGGAATGAGGAGTCGAAACGCTTGGTTCTAACGCGCGGAATGTCCGCCATAAAAGGGTGGCGCTTTGGTCGCGTCCGTCTAGCCGTACGATAGAAGAAAGGGGCAGGGGGGACTAGATTGTGCAACTCCTGGGCGCTCTGAACATAGTTCTCTCTATAAGATGTTGGGCTACTTTGAGCTTACTAATACTGGTCGAAACTTTCGACTAGAGACACTGAAGTATGTCAGTGCCTCTAGTGGTATATAATAAATACTTCACGAAGTTTTCCGAACGCCGCTCCGCAGAGTTGGATTCGGCGATTGACCTCTGTGGAATATCCTGCACTACATGTCCTTGGTAGACGTACAAGTTAATAACTTCAATAACCGAGCTCCGTTTACCTTGAGCGTCAAAACTCGCTGCCTGACTCGCAACTGCGTGACGTTGATAGCGGAGATGTAGAGGAAGGCCGCTCGTCGGACCGCCTCGTCCGAATCACGGAGACGCTCTATCACGTATGGCACGTTGCGGTTGCACTTCGCTATGGTCATCACTATGGCCCTATAAAATAAAAGGATAATGTTTAGTACTTCTTCGAGTCAATGTTTCTAGTATACTGAGCGCCACACAAATTGGGACATGAGATGTTAGCCACAGATGACACTTCGCCGTAATTGGCTAATTATTGCGCATGTGTGCACCATTCCGACGATGCGTGTCGTAGTGCGCAGGGAGCGCGCGGGAGGCATGAGGTTGGCGGGCGGGTGTGCCCGGCGTCTCGTCTCTCTGGCTCCCGCGAATGCCTATATTTTGGCTTTTGCGCAGTGATCTGCGCATAACTTCCCATCGGTCGATTTGTGTGGCGCTCAGTATATAAGTTGGTTATTCATAAACAATGACATGTAAAAAAAATCAGACATTTTGGGAAAAGGTGATTTCAAATTTAGTTATAATACATATTACATATAGAATGCAGTACAAAATAAGATTCAGTCGAAAAATACTGGAGATATTAAATTTGTGTTAGTTAAGAGTTTTTTTTTTATCTACAAGATAGTTTCTGTATTCAGTATTCAGATACAGGGCACGCAGGACAATAAGTTAATGCAAGTATGAAAGCCAGAACAGTTGAGAGTTTGGCTACTGCAATGAAACCTATTACATGGATCTCTGGCCTAATTGTTTCTATTACCCGCTTGATATTTAAATCGAGGATTAAATTTGTAAGTTTATCTATTTATTTGTTTATAGGCGAGCAGTATAAACTGATGTGCCTATATCAAGCAGAGTGGAATAAAATTAGTATTTATCTGTCAAGGAAATTTTTTCCTTCTTTATCCAAAGATCCAGTTTATTCTTAAATGTGTTAATAGTCCTTGCTGAGATTACATCCTCAGACAACCTGTTCCAGTTGTAAACCACTCTGTTGCTGAGGATGTGGTGTGCAGTGTTGGTTTGTGAAGGTGTAGGCTGTAAGAGGAACTTATGGCGTCTGCTGTCGCGTATGTTGTCCTTCAAGGTGTACATGTCGTGAATAGGTGTAACATTTTTGTTTATAGCTTACCTTCTAACAGAAGAGCTCAAGTCGCAGCTCATATGAAAGCGGTAAGCTGTAGTGACTTCATCGTCAGGGTCCATCGGATTCTGGAGGCGCTGCAGCGCCAGTGCTGCGCGACAACGCACTGCACCGCGCGCGTCTTGGAGTCTTTGCATCTGTAATTAAGATATACCTGTATATTTTCAACAGAAGCAAATTGAAGACTCTGCTTTAATGAATAATTTTGCTTCATCTGTCTGAATGTTGTTTTCTTTCCATTAAATTCTGACCTGGGAAGTAAGCAACTTCTGGCAGAGGTCATCATCAAGCGAGGCATCTTCTCCCATAGAAGACAGTACAGCAGCTAGCAGCTGGGTTGCTCGGTACCTCACCGACTGGCCTGACACACACTGACACTACAAAATACAAACAAGAACAATTCAATAACAGTCCAGAATAAAGTATACATCACCCTCTTTAACATATTCATCAATAGTGAACCTGGTCATAGGCCAAATCTTACAACTTGGCAGTTGTGACATTATCTACAAGCTGCAGATAACACAATACTCGCACAGCAATCAAGTGAACTTCAGTCAAAATTGCCATCAAAAATCATAGCCACTAAATTATAAGATTCAGCCTGTATCTTCTATTATGAGCTAAACCTTTGCTTTATTTAATGTGTCTAAATCTTAAACAGATTAACAACCAGCCAGGCTAGTATGATCGCCGCTCGCCACAAATTGTTTCTTTCATAATGTCAGAACAAGACAGAGTTATGGCAAAATATATATCTGTCACTTTTTCAAACGTCAAAATGAGTTCTTTTCGTGGTCGCATACTTGACTAGCAGAACAGCCTGTAAGACTAGCCTGTATGTATACAGTAAATGCAAGCTAAAATATACATCTTATTTAGAACAGTATAAAAGTTAGTAAAAACACAAAACTTATAGGAAATTAATTCTCTGTTCAAGTGTCCCAATAGCTAAATTTAAAAACCATGACCAAAATTAAAAGATCAGTGAGTAATGCTTTTACTTTTCCAGTCTGATTGACAGTTGATACATACCTTGAGTATAGGTTGAATCATACAGGTTGATGGATGTGAAGTTACATAAAGCTGCGTGTTGATTGGGTTTTGCGCAGTGTGTAGCTAACTTCACATCCACCGACTGGTATGATTCGGTCTATATGCAATAACTCAATTTCATACATTCTATTTGTAAGACAATAAGTAAGGTTGGTGGCCTGAGGTTTTGACAAAATTAAACTGTCTTAAAATTAAAATTAGTCTTAACTCATTTTATTCGACTCTGCTTCATATAGACACATCAGTATACACTGCTCGCCTAACATATTAACTCACTTCAAATATAATGTCAATTATGAACAGCAAGAATTCCTCTTCGTCATCAAGAGAGGTGCAAAAAGTAGCAACAAACTGCACAACTCGGTCCACATTAGCACTGGTATCACCAAAAGTGAATAGATAGTAAAGTGCATTTTTGAAACTTTCACGGAATGATTCTTCGTCAAGCTGAAATATAAGGAGTTGGGGTTTTACATTATTTTAGGAGCTAGGTATATACTACTTTCCGAAACTACTGTTCCAACTTCATACTATCAAGCAAGTTGTCCTTACCTTCTTATAAAGTTTTACCATTTCTTTAACATACTTCTTATGCTGAACTACATTGTATTGCACATTTTGGAATATCTTGAACATTACTGGATTATTACGAGGATTTGGTTTTTGGGCCGCCGCCGGCACCTCGGAGATGCTTGGAGGCATCTTCTAAATCTACACAGTATTTCCGATATGTAAACTATATATCTGTAACAGTTAATGTGTCTTCTAACTTGTCTTCTATGGCTGCAATTTGTTTTAAAAATCTATAATATTTATTCCATTGCAAATATTGTAGTAAGCAGTTACAATTCACATAAAATTAGAAATTCAAAACAAACATTCAAATCAGAGATCACTAAACCGTTTTCGTTACGTTCCGAGTTATGACTGTAGATATGACGTTAGAGTGCTATGTCCCAAATAGCGACATTAGCGGTCAGTGCCGCGAAAAAGAATCAACGTAGAAGATTTGAAAGTCATTCATACAGTGTTGGTATATTTTTCCGCTACAGATTAAAATATTATCCAACAGAGAGTTGTAATAGCTCTGAGAGTATTTCGGACCAAGTAGCTTCATGGTTTGACGGGTTTGACGTTTGAATGACATCATGTACATTTTTTCATCCTCTCTAGGCAGATTTTAGTCGTATTTTTTTCTATTTGCTAATGAAAAAAAATTGAAGAAACAAGTTATGGAAGAAATAAAATGACACCCCTCCCCTAACATATTAAAAATATCGATCTTAGAAAAAGTTATTGGAAACCAGAGTTTTAGGAAATCACCATTAAGTACGGTCTATCTAACCAAACGGAGTCGACATTGCAAAGCGTACCCCTCTGCCAAAAGTACGCGACCGGCGGCGGTCATGCTCGTTAAGGCTCCATCACACACAGGCGGTACGAGCGGTATAGCGGACGGGCGGGCAACTGTATTTTACTGGTTATCTAAGAAGGGCTCACACAGTTCCGGTCGCGGCTCGCGTTTGTAAACAATTGCCCGCGCCTCACCACGCGGTACCAGCCGAGCGGTACGGCGGACGGGCGGTTCGGGCGCGGGCGTAGTTATGCTACTGAGCACTAGATGTCATGCCGGTCGTACAAATAGTGATGGGACAGTTTTAAGAATGTGAACAATTTATCAATATTACGTCACTCGTTACACTCGTTTATTTCACTTACCGATTTTTTTAGATATAATTAATAGATAATACCTATAATTTTATTTATAACAAAGATTAGATAGTAATTCATACATACATTGCAAATTAAATAAAAGCTTTTAAAAATACTAGTTTCTACTAAGTAGAAACTAGCTGTATTCTTACTATCTAACTTCTTTGTAGTTATACAGATCATTTGCTTGTCCTATACTAAGCCGAATAGCGGTGACGTAAGACAATCATTATGAACAACTTTTAGTATGGAGCCCACTCAGAAAACAAGAAAAAAATCATAATTGCCGTTCGGAATCAACAAAATGTATAAAACAGCTGATTTTTCTTTTTGACTGAAGTTTGACATAACCAAAGAGTTTGGATGGAGCTCCAACAGCTCTATGGTGCTATTGCGGTCAATTGTGATTTTATACAATTAACCGCGACCTTTTTTTTAATTTCGTTTTCTCATAGTAAACGGTGAAGAGACGATAAAAATTGAGTTACGGCATGGTAATAACTAGTAGTTCTACAGACAGTAGACTGCACAAGCACCCACCAAGGACTATAAAAATGCATTTATTATTAGACATTGTAGTAACAATACACATTTAAATATGCTTTGTGTAACTATGGATAAACAAATTATTATTGTCTGATTTACTTACGCCTTCAGAAATATTAATAAAAACACAATAAATGTCTTGTTTCTATTTATTAAATTATTAAGAGTAGTTAGCAGGTCGTAAGTATAGATTTATTTTCTTTCTATTCTATGTTAGAGCCATTCTAACATCATCGAATACGAGAAAAACTTAGCTGTTCCACACATAATTGCAATCAACAAAATGTATAAAACAGCTGATATTTCCTCTATTCCGGATTAGCACCATAGTAAAAGTTGTTCATGTGTGATGGTCTGAAGCACCTCTTCTTGCACAGCTGGATTGTTTTTAGTTTATCAGTCTCTGGCAGCGGTATGACAAGCATTTTTTTAGTTTCGAGTTAGAAACCGTCTGTAAGATATTCCCCTAATGGACATTCCTGTTAATCATATATATTCGTGTATTTAAATCTATTTCTAGAGTTGCTGATGATTCGAGAATTGCATAGAAAGAAAATTAAATTTTACTACCTACGTGTGTCCACGTAGTAGAAAATTATTTTGTAAATTATGTAATTTCGATAACTTTATCACATTCTGAAATACTGTCCCATCACTATTAGAACTACCGGCATGACGCCACCTAGTGTGAAGCGACAGAACTTTAAAAGATAGTGCCATCTAGTGCTCAGTAGCAAAACTATGCCCACGCCCGTACCGCTCGTACCGCGCCCGCCGACCGCGTGGCGTCCGGACGGGCGGGCGGACACGCGATCTAGGGCTGCCATCAAATACTGTAAATTACTAAATCTTTTATAGTTGCGTCCTGTAAGATCATGTCTTTTAAGGCTGATGACCAGAAATATTTGCAGCCTTTGCGTTTGTTATGATAGCTGGAAAAATACGGCAATTTCATATCAGAAACACGGCAATGAATTTTTATTTGATGGCAAGTTCGCCGACCGCGCCCGCGGCAGTGTGTGCAGGTACTGCCGTACCGCCGTACCGCCCTTTACCGCTCGTACCGCTCTACCGCTCGTACCGCCTGTGTTTGATGGAGCCTTTATATAAAACTATATAGTTGACGTGCGATCGGCGCCATTCATTCCATCTTATCACAAAAGTTTTACGCACGCTTTAGCACGCACATAATTTAATTTGTTTGTTAATATATGGGTACAAATGCCTGAATTAAATTAATTTTGAATTTTTAGCAATTTGTTTATGTCAATGTCAATGTTTAACAGTACAATGCAGTACAAATTGCAGTTGCACGGTTAAAGTCTCCATTACACACAGGCGGTACGAGCGGTATAGCAGACGGGCGGGCATCTGTATTGTACTGGTTATATAAGAAGGGCTCACACAGGTCCGGTCGCGGTACTGCCGTACCGCCCTTTACCGCTCGTACCGCCTGTGTTTGATGGAGCCTTAAACCGTGTTTCTTAACGCATGGTGTATCTTTTGTGGTGAGGCGGATTTATTTTGGTTGGGAGTGCGTAAACCTTTTTTTCATTATTCTGAGGCGTAAACGCACCCTAGTATACGTGTTTATACTCTATGGTGATTAGTTTCCGGCCGGGCAAATTGGCGCGTACTAATAGCGGAAAAATCAAACGAAATATTTTTTGTATTTTTTGTTTTGTGTAAAAGTTTATTGTGCTAATTGATAATACCAATACACAATACAAAATAACTTACAATAAATTATTACTTATGTACAAATCACATGGTAATGATTAATTAAATCAATCGATTTGACTATAAAAATGGTGTGATGTAAAAATATTTAGATAATATTATGAAGCTAATAATTATAATGTAAAAAGTTTATTCTGTTGTTATTACAGCAAATTAATAATATGATATGATAAAATTACTGTTACATTTTAATCAAACAATCATAGTTAAAGTTAAACATTTTAAATATAGTAGTGTTTATAATAATGATGATTCGAATATTTTAAATTAGGTATTCATGATCATATTTTTTTGTGAAATAAGTAGTCGTCACAGTCGCAACTATGACGCTATCAAATACATTTGAATAAATCATTTCTTTGAAAGTGTACAAATGAATTTGGTGGTAAGTTATTTATAATTAATTTTCTATCTATTTAGAAATTATTACGAATATAGTCATGGATGTTGTTGGTACAACAAATACATTATCTAGTGCTTTGTTTGATAAAGTAGATAGTATTCATGCCCACTATTATAGAACTATCCATTAGCACTTAAACGTTGTTAATTTTGTAAGATTTAAAAATATGTACCGCATTATAACTTATAATTTGATACAAACATATATTATAGATTATTTAATTTAATATTACTCAGAAGGTAATATTAGGTTAAATTGAACGCGCGCCCGTCCCGCTACAGCGACCGCACTCACAACGGAATTTCTACTTACAGCATTTGACAGAAATGCAAATCGTGCGACGAGGGTGAGGTTATTATTTATACAAGTTCATACAGGGTTATTCAAAAATGGAGTACTAACTAAACCAAAAGAGTCATTCAGACCATAATTAAGAGCAAACATTACTGTGGGGCCAACCCGGAATTCGAGACAAATAAATCAGCTAAGTACATCATACATTTAGGTACTCGATTCCGAATCGCAAAATTTTCGTTTACAAGGTTCAGCTGTTTTTTTTAACGAGTGCCGAGTTGTCGCCGCTACAAAAGTCGTTCAAAATAATGGTCTCAATGACACCCCCTTCGATACTTAGTACTTATATTTATATTGTTTTTTTCACTCTTCTGCGGGAAAAAAAATTCGTTTACAAGTTTCAGCTGATTTTTTATCGAGTTCCAAAATGTCGCCACTGCAAAAGTTGTTCAGAATAGTGGTCTTAATCACACCCCTTTTGGCTTTTAGTACCTACATCTTTTCTCACTCGTCTGTGGTATAAAATATAATGATGACTGCGGCACGTGCGGTGCATGCGACGTGGACGCGCCCAACTCTTGTCTTCAAAAGTACGACAGTGCGAATGAGATAGCTGGCGATAGTATTATGGTTCTACTCCAAATCGTTAATAAGCGAGTCGAGTTCTTGCTGCAGGCTCATGGACTCTTCCTTCTGCTTCAACACGTCGTCTTTCATGCGGTCTACGTTGGCCATGAGCAGGGCGTTGCCTTTTTTCAGGGCGTTTACACGGGTCTCGTGTCGTTTGAGGCGCGTTTGCAGGTTGTCTTTCTTCTTTGGCAATGGTGCGTCCTGAAAACAAACAATTTTTTTTTTAGAAAAGAGATCAGATGTATAAAGAAAAATATGAAGGTCCATATGTCAGCAAAGGCAGCCGGATGAAAAATTAATATCATTGTGTTAGTTTATTTTTGTTTCCAACAGAGGCCTTCCTTAGTAGGTATGAGTTAAGTAACTAAAAAAATAATAATATCGAAATCGATTTAAGGTTACGCTTCAATTATTGTATCGTCTACAAGGTTCAAATGATATCACATATAAAGCGGGTCAAAATCAAATTCAAAGAGGTCGGTTACAAACAAATATATATACATTAGGTACTGTGCCGCGGTGAAACTAATAAAAGCGTGTGAAATATAAAGTACCTAATAAGGTTATTTGGGTAGAAATTTGCTATCACGCAATTTATCAGCCGATTTCAATAAAATTTGATGAAAATGTTTAATACTTAGATATATCTTAACAAGATTTGCGAGTAGGAACATCGAGATATAGGCTCATGAAGATTCAGTTAAACAGATCCGAGGTCTACTGTTCGGAGAACTTGGTAGTTTTATAATAGAAAATATAGATCTCACCTCCGGTTCACTTTCACTCTCGGTTTCACTCTCCGTGTCTTGTTCTGTTTCCGTCTCGGTCTCCTCTTCCGACTCGCTCTTCTTCTCTTCTTCCTCGGACTCCTCTTCTTCTTCGTCGTCCTCGTCCTCGTCATCGGAGCCGACCTCCTTCATCATGGCGGCCATTTTGTCTACCTCGCGTTTCAACTCCTTGTATTTTCGCTTCTCCTCTCTGCAATTTAGAGAACAAGAGCTGTGGTAATATCTTGGACTTTACCCCCGATCCTGAACTAAGGACTTCTTTGGACTATAATAATGTACAGATTTTATCTTTCCGGTTAAATAAATATCGTGAACAAACCTGCAATACATACCTACATCTGTATCCATAAAAATCAATAGCGCTATACGCTATAGAATATATGAGTTTACCAACCCGCACTAGGACAGCGTGGTGGATATGGGCTAATCGCATTGTAGGGAGTGTACTACTAAATACTCTATGCAGCACAGTCATTGAACGTGTACAAAGAGTAAGTATCTATACATCTTTTATCATTGAGTATTATCATAACTTCAACGAGCAGACGTATGCAGACAGTTTCAGTTGACGATTTTTGATGAAAACTATGAAAAATTTCAAGAATTATTTAGCTTACTTGAGTGCGGCTTGCTGATTCTTCAACGACATCTTATAGCCCATCCTTTCTCTTTTCATGTTGTCTTGCTTCTCCTTCAAGTGCCGGATTTTATTTCTCATGTTGCGGACCTCCTTCTCCATTCGTTTCTGTTTTTTTTCTTCGCTTTCCTCCTGGAACGTTGAAAATGAAATGTAAATAACGAGACAATAGCTTTAAGTTTATTTTTAAATAGTGCCACTTAGTATAATTTCGAAGGACTAGGAATGGTAGTGGCAACATTCCTGGGGTAACGCTTGTGACGAACGCTGCTGATTGGTTCCAAGGAGGTTTCAAGTGCATCGCATGACTGGCCGAAGGGCGGGAAAATGCGATGATGACTTGACAGATGTCACTAGAGAGTTTGAAAAGAGAGCTGGTTCGGAGAGGTTATGGCGAACTGTGATTAGAATGGCTCGAGTTGTGATTCTTGATAAAACAGTGGCAGCGTGCGTTACGCTGCGGAACGCCATGTCCTTCGCTTAAAGTTTTCTCTATAATTGTAATCATACGTAATCTTCTGTGAAATAAACTGATTGTTCGTGACGTCGCAATTTATCTCCTCGCCCGCTTAACCCACGCCACGCCACACTGAAGTATTGTTGGGTCAGATGGTATAAAATAATTACCACATTGAATCACCATAACTGATGCGGATCCTTATATGGATTCGACATAAATATTATGAAATTAAGTCATAAATGAGTTAAAAATTTGATTTTTGATTAAAGATTTGATGTTGTCTGTCATGCGACCTCGGAGAGTAAGCTAAGATTCCTTTTGTGTTTTATACTTTAGACTTAATAATTTAAAAAATATATATATATTTTTAGGGATCACCGAAGTTAAGGAACGTTTGGCACAGTTAGTCTTCGGATGGGTGACCGCCAATGGCATTGACAACTGTAGCGCTACCATGGCTCGTACAATTCGTTAAATTGCGAGAACTCGGTCGTTTTCATTATTTAACCATGTCAGAAGTCTTCGGAACTCGGGCTTATAAACTCTGACTCTCTGGGCTCTACGAACTTACCTACTTACTTAGCTATCTTAGGGAACGTTCCGCACGGTTAGTCTTCGGATGGGTGACCGCCAATAGCATTGACAACTGCAGCCCTGCCGTGGCTCGTACGATTTGTTAAATTGGAGACCTCGGTCGTTTTAACCGTTTAGCCATGTCAGAAGTCTTCGAGCTTATAAACTCTGACACCCTGGGCTCAACGAACTTACTTAACTATCTTAGGGAACGTTCCTCACGGTTAGTCTTTGGATGGGTGACCGATAATAGCATTGACAACTGCAGCGCTACCGTGGCACGTACGATTAGTTAAATTAGAGACTTCGATTATTTTAAACGTTTAGCCATGTCACAAAATTTCAAGCGATTAAAAAGCTCTGAATCCCTGCCTATACCAACTTACTATGTAATATTTTTTTGTTACACTCTATAATAATTATTTCGATATTTAAGTTCATATTAATTATTATATGTATTATAAGTATAAGTAAATTTTACCTCTTCTTCGTCGGACACCTCTTCCTCTTCAAAGCTTTCGTCTTTAGTGACGGACAGCTGTTGCCTGATAGCATGACTCGATCGCCTGGATCCAGCGGTCGGCATGATACCCTAAAATTTCAAACGTTTTTTTAACACAAGCATGAAATAGTTGTCGTAAAGATACACCTCTGGAAGCTTTACATTTTTTAATTTATAAAACGTGCCATGATTAACTAAAGAGGAATAAAACTAAGTCTTAAAAAACAGTCTTATGTTTTATTTTGGAGAATTTTACTCATTATCTACTTTTTAACCACATAATTATATTAAGTTCATGACACCTAAAAACATCTTTAAAAAAAACACCGAAATATTTACTGGAAATTGCACGAACATCTTTTTGCCTGATTTGATTTTGTATCATTCTGAGCTCATCATTTTAGCTTCTTAGGAATGAGCAGCTCCGTAAATGAATAAAGCTATATCCTCAAGTGGAGACCACATACCAGCAAGCTCTGCTTAGGAAATCTACTGGCAAAGTGGACAGAGGACCTGATCAGGAGCCCGCTGGATGCAAGTTACTTCTAATTGCAGAATCTAATTGGAGATCAATTGACATGTATATTTTTATTTATCGATTAACAATCTGTACCTGAAAGGGTTATTTTCGTGATAAACATTTCAAAAATTTGTCGCGAACGCAGGACTTGAACCTGCCTCTCTCGGATCACTAGCACGATGCTATCCCAACTAACCTAGTTCGCATCCTGAAGGCGCCAAATTTGTGAAATATTTATCATTTCTAGTAACAAATTATAGCGTTGGCGGCGCCACCTGTGATACCCGTCTGTATCTGATCTTTATGGAAGGCTTACGTTAACTGAGATGAAAAATCTTATGGAAGTTAATTCATACCTCATCTACTAAGTTAGTATAAGCAGCATTAGTATAAGCATTGTTGTTAGCGTCAGAAGCGGTTTTTCTCAGAGCCTGTGCTTCCGGCGAGTTCACATCAATTCCCAGCAACCTACACTGTTTTTCAAATTCTTGTTGTCGTTTTTGGAAGAAAGACATCGGTTCTTCTGATTGGTACATATCTTCTACGTTGCCCTGCAATTTGGTTAGTGAAGCGATATATCATATAACATTAGTAGAAGAAAGCTTTGTTTTAATTTCTTTACCATAATTTTAGTAGCTTCATTGATCGTACAAGATAGAGTTATATTATTATGAGTTGGTTTTGCGTCAAAGCTGCCATCCATATTTTACTGCAAAAAGCCAAACTTGCGAAATACTGTAAATTTTATACCTGCATAGCTTGTTCCAGTTTCTTTTCCAATTCAGTATTCTTTCTCTTCACCTCTTCTAGTTCTGTTATCGCATCGTCTCTTTCTTCAGCTGCTTTGAGGTATTGTTTCTCCAAATTGTCAGCGGTTTCTTTTGCTTTTTCAACCTCCATTTTTAGGTTCGTGACCAGTCTTTCATCATAAGCATCTGTTACTGATATGACAGTCTTGTGCTGTTCTTGCTTGATAATTGCTCTTTCTCTAGCTACTTCTGCCTCTAAGTTTGCTATCCTAGTAAGGAGACGCTTGTTTTCTCTCTCTTGAGCTTCTTTGTTTCTGAAATGACGGTGATTAATTATTATTATCGATGAATGTTATTAATTATTCTTGTAATAATAATTTACATGCAAATATATAGATAACATTACTAGTAAATTTTACCTAAGTTCGATAGCAAGAAGCTGCTTTGTGGACTGCAGATCATCTCTGACTTTGTCAATGTCGTCCATCTCATCGATTTCCTCTTCTTCTTGTTGCTGGGGAAGCTAAAAAAAATTATTTATGTTTTTTTAGCCGATGCATACATCTTAACATTTAAACGAGCAATTATTATAAGTGCATAAGTGTATTTATTTGTATTGTATGTTTGTGTTTTAATACAACGATTTTAAAGAAATTTTGTAGTTGGCTGGTTCTAAAAAAAATGCCGATTTTGATGCAGAGTAAAAAATTGTCTAGATGTGATTTGTATGATATCACATCCAATTTGTTGTGTAAAAAATAGTACTTTTCACTACAAGGCATCAAGCGATAGGCAGTTTTTCATTATTTACTTCTTTTTTTTTAATTTGACTGATTTTTTTCGCAAATTAATGCTTGGTTCTCTAGTACAAATGGTCCATATTAATGTGGACGATAAAGTAATATCCGTCGTGTAGAATAATATCTTGTAATTAATGTATCAAAATTTTCTCTTCCGCGGCTAGCAGACGGCTGAGGCAACGTGGCAGTAGGGGTACGAACTTCGTATAGAGTTAGTGTTGCGACCGATCGAAAAAAATTGAAGGTGATATAGAAATTATTCCTAACAAAAACTTTTTTTTCTTCCACGCTTTCTCGATTTAAGGGTTATAGATTATATAGATTGTAGCCTAGACTTTCATTAATGCATGTTTCATTCCATTTTGTTAATTCTCTAATGTACAATATTTCATATTTATAACAGTCTCACACTCGATCCTTGGACACGCAGGTTAATTAGAAAATATGGGATTGCAAACATCAATTAAAGCTCTAAATTTTACTATAGAATTTATTGATTTGTTTGCCTTCACGCAGCGGATGTACTTTCAAATGTTGCTAAGAGTTGCGGTGTCATACATCGGGGAAAAAAAAACTATAACTTCAAACATTAAGGCTGATGAAATCGGCAATTATTTGAGATTTGATATTTTATTTACAATCAGACATTATTAATTTTTGTTTCGACCTCGGTAGCTTGGTAGCTCTCTTAGTAAGAAAGCTTATGGAAAATGGTAGGTGAATCTTCATGGTAGATAGATACTTACGGTGGGTACTACATCGCCATCTTTGTTGAGATTCACACCTGAAGGAGATGCTGCAAGGTTAGCCTGTGACATAGACTTCTGTACTTGTTCTTCTATAGTCATCTGTCTCCTGAACTTTCTCAAACCTTCTAGATTCGGTTTACTTCTGTCATTAGTTTTTGTCTTCTTTAGTTTTATTCCTTTGGAGATCTCAGTAAGAAGCTGGTTATGTGAGTTGGGTTTCTCTGATTCAAATATGAATTGGTCCTTGTTCTTCACTACTGATGTTCGCGTGATTATGGGACTTGATCTGGAAATGGAAACATGAACGTTAAGTTTCTTTGAACAACTTTATTTTCGGATTTGGATTCGGATAGACAATTTAAAACTGCTACCAGAGATACAGTTTGCCTTCACTTTCTCGAATGATCTCTAGCCGTGGAGTTCTTTATTGTTTGATTTGCGTTGCAGTAATAAACAAATGAATACAATATGGTACACATATTAACGAAAATAATGCCAAGTCGATGGGTTATACATAATTATGAAGTACAATAGCGACACGAGCGCTCGCTCGCCTACCTACGGTGTCGCACGAATTACCGTTGTTTACTTAGGGTAAGTCCCGGATAGATGCCGCACTGGGATAGACGCCGCGTTTTCAAAAACTCCAATAAGCGTAATTACCTATCACTTCTAATGCATGTCATAACCTTGCTCTGACCCCGCCCCCCACCGGTCAATCGCTTGGCAGCTTGTGCGACGACCGTGTGCAACTCTGTGTGACACGAAAAAAATTTACGCGCGGAAATATCCTTCATATTTATAAAGACGTATTTTGGAAAGGTGATTATTTTTTTTGTAATCAATGTTTTGCTTTAATTTTTAATAAATGATAAAGTTAAACTATTATACTGGCTTTCAATGTGTATTTTATGAAAAAAATCTGCTTAATTTTCAAGTATTTTTAAAAGGCATCTATCCTTCACTAATCGGATAGATGCCTCGTTTTTAGTTGGGATAGATGCCTTTAGAGGCGCATAACCTTCCACCAAAGCATCTATCCTTGACTTGTAAATAGTAAATACTCACATGAGAATCAATTTGTTGCGGTGTATATATGCCCAGAAAATACATACAAAAACCAGGCGCCATAATGTGCGTGCCAGAAAATATAATGAAAATTATTTGGAAGCCGCTTTAGCAGATATTCATTAAGATTTTTTTAAGAATCTCCTGAGAGTAAATATAAATTATTCATAAAAAATATTAAGCAATTTAACTTTGGTACCTACTCGTTATAATAAAAATATGTTTTACTGTCGCTATCTCATTTATTTTGATATATTTATAGATTATATATAAAAGGCATAGATGCCTTTGGTTTTATAACATAACTGGTTTTCCAACAAACAACATAAAGGATAGATGCTCCAATACAAACGTTTAAATATACTTAAATTATAATAAAAAAGTAATGTAAAGGCGTTGAGAATGAAAGTATTGAGCTATGCTTTTGCTTAACATGAGTATTGACAAGGAATATTAGGTGGAATGTATTTTTTCGTTGGAGCATCTATCCTTGACCTTGATCTATAGTAAATGCTCCTTTCAAAATTTATCTATGTACTTTAGGTGTATCATAAATTCATAATAGATCATATTTACGCGTAAATAACTTTAATTATAAATGTATTTCTCAATGTGGCATCTATCCTTCGGTATAATTTATTAGGTGGGGCGACTATCCGGGGTGGGGCATGTATCCGTGAAATTTTAGAGGTCGACAAAAATTGTTTTAGTTCCTATTATTCATGGTTTTGACTGCTGACCTTGTATACTAGACTGTAGTCTAAAGACCATACTTTGCGACCGCATAACCAGTTTTTAAATATTGTGATTAGTTATGAAGCTGTGAGACTTTTTCAAAAAGTGCGGCATCTATCCGGGACTTACCCTACACCTTACAAAAATATATAAGTTGATTTGTCAAAGCAAAGAACTTAACCCTATGACAAACCTAGAAAGATTTTTCTTCTTCTTCTTTTCAGCCATAGGACGTCCACTGCTGGATATAGGCCTCCCCTAACGATCTCCAATAAGACCGGTTGGTAGCGGCTTGCTGGCATTCAGCGTGATCTTACGGTTTTGATAAGGTAGGATGGGTGGACGTCCTACGCTGCGCTTGCCGGTACGTGGTCTCCACTCAAGAACTTTACGACCCCATCGGTCATCAGTCTTCCGTTTTATGTGCCCTGCCCACTGCCATTTCAACTTGACAATCCGCTGGGCTATGTTCTTCTATTTTATATTTAGTTCTTCTTCGGATCTCTTTATTCCTGATTCGATCTCGCAGAGAGACTCCGAGCATAACCCTCTCATAGCTCGTTGGGCTACTTGGAGCTTACTAATAAGGCCTATAGTGAGAGACCACGTTTCTGTGCCATAAGTCAAAACTGGCAACACGCACTAGTTGAAAACATTCGACTTCAGACACTGAGGTATGTCGGACGAGAAGACCTTTCGCAATTTTCCGAACGCTGCCCAACCAAGTTGGATTCGGCGATTACAAGGCAAGGTTTTTTAGTGTTACTTGAATGTGTAAAAAATATTGTAACCTATTGTTGATAATAATAAAAAAAAACTTTAGTAGGGGTGGCAATTTGTGCTACTGACCCGATCGTGGCCATTTGGTGTCAAAATTATTGCATAAATGATAATTATAAACAATGTAACACCATAAATATTGATTGTGTGAATCTCAAAGTTTGAAAATTTCTTTAAAATATTATCTTAACATTAAATTGTCCTATTAATCATCAAAATTCAAAGTGGCCACAAATGACACTAAGTTGGCCACAACCGATACATCTACCCTACTTTTATTCTTTTTGTGTAGGTCAATCTGTACAAATTGCGATATCTATAATGTTTATTTTCAAGGGTGACAAATTAGAGGATGTAAGATACAATTGACAAGTTTTCATATTTCACAAGTCTATGAAATTCCAAAACCATTTTGAGATATCGGGATGCTGATCATTATGCTTATTTTTCCAAAATTTTTAGTGCAGTAACTGCTAAGATATTAGATAAAAAGTCTCACCCAAGCCGTTTCGGGATTCATACTAAAAGTTCAGTTGCCTATGATAAAAAAAATACTAGCAATGTAAAATGACATTTAACACTGACAGTGTTGACACATAAAATGTAGTTTAAAATTAAAATGTCAGTGTCATTTTCAAATTACTTATTTTGCTTTAGCCCGAGAGGTAAACGCAAAAAATGCAAATACTTGTCAAAAGCTGAATTATTGGTACATAGTTATCAAAATGGTGTACATCAATACCCTGGAGTCAGTCAGCTGGGTTCCCTAGCATTTGGTGGAAGAATCCGTTTGAATTTTAAAAGTATCTTGGAACTATTACTACTTATTCTTCTTCTTTTAAGTGGTGCTAATTTAAAGCCTATATGGCAGACCCTGTTACATATTTCAGGTGATTGGCAGTTGTTAAACTTGTTTTATATTTTTCTTCCCATAGTATACCGCGGTACATAGTGGACTTTTTGCACTGACCTCCCGGCCTATTTGTTGTGAATTGTGACGGATTGATTGGCATTGACAGTGACAGTAACGCTAGCACCAATTTTTTTCTAATGTGGCTTCAGTAAAAAGGTTTATGAGTCCTAAGTTTTGCAGTTACGTCCTTTTAGAATAAGCTACTTTTCAAAACTTAATTTTACGGAAAATATAAGTCGTATTGGAAAAATAAAAAATACGTATATGTTATTTTGCAATATTCTTTCAGATAATAAATAAATAATACTATGTTAAAAATTTGAAATGTTGTCAATTGTATTTCTTTAACTGCAACACCTCGTCAGCTCATTTCAGTTAATAAAACAGTCGATCTATTTGGAGTCACATACAAAAGTCACTAATAATCCTATTTGGCCGTCAAATGAAAAAAAAACTATAGATAGTGACTAAACTAGCATTTAATTTGTGAGTACCCATATCTGCATAATCTTACCTGTCATTACAAACGACTTTTTTCAGTTTCTTCCCTTGCTCTACCTCCTTCATCATGTCGCTCCAGTCGGGTCTTCTCCGCGGTCTACTGCGAAGGCCTTCTATCTTCTTCAACTTGGCGGGGTCTAGTGGAGCCTTCTTGAACTCTGGCGGTGGTGGCATCTTTGGTGGTAACGGAGGTGGCATTGGTGGTGGTGTGGGTTTTAGTAGACCTGATGACGTGTTTGAAGGGTACAGTTATTGCAGTTTCTTTTTTTTAAATTCTATGGAACGATTTTGAACGATGAGAGTTTCTTTCGCCTGCCCTTCAAATGTAAATTTTTAAACTCAACATATATAGATACAATATTGTAAAACAATCATGGAAAATATAAATATATATCAAGTAGATATTATCAAAACACAATTTCATATAATTATGTAGACACGCACACAAACGAACGATCACATAAACAAATCTTATATAACGCCCTTATATTTTGTTTAGGGTTTTAGGTTCGTTAGAAAAACACTCGGTTCCTAAAGAAAACTGCCTGTCACTGGAGGCTCAATTTTAAAAATAAATTATTTAGCATACAGTCAATACAGTTAAGAGAGCTAAAAGAGAAAGGTAGAGCTTATCAAAACTAGAGAGTGGTAAATTGGTGAAACGGATATGGAGAAGGTAAATGCTGCCACGTATCAACCGCAAAAATGTATAAGGTACCCCTAACACAAACCCCTACCTTTAAACAAATTTCCAGTGCTGCTCTCAGTTTCATCCATGTTTAATAGCACTGTTAAAATAAAAATACTTCTTCACTTTCTTCGATCCTAAAATATTAAATATTTCCAAGTCAAAAATTAGACGTATGTGTATAACTGATACAAAATTAGATCTCTATATCTAACCATAATTTAAAAATACTTGCTCAATAAATTACACTACCACAGCACCATTTTTAATTATTTAGATGAAAACGCACTTCACTCTCCAAAATGATTTATTTTGTAAATGCACTGGCTGAAATTTTTCTTTTGAATAATTCTCAGATTTTACCGAACTTGCGCAACAGAGAACTTGTGAATAGGCTGAAGCGCAATCTGCGTTCGCACCTGAATCCATACACGCGGAACTAACTAATCCTATTTCGGATCACATTTAGACCAAAAGGGTGCCGATGCACAAGAGATTACAGATCAAACGGCAACGATGTACGCCTCTATCCACTTGTATGAGACATAATAATTATTAAGACCAGCCGTTGCTGAACTTACAAGTGTGCATTGCACAGAAGGAAATTCAAACGACTGAAATATTCGAGAGACCAAGTATCTAAAAGGATACATTTGGCACAAACTCGGAGAAAATGCATTGATCCATTTTGAAAGATCAAAATGCAAGAGAAATACATAACAAAAATAATTTTACTGTTTACAAAGATAAGTCGTTATAAAGTAAATTTTGTAGAAGCACAAAAGATTCAGAGGAGACAAAAAATCGAACCACGAATTTATCATTAGACTTGTCTGACTATCTTAAAACTCATGATTAGCAGACATGATCCGTGCCAACGTCGATTCAGATCGATTGTTAGAGCTGTTGCATTGTGGACCGGCCACGTAACCCGATATAAATATACCCGGAGAAAGTGCTAGTGTGTCAATGTTGAAGCAAATAGACAAAACTGGTAGCTATTCTTAATTGAACTGCATCAGAGATGTTTTGTTTGAGAAGACACGCCAAGTTTTAATGTGTCGTGTCGTGAGCTAATTCGAATACAAAACTATGGATTTCCTGATGGACTACAAAAGATTAAACTTGAGATAGTTCTTTCTAGAAACTATTGTCATCGACTAAAATATTTGCCAATCATTTTCAAGAACTTCGAACCTACGAATTCGAAACCACCATGCGATTGTGAAACAGTAGACAAAAGTTCAAGAAACTCTAGTTTGAAGTCCGAGATTATTCATAGATTCACATTTATTACACGATGCCGTTTTCATATATTAGTAGGTACCATCAGTAAAAGCTAGTAATTTCGATAAATTGTACTGATATGATAGAGATGAAAATAATAATAAAATTAGTAGCGAAAAGAGGGACTTACTTCTTAAACTTTCATTCTTGGTAAGCGTGTGGCCTTTGGGTACCTCGTTGGCCAGGGTCTTGTCTATATTCTCTTTGACCCGTTCGTGCAGAGGGTCTCTCCATTTTTTCACCGGGCCGTCGACTGTGTCTTTTGAAAGCGTCTTTTGAAGTGGCGGCTTTCTAGGTGGGAGCTGAAAATGGAGAAATATTCATTTTTACATCTTAGATGACTGGATTGACAATTTGACAAGCAGCAAATCGTAGCATCATAATAATGACTAAGGTTTGAATGACCATGTTTCTAAAGTAGCATGCACATAAACAGATTTATCATTTTACGCCTTAATGAAGTATGTACTATCAAAACTGATATATTATTAACGATACTGAAATAAGCGTTAAACTAAGAAATACAAAACTACACAAGAGCGCTAGAAATAACCGGCTTTCAAGATCAATTTTGGAGGCTTTACGGGTAAGATAAGAATATAAGCAAATCATGTCAAGCGTATAGTGAGTCACTGGCCAAAACAATCTCATACTTCTCGATTGCACTCAAAACATATATTTTACATACCTTCGAAGGAGCCTTATCAAGAGGCGTAGGCGGTTTTGTAGCCATGTTGGATTCTTCTTCAACTTTTTTGGCTGCTGCTGGCTTATCAGCTAGTTTGACTGCAGGTTTTTCTATAGCTGGTTTCACTTCTGGCTTAGCCGGTTCAGGCTTCACTGGTTCAGACTTAGGTACTGATTTTTCAGTAACTTTAGGAGATGCTTTTTCTGCTACAGCAGTTTTCGCTGCTGGTTTATCATTAGTAACCACTTTTGAAGTTTTTTCTTTACTTGATAAACTAGAGCTTTTGTCGTTCACCGTGCTATTAGCTTTGGCTGTACCATTTTTATCAGATTGTTTCTTATCTACTATTGTTACAGATTTTTCTTTGGCTTTGTCATCAATAGTTCTTACGCTTCTTAGAGTAGGTTTTTCAGGTGTTTTTTCATTAGTTTTGTCTTCTGTTTTTGCTGTAGACTTCAATGCAGATTTTGTGAACCTGGGTTTTGCATCAGCAGGCTTAGTCTCTTTGTCGGCTTGCTTTGCTGCTGAAGGTTTAACGAGTTTTTCTTCTACAGTTTCAGAGACTCCGTTTTCTGCTCTGTCTTTTATTGTTGTTTGTTTCTTGAGGACAGCTGTGAAAATATAAATTAGGTAAGTACTAATTATTTTTACACCTTTTACATTTTTTGTAGATATAATTTCTACCATTTACTTATATCTTAGTTTTGAATAAAGTTGACGACCTGGCTAAAGTAGAGACCAGTTTTGAATTGAACTGTATAGGTACATTCAAATGCATCTATAAAATTGTTACCTACTCAAAAGTAAACTATATTTAGAAGTATTATTGAGTTGTTTATGGCACAAGGCAAATAATCAACCAACAAGGTTTAATTTTCATTTACTACCTTATATATTTCCATGACATTCTGGAAATTTATTTCAACGTATCATAAATTAGAGTGTTAAATAATTGTTAAAGTGGCAAATCGTCTCAAGACGTTTAGGTATATTGTAAAGACTGAAACGGCCCTCGAAAAAGTAGAACAAGACTGTCGAGTACCAACACTACCAACTCTACAAAAGGGAAAAAGTTAAATAAATAACTTTTTTGTGTTTAAAGTAATTAAATTGTAAATTGATAGAAGCACGTGTTCCGGCCCCGACGCTGCAGTTTCGCGGCATTCGCGTACGTAAATAAACATGCTCGTTGCCAAGATGGCGACCTTCGCTATTTTAGCGCAATTACATGTCAGATTCCCTATTAGATGGCCAGCAAAATATGGAGTATGTATTATCATCACGCAACATGTTATTCATAATTTCGTAACAGTTATAAATATTTTTTAGAGATATGTTTATCTAATAGCTATAGGCACATCTAAACACTATGGTAGGTACCTATATTATACCATTCCCATTTTTTTTTCATTTTAAATGTTTAAAATCTTATACTATTCTAGCTACTAACTTCCTATTACCTACTTACTAAATAACTGTCTAGAAAACTGCAGGTTTTCTATACTAGATTTGATGTAGGTAGAGATCTGTTTGAAATATCTTGTATTTAGTGGTACTTATGCCAATGTCACGATAGTAAGTTGAGATATAGTCTTAAATGAATTTTCATTACTGGCCAGTGAAGTTCGGAAGTCCCAAAGCTCATGAAATAGAACTATGGTCCGATAAGATTGATACCACATAAACACGCTGTTTTCAAGCTGCTTCAATTTCCATGTTAAAACATGTTAGATAATAAGTAGATATAATATTCAAGGAATGCTATTTGCAGTAATAGTTCCATGGCTGCAATGATGGAATGAATTCAAAATGTAGTGTACAGTGTAATCAATTTAAAGTAGATAATAATAGGTGCTTGTTGTAACTACCTATTTTCTTTCGCTATGATATACTTGTGTAAAAGTGTATGAGTTGCGTATTATGATAGCGAATAAGCGTCTGTTACAATTTCAGGACTGCTAAATAGGTCTAACTAATTTTCATAAATCATAAATACACAATCTGGCAACATCACAACATGAAGAAATAATTTTGAATGAAACATGCATAAATCGTCCAACTCAAGACTTTATGCACACAGTTCACATAGAGCTCCCGAGAATTATTATTTCGTCTTAGTAGATAATTAATGTTTTGAAGTGATCATCATTATTGTAATTATTAACGGTTTGATTCAGTCCAGTGGAGAGCATAATCCCTCCCCCCTCTTTCCCAATCTGCCCCAGTCTTCAAGTGGTATTGTCGATATGTTTCGACATCGACAAGAATCGTCGTTTTCTTCTTGTATCTCCTAAATCTTGCTAGCCATAGCTTGCACATTAACTACATGCAAAATATTTTTTAGCTTTGCCTGCCTATCTCTATATTGTTTTCACGTATGAATTCTACAAAAATGTTATTGTTAAAATGAAGGTTCTTTCAGATCACTTTCAAACTAAGTTCTTATTTTTTATATCATTTTGTTATTAACGCTTAACACACATCTCACTACTCTCATTCATCGTCAACAGAGAGATCAAAACCCCGTGTGCATCTAAAACTGGACGTGAAAAACGAAAACTGAAAGGGACACGTCGTCCTGAACATCCAGACGTAAATAAAAGATCATAATCTCATATCTTATAAATCAGCTAACCCCATCTCCGTTTATTTTGTAAAAAGTCCGTGTCCTCTCTAAAAATATCTCGGGCAAGCGTCCGACGCTAGAAATACCCACTTTAACAACACGGGCGCGTGCGAACGTCACACGATGTTGGAGCTTTATGCGAGCTTTTAACATCTAATGTTATTAATTGGTCTGTTTCTTATAACATTTATTTACAAAAATCTTGAATGAGTGCTGTCTAAGGCCATGACTCTAGCGCATTCTTTTGTTTCATAAACATTTTGAATGTAGGTATGACAGTGCGAATAAGACACTAATGTCACTACCCAGAATTTTTCCTCAACAGTGGTGAAAATCAAGTGAAAATCATGAATCAGGAAACTTTTGTACACGGTGTATTCGACAGATAAAATTTGATAGAAATTGTAACTTTAAAATACTTTTGCTACAAGTAAATTAATTAGGAATTCGTACGTTAAAATGTCATAATAATATTGTATACAACTGTCCTATTGTACGTATACAACTTTGTTTATAGGGTTAGTTACTTGTACATAAACTTTTTGTATGTTTTCGTGGGAGAAAAATCGTTTCCTCAATTTATCAATTTTAACTAACTGCTAAATCGACATAAAATAGAAACTTACGTTTGTCGAAATATCCTACATCAAAGTCACACAATCCAAAATAGGAATGAGGTCACTCCACTCGCACCACTTTCAACAAAAACATAACTAACAAACACTTAAAAAACAGTCCTGAAACGTCCTATTTGGCCGAAGATCGCAAAAGACCGAATAACACGATTCCAAAATCCGCACTAACCAAGGCACCAGGCTTGAACGGTTTCAGAGTGCCGATTATTCGAAGCCGTGTCTCCTGCCAAAGTTTCAGGCAGGTGGCTGACGTCATCACCACACACGAATCCTATACGTATACCCACAAATATACAAATTATTCACAATGAAATATTACTCCGAGACTGAGTAGCGTCAGTGAAAAAGTTTGGTGGAAAGTGGGCCGAGCGATCTATTTTCGAGTGAAATATTTCTGAACAGAATGGTGTGAAAGGGTCTTATTCAACTAAGGCGTTTATTCGTTTAACGTCAATGTTATAAGATTAGATACACACACAACACACACACACCTTGAAGTTAAGACTGTTTCTCAATCGGCTATAACAGAGTTGTTGAAGAGATCAATTTACTTAGATTTATTCGAAAATGATTATATTATTGGAAAATTACAAGCCACAACTCCAGGGTCTGATGAATGATTATTTAAGCACTGAATAATGAGTATTTTTTATATAATTATCATGCAAAATTGGCACACATTTATTTGTTATTTTTCATACATTCAAGAGAACTTTTCTCTTACCGTTGAAAGAGAGAGAGGAGAGAATAATGAATAAATTCTTAATATGAAGCTAGTTCAAAAATCTGAATTGTCTATTATTTTTGTTTAAATTTGTGTGTCGCCAGCTGTGTGGCATAAAATTGTACCAACCGTGGTTGCGTTTAAGTACTCAAGTTACTAAGTTTAGTTTTACAACTCCTTTTTTACTTGAAATATACTTCACTAATACAACTTATTCTCTTTGACACCAACCAAAAAAACTATACAAATCTACTGAATCATAAATCTGTTCTGTAAACAAAGTTAAGAGCAGTTCTAAGAACTCTGATTGAAAGCACAAAGATAAGAAAATCTAAGTCCACGTGATATCGATGTGCAGTTCGGTGCGGGCCGTACGCCCGAGCGCGCGCTTCCTTTGCTTACGCTATCGCTGTGAACTAGGTGTACAGTCACCCAAAGAAGTTTTGCCAACATGAGTGATAAAATTATTATAAACGAAGTGATCTGTTACATCATGAACAGGATCGATGTTATTGACGAACCAACGGTAATCCGTATCTGTACAACAAACTTTACCGAAGGCGAATTGGAAGCTGCAAAAACAGTGTTATGTGAGAAACTGGCCATCAGAATGATCACAAGAAAAGGAGAAGGACGAGCTTCAAAATACGCTCAGGACATTATTAAGATGTTAAAAGAAGCAGAACCTGAAAAATTACCAACATTTGTGGCCAAGGACTTGCATAAAATCCCACCCATCACTTTTGACCATTGTGACGTCACTCGTATCTTAAAAGAGTTAGCATCTTTAAGATCTGAAACTGCAAAGATATGGAGTGCAACTATCACCAAGGAAGAATTTCGCAAATTTCAAGACGAAGTTAAATTAAATAGATTTAATTACTTACGGGAGGAACCTGCGCGTAAGGGTGTACCCGAGATGAATATGCACGATATTGACTGTGATTTTTCGACGCCGGAGGGTAGTCAGCGGATTGTTGTGCCATGTACTCCGACCGCGACCACTTCTAGCAAGAATACTAGAAGATCTCCCATGACACAAAACGTATGGAGGGGACCTATCATGACCCCTCAAAAGAATCGGAAGCAAAACAAACCGGCAAAGCAATGCAATACGGCTGCAACGCGTCTGTTTTGTAACACGGAGGTAGGTCACGTCGGATCTAATTCTAAACTTGACACGGATGGTTTTGAATTGGTAGAACGGAAGAAGAGGAAGATCCCTATCAGAAACCAACGAGGGGCGGGGGAGGCCAGCAACCTACTGATGGCCGCGCCGAGCACAACTACACTTTATGTCTCCCGAGTACGAAAGGATATAAGTTCGGATAAAATATGCGAATACATTAAAAGTAAAGGTGAGATCATACTTAAAGTAGATCTATTAGCATCATATAAAGAAATGAGCTTCAACTCTTTTCTAATAACAGTGAACAGCGACAGAGTCTCAAATATTTTGAGCGGTGATTTTTGGCCAAGAGGAATTGTGTATAGAAAATACATACATAAAAGAAACCAAAACGTTCCGCAACACCAGAATTCCAATAATAAATAGTATGGATAGTACAATCAACATTGGGAGTATTAATTGTCGAGGCCTAAAACGAAAAACAAAATTAATAAGAGATCTATGTGACTCGCTCGATATCCTGTGCATTCAGGAGACATGGTGCTTACCAACAAATATAGACCTGATACAAGACATACACCCACAATTCAATGGATGGGGAAACTCGGCGGTATCCCTTGAAAATGGGCCTCTAGTGGGCAGACCGTACGGAGGACTAGCTATTTTAACTCGTAAAAATCTGGTAGTAAAAAACATACCCTGCAGCTCGCCTAGATTAGGGGCTATGGAAATAATCCTGAAAGAAAGCACGTCGCTATTTCTTTTCAATGTATACATGCCTACTAACGACAACGACAATCTTACAGAGTTTGTAGATTGCTTGTCTCAAATTCTGACAGTGCTTGAAGAAAAACAGTGTCACAATTGTGCAATAATTGGGGACTTTAATGCAAATCCTGGTTCGTTGTTTGGCAGGGAACTGAGAAAATTCTGTGAAGAGTACCATCTAAATTGGTTGGATCTTAAAGTTCTTCCAGCAGATAGCTATACGTATATGAGTGACGCTCATGATTCTGTATCCTGGCTGGATCACTGCCTTGTCACTGAATCAATATCTAAGCTGGAACCTGAAATATCAATTGACTACTCAGTTGACTGGACGGATCACCGGCTTCTTCAACTAAAACTGAAGATAGCAGGACTAGTCAAGGTGAACTCGGTATCCGCAAAGACAGATAAGTCCTCAATGTGGAAGCCACGAACTGCCAAAGACATCAACAGATACCAAGTCACTACACATAACTTGTTTCTCAAAGTAAGACCTATTGACTCTAATCTGTCATTAGATGAAGCAAAAATTGAAATAAATAGATTATATTCCGACATTGTGATTAATCTTGGGAATGCTGCCGAGCAAGTCTTCATCAAACGAAAGGGATCTTCAGAAGTCGTACCTGGGTGGAATGATCATGTAAAAGAAAAATATGAAAAGTCGAGATCAGCATTTCTTCAGTGGATTCAGGCAGGTAGACCCACAAGCGGTGCAACTTATACCGAACGAAAAAGATCGAAACAAGAATTTAAAAAAGCACTTAGGCATTGTCAAAATAAAGAAGAACAAATGAAGATGGACGCTATGGCCCAAGATCTTAAGAACAAAAATTTTGTATCGTTCTGGTCCAAAACAAACAAAGTAACCAGAAATAAGACCATCATTCCCACACACATGGATGGAGAAACAAAAGATTTTGACATTGCCAATATTTTTTGTGACAATTTTATGAATCTAGTACCGTTGATAGAAGAGGAATTTGAAGAATCTACCGGATCTGCACAAGAAAATACGATTGAAATAACAATTGACGATGTGACAACAGCTCTGAAGAAAATGGCTTCTGGAAAATCACCAGGACACGACAAGCTCACTCTAGAACATATCAAAAATGCGACTAGGGCAGTGCTTTACTCACTGGCAAACCTGTTCACGTCGATGATTAAGTGGAGCTACCTTCCTACTGACTTCACCAAAACTATTGTTATACCTATCTTAAAAAGTCGTCAGCTTGATGCTTCTGATAGCAGTAATTATAGACCAATATCGCTCGCCACGATATGTGCTAGAGTACTCGAGAAGGTCATAGAAATAAAGTACTCCGACAAATTGAATGTATCAGACTCACAAGTCGGTTTTAAGGCTGGAGGCTCTACAGACATAGGCATATTTACTCTCAAACACACAGTAAGTCATTATGTCAACCGTAACACGAATGTTTATGCTTGCTTTCTGGACTTGTCGAAGGCATTCGACCGCGTCGTACATCAGAAACTATGGCAAAAATTACGGGCAAGAAAGCTACCAGACCAAATAGTCGATATTCTTGCTAAATGGCATCAAGAGCAAGAAAATGTCGTAAGATGAAACAATGCATTTTCGAAGCCAGCTCCATTAAAATGTGGTGTGAGACAAGGAGGGTCGTCTTCTCCAAAACTCTTTAATGTTTACATGGATGAGCTTAGTCAGCTGCTGACAGATTCTGCAATAGGATGTCATATTGCTGGCACATGCGTAAACCATATAGCGTATGCTGATGATATGGTCTTGCTAGCACCGACGGTTTCAGCACTGCGACGATTACTCCTCATATGCGAAAAATATGCTAAATCTCATGGTCTTTTATACAACGTCAAAAAGACTAAAGGTATGGTGTTTAAAGCAAAGACTATACCCAAAAATACACCGTCGATAACGTTAGATGGAAAAGAAATCGAGTGGGTAGATGAATTTAAATACCTGGGTCATATCGTCACAAGTAATCTGTCCGACTCTCAGGATCTTGACAGACAGAGGCGTGCCCTAAGTGTTAGATCGAATATGCTTGCTCGTCGATTTACCAGATGTAGCGAAGAAGTTAAAATATTACTGTTCCGAACATATTGTACAAATTTATACACTTGCGAACTCTGGTGTAATCATACAAAAGCAGATTATAACGCACTTAGGGTACAATACAACAACGCTCTGCGCATCTTACTGAAACTTCCGAGATTCTGTAGTGCCTCTGGCATGTTTACAGAACGAAGGCTTCCAGGTTTCGCAGCTCTGATGCGACAAAGAATAGCGAACACACGAGAGAGGTTCTACCGCTCGGACAATATTGTGCTTCAAACTCTCATGCAAATAAACGGACCGATTCCTAGAAGATGGAACGAGCTTCACATTGCAAGCTATAAATAATGACATTCAAAATCGAATTTGAATCATAATTTTTATTTTGTTATTTTTAGTCTTACTTTAATTATAGTAACTATGGAATTTTTTATTCTGGAATAAAAATTATTTATTTATTTATTATTATTTAAACCAATAACGTTGAGCTAATTGTCACATTGTTAGGTTATTTATACCAAAGTTAAGCTTTTGAGCATATAGATCTGTAGAAAGGTACCTACTCTACCCGACGTCAAAGACACCTACATGTAGCAAATACTCATGCACTGCAAAATGCATAAAATATAATTATTCATTGTTAAATTTAGTGATATTGTGTGAGCATAAGAATAAGTGATTTGTTGTGATCTGTTAATAATGCATAATTGTGTTATAATCTGCGTTACGTAGGTATAGTCGTGAGCATATTACGCCACGAAACATTGACGAGTCTAGAAATTTTCTATTGTTCAGCTGTCTACTTTTACCCACCTCAGAAAACAGAATGTATTGAATTCGAAGATTTCTTTGCGTACGTAAAGAAGTGACAGGGTGGTTAAGTATCGCTCACTTTAGCCCCTCCCATTCTAGGTATGCTCAAGCCACGAAACTCTAGCTTTGTGTAAAGTTAAGTCTATACTAGTATATTTTCGAGACGACATGTCTTATCTTGCGAGAGTTGTTTTGTTGATAGAAATGTTTAGTGTAGATATCCTAAGATCTATGAGGCCAGCCAACAAGGTGGATTAAACTAATTGCAATTATTCTTTCAAAGTACACTTTGGCACACGCTAATAGGAAGTCACTGGCATATGGTTGTTTAGCGTATTTTGAATCTTGACGCCTACGAAGGCCAATAGCTTTTACACAACTAAAAGTAAAGTCACCAAAATGTTCTCGATATTCGCTCGGTTTAAAGTTTGGTATGAAGGAAACACTTTATCTAAACCAGAACTATATTAACGAAATAAAGTATAAATTTTACTACACATAATAAAAATAATAAATTGTATTTCGTAATATAAAACAAATATTATATTAGTTAAATTCCGATTTGCTACTATCAGTTTATGATATTTCGCGTACTTGCTTTATAATTTTTAAACTGTAACTATAAATTTTTAATTTGCTTTGTTGATGTTTGGAAAAATTATACTTACTTTCTTAGTAACATTGCCAGCAACTTTTTTTTTTTCAAAAATTACACATGGGTATTTAAATATAACCTTTTGTACTTTCTAGGTTGTTACTATAAAGCAAATGGAAAGCTTTGGCCATTCATTACTATCAAGCGAAAAACTTGCTCATCTCTTCTCTTGGCAAAATTATATCAGCTGTCTCTTTTTGTAAATTAAATACACGTTTTTGTACTAACCGTACAAGTTACAAGGCGACGAATCACCACTTGGTGTGTTTTTCTTCAAATTTCAGAAAAAAATTGGCATTCAGTCGAGCTGAGTATTTTGCCAAAATCTGGCGTGTTGAAATTATGGGTACAGTAACCTATTTCGTTTTCGTGTGTGAAATAAACAGATGGTAATTTATTTATGTTTTTAACGACACGATAATAACAGCGCCTATATTAATAAAATTACTGTAGTCGATAATGCCAGGGGACCGTTTTTTGAACTTCGAACGCCTAGGAACCTATACGTAACTTTAACAGATTGTATGGAGAATCTCTATGTCTATGGAAGTTGCGAGTACATACTCCATACAAATTCTGTATACGACCAAACCGTGTGAAGTTCAAAAAAACAGTTCAGTAAGTCGACTGTGTTAATTTTCAACAAAGCTCAAGGTTGTATGTCCCTCGTAGCTTCGTAGCGGATGCTTTGGATACTGAGAAGATTCATTCATTGTTCCATTTGATTGATTTAGAGTCATTATTAGTAAAAAAATATAAGCCATAGCCATGATCAATCAATCATTTATTTTTGACACATAATTATGTTAATGTTCCCTATCAAATGATCCATGAAAAAGTAGATCCATGATGAAGTAACATTTTTTTTGTCTAGTTGTTAAAAATGTGTACCACTTTTAAACGCCTTAATGATTTGTGATAGAGAAAATATTTCGCTACTTAGTGTATAATGTATATAACTGATAGCATAATTTAGGAAAATATAAGAAAGATAAATATTGAAATGTCTACTTCTGTAAACGTATCGTACAGAGCTTACTGCAAAGCACATAGTTAAATAGTTTCAATAAATCATTCCTGTTACGAGCTAAAACAATGCTAAACGTGGTAAGCAAGTACCTAGTGGAGGGCGTGCAGTTTTAGGCTGAAAGTTACTACCTTATTCATTTCGTTACTTCAGAAACTTGAAAATCCCGAGTCAACGTGGCTGCAATAAGTACCACTAACCTTAAAATAAAAACGGATCTTGATAAAAATAAGCTATAATTGTCCTTACGTTTCAAAGGCTTTGCCACGGGTGCCGGCGGCGGTTCCTCGCTCTCTGAAGCCGCGCTTTTCGCTCCGTCTACTGGCTTGAGTTTCTTCTGGACCCAAGGAGGAGGTGTTTCAGTGTCCTTCTCCTTCACCCACGGCGGCCGGAAGCTGTCCCGCCGCGCCGGCTCCTTCGACACGTTACCGATCGGCATGCTGGCCTGTGGTCACAAATGAAATCTTATGTAAATAAAGGCCTTAGTATGACTCACTGCATATTGTGAAGAAAAGTAACTATTTCTATTGTGTCTGTCTGACTGTGTATTCCCTATATCTTTCAAATTACACAAAAAAAATAATGCGGCTTACAATATATTTTAAATTATTTCTTCCGGAAGGAAAACCTTAAGGTTCAACAATTTGACGGCACGAACTCCTCTATGGGCGTGGCTAAAATGAATGCTATCTCAACTGTCTAGCTCGAGAAAGAGACAGACTCGGTGATGAGCAGTAGAGGTAGCGTGTGCGCACACAATGAAATATCACAATATGCGTATTTCGACACGCACGCCCACGTCTGCCATTTCATTCAACGCGGACACTATAATATTGAATGAGTAATCGTAAATCCAAGCTGCGTGAATACCTGCCTTGTAGAGTTGTCACGTCGCATGTTTATTGAATTGAATCTAATCTAATACAATTATACAATATAATAATACAATACGTCAAGTAGTTATCCAAATAGTAGAGACTTCGCGAGCACATTTTGTAGTAATTTCGAGTATAGGTACTTAGTCAGTTCTCCAAATTGCACATTCATAAATGTTCTCAATAACAAAAGCAGTACGGTTCAATTTCGCAGCAAAATGCTCAGCTCGATCTTGATCGAAATACCTACATTCTTATTTTTTTTAATATCTGTCATTATAAGGATGCATTTACTCATCATTACGAAAAACTTTTACTATGGGACCAAGTGCGAAATATCGAAAAAAATAGCTGTTCTATACAAAAAGTTAATTAATTCTCGACAAATTGTACGGATCGGCTCATCATTTTTCGCGTTTTCGCAGTTGGTCCCATAGCAAAAATTCGTGAGGAGTAAAATACGTTCTTAAAATGTTACGTACTAAAAAAGGTTAATACCTACTTACATACTTGTTGGGATTTTGACTATTATTATTTTGCTAAATATTATCAGTCGGTTGATAAATGCCTACTAAAAATGTCGCTGATGACTAAAAACTAACAACCGGACAGATGAATAAAAATTTTGACAATCCAGATACCTTCGCTTCTCCAATAAAGGACATCATTCACGTTTCATACATTTTTGGGCTAAATCTAAAAGTGCCGGCCAAATTATAACTAATGAGGACATAGTGTTAGTGCATATTATTCTGAGCATTTTATACTATGGGACTAACTCTCATCGATCACTCCCTGGGTAGTTATCGAGTTTTGAATATCGTTTTTGTAATTTTAATTGAGTTGTTATTTTTTTATGATATTTTGCTATTACTTGTAAACCTACTCTCTAGGATCCCTGGGTAATTATCGAGTATTAAAATCAAGTATTTTATTAGAAGAAAGTCGTGTTAGTTACACCATTTATAACTCAAGAATGGCTGAACCGACTCGGCTGTAAATTGGTGGGGAGGTAGCTTAGAACCAGGAGAAGGACATAGGATACTTTATATCCCGTTCCTTTTTATATTTTTTGATAGTTATTCATCTTCTCTTGTTCATATCATTTTTCCCTTAAAAAATCGTTAGCGAAACTGTCACTTATCACAACGACGCTAATAGGCCCAATTTTCAAGGCACCGTCGTAATTATAACAGCTAATTAGAATATTTCTGTTTCTGTTTCTCTTTAGGGATTCGATAGCGAGAACACATTTTACATTCCTATTAATTTTACGATGGCGCGTTCATAATTGGCCCATAATTAATATGGATTGACGAAACGTAATAAGATGAAAAGTGACATATATTGACTGCAGACTTTTATAAATGTCACGCTTAGCATAGCAAAGGGACAAATTGTCTTTTGACCACTACAGCTCCTCGAAAAGGGAATATAGTATGGATTGACAGTGACAACTGACATTAAAATTGGACTAAATGGTTTTTCCCTATGCCATGCTACATATTACAATGACGTTTAATACCTACTGGGCCGTCATTTTGTCTGACATTAAAAATATTTATAAATATACCACCATTAGAGGTTAAACATGATCTTTATTCTACCTTTATGGTACAGAATCCATACTAATATACGAAGAAACGAATCGACTTGATTTTTAGGAGTAGTATGGCATGAGTATAAGTATCTTGACTCTAAGGTTATTAACCTTGACTGTGAACTGTGACCTTGACACGAACATACATTTCTGTTGGTTTGGTTAGGATTGAACAGTGATAAAAGTCTCAGTTCGCCTCAGTTGCGGCACTCCTCATGAGGCACGCAACTTACCGGCCAGCCTCTCAGCTGCCATAGTTAAAAAGCCCAGAAAAGCGGCCCAACTACGAGTGCGAACTTCTAAGCTGCCAAGGGAGAAAAAACCCAAAAAATCGGGAGACCTCGAGCGCCGCCTTCTCAGCTGTCTCAGAAGAAACCCAGAGAAGCGGCTCTGGGATTCCCGCGCCGCCCATAAGCCTCGGCTACTAAGTTCCCCCGCCACGACAAGGCGGGAACCCGTACACTCTAACCTTACTCGTATCTTAATCAATAGAAGCATTTATAAGTATAAGGTATCATAATACTTTAGGTAGGTAGGTCGGGTTAGGTTTGGACAGTGGCAAGGTGCAAGGGTACTTGACTTTTTTTTATAGAGCAAGTGCCTTTATTAACTACCACTAAGTACAAGACTTATAATGTAAAATGTTATAAACTACTACTACATAACAATCAATTGGATCATCCACATACCCTTGAAGGTCTATAGATAGTCCAAATACTCAAGCCCACTGCCAGTTAGCAGCGTGCCCAGCATGCTGGCAGCATTGCCACGCTGATTGGCAATGCATATACGTTAGCCAAATAAACACCACACACACACGTCGGGTACACCAGACGCTCAGAAAGACTTTTAAAAATAAGACCGGCCACCACGGGCACAATGTCTCAATTTCAAACGGCTGAAATATGTAACCACTGCCGAGGTTAGCATATTTGCGCCGTTGGTGCTGCTCCGAATCGGCCGAACATTACTGTCTTTACCAAAGTGAGATAGCTCAACCAGATCTACATTTTGTATGACAGCTGTCGAACTTAAAAGTAGTTTATCTCCGTAACTGTCAACTTTTGATTAATGCTATCTTCACGAAAGTGAGATAGCACAATCAGATCTACATTTTGTATGACAGCTGTCGAACTTAAAAGTAGTTTATCTCCGTAACTGTCAACTTTTGATCAATGCTATCTTAACAAAAGTGAAAAAGCTCAATCAGATTTACATTTTGTATGACAGCTGTCGAACTTAAAAGTAGTTTATCTCCGTAACTGTCGACTTTTGATCAATGATATCTTCACGAAAGTGAGATAGCTGAACCAGATCTACATTTTGGATGACAGCTGTCGAACTTAATAGTGGTTTATCTTCGTATCTGCCGATTTTAGATCATTACTGTCTTTACAAAATTAAGATATCTAAACCAGATCTACATTTTGGATGACAGCTTGAACTTAAAAGTGGTTTATCTCCGCAAATGTCAACTTTTGATCAATGCTATCTTAAAGGTGAGATAGCTCAATGAGATCTACATTTTGGATAACATCCATTAAACTTAAAATATCTCAATGTAGGTATCACCGTAAGGTTAGCTACCTACATTCTTTGACTTTCGCGGTACGAAGTTCGCCGGGTCCGCTAGTAAATAATAAAAGTATATGACATCAAATGGGTATATGTACAGATTTTCTATACAGTCAAATAATCGTAAAATACTTTTAGTCTTATTCATCCTAAATATTATGCTTATTTTTCTCTATTGAGATCTCAAAAAGTGTCAATAAATTGTAGGTGGACTTATACTAGGCTATGATGAAAATAATAACATTTTAGTTTAGTTTACAACCGTCATTTAATGACTTTTTAGAATAATGTTGTGGTGATCTGAAATAACATAGATTGTTTAGGGTGTTTCTCTAAATTTTCATGATGTAAAAATGAAACACATTTAATAACTTACGATTCGGACGTAGCCGCTGCAGCAACAACATTCTCTTTATTTTTTTTCCAAGCTGCGGGCTTTCCCTTCCTTTTCTTGCGAGGGGTACTTAGTTTCAGACGGGTTTTATTGCCAAACCGCTAGTATGGTTTTTTTTCTGTGTAATAATACCAAAGTAAAATTACTAATTAAAATGTACATAATTATATGTACTAATAGAATATCCTAATTAATTATTAAAAAGCTCTAACGAGAGAAAAAAATATGAAAAATAAATAATTTAAAAATTCGATAACTACTCAGGGAGTGGTCCTAGAGGATTGGTACCATAGTATAATATGCTCAAATTAATATGCACTACTATTATTCTATAATGAAATACTTTGGCCGGCACTTTCGGAATTAGCCCAAAAATGTATGGACTGTGAAAGATCTCCTTTCCTAGGATTTTTGCAAAAAAAAGGTTTATCAAATTTTACTACGACATATAGAAAAACGTGTTTGTTTTCTCGAATTAGGTACGCCCCATAGTAAAAGTTGTTCCTAATGATGATCTTAACCACCACCTTTCATTTGAACAAAATCATACTGTAGGTAAGTAGGTACCTACATATTTTTCGTAATATTATTAGAGTTGTATGAAATGTTCTGACAAATATACCTAAGGCGGCCAACCGTCCCGCATTTTGCGGGACCGTCCCGTAATGCTAGACGAAATCCCGCTTTGAAATTATTAGTAAAATAGTCCCGTAAAACGTTGTATGCGTCCCGCATGTCCCGCATCCCTATTTTTCTACCACACTTCTACACAACACCTACACGCGCGCACGGTCAACAGCGAAGGAACACAGATTACCTATAATAGCGACAAGTGTATCGCGCACGCGCTAATCTCGTTCTCTTTCTCTCTACTGAACTCATGAGGCGTAATTAGTGTCTAATTACGTAAACAGTGATATCCTTATGGGCTGGGAGGAGAACAAGTACAGCACTGAAAAACGATGGTTGGAGGTAGCTTACCAGGGACGGATCCTGAGCTTGTTAAAAAGTGTCACTCCAGTGACAAATATGATATTAAAAATAAATGACTTCTTTGCCAAAAACTTTTTGATAATTACATCTACTACTCCCTAAACCTCTCCCCTCTCCCCCCCCCCCCCACCCCATTCACGAAAGGTAAGTCCCGCATTCAGTTTTCGGAAAGTTGGCCGCCTTAAATATACCTAACGTAAGTGTATCTAACCTAACGTTCTGAACTCAGAATAATGAAACAGTTCAGACGTTCGGCTTCGCTTTTTATCCTGCTCGCGCCAGTTACTTACGCTACGAGAGCAAGCGGGATGAAAAGCGAAGTCGAACACCAGAACGCGTACGGGGAACGGATAAGTACCTTCTAGAAGACAAAATGAGCCCGATCCGTTTATAATGCACTGCGAGCGTAAACAAACGCGCTCTACCTACGTTAATCCAGAATTACCCAGTACAATTGTTAATACCTACTACTAATAATAATCACCACCTACCCATAGTTCAATTTGTAGGATAATCAAGTAACCGGCAAGAAGTCCAAAGAATATACCTACGTCAATACTTCCGAAGTTGAAAACAATGATCGTCCGATCGTCGAATAATGCGTCCTTATCATATAAGATATTATATGGTCTGGTGAGTTGGTGTCGTTGAACTCTGCGTGATAACACAGAGTTCAACGACACCAACTCACCACGGGCACGGGCTAGTGGAGAATGGCGGCCGGACTCGGCCGAAGCCGCGTAACGTACGGGGGCCGCGCTGGGAGCACGCGCTACACGTTCCGTCCCGCTCCCCGCGCGGGGTACACAGTCGGGTGAAATAGAACTATAATTTTTACCTAAACACGGCCGCGTAAAAATGCGCGTAAAGGCTTTTGCTCATAGTGAATCCTGTAAAAACTGCTAGATGAATTAGTTCAAATTAAAGTTATTTAAACTTGAGAATATATATGCTAAGATTATTGCTCAATTACTATGGACTCAGTCTAGTTATTGTGCGATTTATTTAAGCCTAAAGTTTCCTTAAAATCAGTGTTAAAATTCAAATGTTTTGAGGCTTATTTTAGTTGAATGCATAGTTTTGATTACAGTTATTTTTAGCAATAATCATAGATTATGTCACAATAAATTGATTTAAATCTTAGTTTTAGATATTCAACATTAAAAAATCGTGTATTGTACCATGGACGTTTGTATGGAGTGACGACTAACTTGTTCCACCTTAATTCATTCGAAACGAGGACGGGCAGCTCAGCTAGTTTGTATAGAAACCTAAAACAAAGTATTGGTATAGCTCCATACAATTGAACTAGTTCCTCCTTCTTTACGCCAAGAGCGCTTTGCAGATATGTTTGGAGCTATACTGAAACTACTGTAGTTTTAATTTACGAATAAACGAATTGTAGGTAAACAACCTCTTTGTTTAGTTTGATGTAGGTATAAAATTTTCTATATGTATGAATAACGAAATTAATATTTGTACCCCTAGTATGAGTTTGTAAATAAGGTATGCGATAGGGTTCTATAGGATTGTGCCTACAGCGCACTCTGTCGATCCGGTTTTGATGTAGATTTATTTTCATACAAATTACAAATTAACTCCATCGAGTTAGTAAAAACTCATTCTAATACGAGTTTGTATAAATTTTCCTGCGTCTCGGAAGTGCGAGTTTCATGGAAATCCTTTAATTCATTTTTATATAGCGAAAAATAATCATTTTACCATAATCTTAGGTAGATATCAGAAGTTACCAATATTTGACAGTGAAAAACATTCAGTGTCTATGGTCGAGGTGTGATTATTCTAATCTCACTGATGGTTCTCGTCAAATGTGTCTGTTAACATTGACACTCCGAAATAAAACCAATGCTATGCGTCTCATTTAAAATTTCGATTAGAATTTCATATACTATAAGATTTGAAAAAGGTATGGTATTGCTATGAGTTAAATACGAAAATTTTTTTGTTAATTTTTAGCTGGTAGGAAGCTCTGCGCTCTATAGGTACCTACCCTATAATTTGGCTAAACGACTAAAACGCCGTTACATTTATTGATGTTACCAAATGTTATAAATATTTAACATAGATGCTTCCAATGCTGTATTTAACGAAGCTAAAACACAGAATAAATTAGTTTTAATGTAAAAATACTATAACCATACGGCAATTATTAAAATATTAGGTGTAATTTAAAGAATAGTTATCATAAGTACTTACTTAAAGGACGAGCGGTGAAAAAAGTATTCAAGACTTTTATTGCGTTTATAGTTTTTTTTTAAGACAACGTGCCTATATAATAAAAATACAGGTTTTACGGAGTATTTTACTAGTAATTTTTTGCCTGATGTCGTAGAAAAAGTTAAGGAATGATATCCTCGTAGTCAGATCCTCTGTTAAGTGAATGGCTCAAAAGAATTAGCCAAGGGGAAGACCGAGTTGTTAACAATGAAATTCAGATAACTGTACTGTACTGTATCAGCCTTTGAATAGTCCACTGCAGGACGTAGGCCTACCCACGAAGGGTGATTGAGCCATATCCACCACGCTGGCCCAGTGCAGGTTTGTGGATTCACACATGCCATAGATTTTTTTCCACGGACATATGCAGGTTGCCTCATGATGTTTTTCTTCACCGAAAAGCCATTGGTGTGAAATTCCGTACATAAATTCCAAAGAACTCATTGGTACGGGACCGGGATTTGAACCCACGACCTCACGATTGTAAGGCGGGTGTCACTACCTCTAGGCCACCACTGCTTAGATTCAGAAAAAATATTAGTTCAATCACCATGAATTCCCAAGCGCAAATCATGTAGTTTCTATTTATTTAAAAAAAAATAACTACAAATTAATCGATTTTACGACACCGGTATTCGAGGTCGCATGCTTGACTAGTTCGAGACCCCTAAAGCAGAGTAGGCCTGCTGGCTGTCCCAGAGGTGCTATCGAATACAACGATGAACAGATTTATAAGTAATATATTATACGAGATAATGAATAGGTCAGAAGGTCTGATAGTTTCTACTTTGTTCCCAGTGGCGTATTTACGTGATTGTTATATAACCTCGCCAAAGAGGTTAGTCTATGGTACAGACTACCATGTACTATAGACTAACCTTCTTGAGGAAGTTAGTCTATGGCTGTACCATAGTAAGTAAATTCATTTAGGGCGGGTGGCTAAACTGTACCCTAGGAAATAAAAAAAACTGTGCTCCTGTATTCTAAAAAATCGGCACGAAGGGTTCCGTACCGTCAACGATAAAAAAAATCACATCTGTTGTATGTAAGCTCCCCATAAAAAATATTGTTAAGATGATTGGTTTTGTTTTTCACCATTTGATAACCACGACTTTCAATTGTATGAGTCGATAGAGTTGGTGCCAAAATTTTTAGTGAATTGTTTTCATAAAATGTCAAGTACCTAACTTTAATAAATAATAGTACTGCTTTATCATTTTTGTTTATCAGTAATGGACACCTTCCGTCTTCTTTCCATTTACATGTACTAAAACTATTTTGACAATACTCAGGTATTGTACCTGAGATTGTTTCTTCAGCAATCAACAATGCCATCAATCACTGCAGATAGACGACAAAGATAACATAATAGATAATGTGCAATTATGGACTGATTACTTTCATCAACCGAACAGGGTCCCTAATTGTTCTGGAAACTAAGATACGGATATAATTGCATAGTATATTGGTTACTTAGTGATATTTCACGAAAAATGATAAGATAGAAGATAGATAACAATTGTACTTAGTGCCTAATTAACAGAGCCGATTGCAATTCAACGTAAAATTTGCTAACGATAAAATGTGTACTGATCATTAAGAGTGATTTAGACCATCATCGTTATGAACCACTTTTAATGTGGGGGCCCAAGCCAGAATTCAAAACCAAGAAATCAATCAGCTTATATATATAGAGTCGATTCCGAGTTGCTTATAATTTTGTATATGAAACAGTTTTTTCTCGGATTTGGATTCTAAGTAGTCCTTAGTAAGAGTGGTTCATGATGATGGTATAAATATAAATTATGAACATTAGGTTTAATACACTCCTGTATAATATGAAATATATAACGTGGTATAATATAGGTACCTATTGCTAAGAAAAATAATGACACTTACCAAATCAAACATCCCAAAAGACATTCGCTGTTTTGTTTTGTTTGTTGTTTTTACGGCCAAAAATTTTTAAACAGGATGTTGATGAAAGACCGCAAAGACAATTACCAGACATTATGATATCCTGGTATTGGAACCACAAAAAATGCTAGTAGGTAAGCGCGTAATAAGTAGATACTAACTTCTCTCTACCATTACAATATTTGTTTTTTAGTAAGTATGTATAAAAAATCTTTTACATTATTCTAACTTGTCATAAAAAAATGACATCTCTAAATACTGCGATCTTCTGGTAAAATTGTAAGTATTCTGATATCTTAATTGTTTTTTAATATTGTATTTCTAATTTAATGTAATTTTAACTATAAATTTATTAAATATTATGCATAATAATTTCTGTTGAGTACATAATTAATAGTAATTGTTATTTTGACGATTCGTAGGGTGTTGCTCGTAGTATATTTTTGTATACTAATGTTTGTAATTTTCCTAACTGATAATAAATGACTATCTATCTATCTATAAGTTCACTGCTAAATACTAAGCATAACCAAGAAGTACTCGATATACCTCCTCGGACAGTCAGTTAAAAAGTATCTGAAAATTTTGAATTTCTTTGCAAAAATATACTCTGTAGGCTTAGCTAGTGAGCTACAGACCTCTACTATACCTAAGACAAATAAGTATGTGCTGTAATTGCACATACTTATTTGTCTTAGTTTTAGTTATGGTGTATCAGAATATTAATTTGGAACCCAATCATAAAACAATAATTTCAAATAGATAAGACGTACCAAATATCAACCTCATAAGGTTCTTCCCCCTCCCTTCCTTGAGACTTCAGACTTTAGACGTTTGCCTCGGCAAGCTCGTGATCTATATTACACCAAATATTGTAGCCAAATATTATCAAAATCGAAACTAACGTTTTTCGTTTTTATCCAAGATTCAAATCTACCTACGTTTTATAATAAAATGCACTGGACGCAAGTCAACGACTGAGGCACCTTCTGCCTTGATAAAATTTGAATGTGACATTTTTGTTCTACGAGTACATTAATTTAAGGTTGCATATTCTAATGGCATTATTCGTAATATTTTCAACGTTTACCAAGTAATACATATTTATTTTGGCTGATTTAGACAAAACGATGTTTAATTTTCCTTTTTAGGGTTCCGTACCACAAACGGAAAAAACGGAACCCTTATAGGATCGCTTTGTTGTCCGTCTGTCCGTCTGTGTGTATGTCAAGACTCTTTATCTCGGGAACGCGTAATGATATCGAGTTGAAATTTAAACTGTATACGTATATCTATGGTCTCTTGCAGTTGTGTAAAAGAAAAACTTCTCAGTTATCGTTTAAAAAAGTTAGAGTCGTTTATGTCGTAAAAAACCGCATATTTCGACACTCACAAAAATCAAAACCTACATGGTACTTCCCGTGGATACAGAACTATGAGATTTGGCGAGAAGCATTGTCTCAGAGTATACATATAGGAATAAATCTGAAAAATGTACATTTTTATTTAAATCACAAAAAAATTAGGCCTCAAAATTCACAAAAAATGGGTTCAAAATTCAAAGTGAGTAAATCGTATCATGCAAAAGTATCATATAAAAGAACTTCATTAGCACATACTATAACAGGTTTTTAATTATTTTAACAATGTGTAATTTTCGATGTAATACGAGAAAAGTGAAAAAAAAAAAACTTTTTTGTCGACGGTTTTAGTACCTATGGAGATTACAACTTACTTCCCAATTTTGTGAAATTTTCTGGATTTGTACGGAACCCTCGGTGTGCGAGCCTGACTCGCACTTGTCCAGTTTTTTTAACCTTTGTTATGTACTAATAAAGAATTGTACACTGTTATGAGCCAATGTCTAGCTATCTTATAACTTAGACCGAGAAACAAGAAAACAAAATTAAAGAACCTAAGTACAAAAGGAAGTAAAAAATTTAGTAACGGCTCTACATTTTGATAAGTAAGCAAGTATATTCGTATGGATCGAGTGGCTAGCCCTGGTGTCAGAGTTTCTAAGCATTTTGCATTTTGATAAAATTTGGTAAATATATAGCCATTTTTGTAAGTTTATCTGTATAGGCGGTATTTTCGAGAAAATAAATGGTTCGGGTGGAATCTTGCAAGTTAAATTTGACCAACTTCCCTGTATCCGATAGAGCTGAAATTTTGTACGCATATTATTATGTATATCGCGTGACAATGCAATAATATGGTACCAAGGAGCTGATCTGATGATGGAGTCGGAAGGTGGTCACAGGGACTCCTGTACTAAACAACATAGACCGTCGTGTTTGGGCTCGTTTTAGTTGTCTTACTCTGCTGCTACATAATATCCAGGAACTTGTATTTTAAAAAGGTTTTTTACTTTTAATTAATTTTATTTTATTTTAGAGTAAAGCGCGAACGCTCTCTAGTTAACTTTTCTCTAATAATCATTTCTTTACCCAGACTTTTAGCGATTCTTGTCTTATTTTGTCCAGCAGAATGAAAACTGGAATGTTTCCTCTAAGCGTACGGAAATAATATTTATAATATCAAAGCAGCAAGTGTTCATAAGTCTAGTCGATGGTATGTGACGGTGCGGTATAAATATCATAATACCTACTAAGATATTTTCGTCTTTTGTATGAATGGAATCGATGTTTGGGCCAATTTCCGAGTATTACGGGAATTTTCTTCAAAAAATTGAGCGGATGAGTAATCAGTAAAACGGGGATATTGCTTATCGCTGTAGAGTGTTATGAATGTGACGTATCATAACAAAGATAATTTTATTCGTGGATGTTTTACAAGTAATTTACCGATCATTCAGAAAGATAGTAGGTACCTACATATACTTGAAACTGTCAGTGACAGATTGGGGCTGGAATGCAATACTTACTTACTTACAACAATACTGAAAACTATACATGAGACGCATGATATAAACTTGAAAATATGTTTTTTTTTGCACTATTGCTAAATCATGCATTGAAAGAGTCATATGATCATTTTAGAATATTTTAAAGATTTAATAAGCATGCCTACGTACTCTACTTTAGATATATAGTATAAAGTAGCAAAGCAAGTTTTGATTGCTTACACTGAGAAAAAAATAGCCACTAAATATTACAAAAGTGCTTTGTATTTGGCGAAAACACAAAATTTTAGTATAATTTAGCAAAGTTTTGCTGTATTTGCAATTTTTATTATTTTTTACTAACAGTTTTGTTTTTGTAATTGTAATTCCTAAAATACGATTTTAGTAAATGCAGATATTGCAAAAGTTTAATATTTATTACAAATTTATAGTAAATATTGTTAGAGTTTTGTAAATTCCGCAAATTCAAATACTATTTTCAAGAAAAGGTAGTTGTGTTTCTAACAGTTTACCTATTTTGTAATTCTAAGTAATACTTTTAATCAATTTTAAAAAACTTTTGTAATTTTAAGAATTAACTATAGTTGATACAACAAAAATATTTAGTTTTACCTTTTTGTAATTCCAAGCAACACGCTTTATTTATTTCAACACGGGTTTGTAAATTTTAGAAAATATAAAATTATTGGTACAAGAAAAGATTTAGTTTTTACCTTTTGTAATTCCAAGTATCTCGTTTTATTAATTTCAACACGCATTAGTAATTGTTAGAAAGAACTTTAATTGGTACAACAAAAATATTTTGTTTTACCCTTTTTGTAATTCCAAGTAACATGCTTTTACAATTTCAACACGCGTTTGTAAATGTTAGAAATAACTGTAATTGGTACAACAAAAATATTTAGTTTTTCCCTTTTTGTAATTCCAAGTAACACGCTTTATTAATTTTAACACTCGTTTGTAATTAATAGAAATAACTTTAATTGGTACAACAATAATATTTAGTTTTCCCCCTTTTTGTAATTCCAAAGAGCATGCTTTATTAATTTCAATACACGTTTGTGATTTTCTGAAAGAACTTTAATTGGTACATCAAAAATATTTTGTTTTACCCTTTTTGTAATTCCAAGCAACATGCTTTATTAATTTCAACACCCGTTTGTAAATATTAGAAATAACTTTAATTGGTGCAACAAAAATATATAATATTTCCCTTTTTGTAATAACAAGCCACACGCTTTATTAATTTCAACACTAGTTTGTAATTATTAGAAATAGCTTTAACTGGTACAACAATAATATTTATTGTTTCCCTTTTTGTAATTCCTAACAACATACTTTATTAATTTCAACACACGTTTGTGATGTTTAGGAAGAACTTTATTTGGTACAACAAAAATATTTAGTATTTCCGTTTTTGTAATTCCAAGCAACATGCCTTATTAATTTCAACACGCGTTTGTAAATATTAGAAATAACTTTAATTGGTACAACAATAATATTTAGTTTTCCCCTTTTTGTAATTCCAAAGAACATACTTTATTAATTTTTTACACACGTTTGTGAAATTTATAAAGAACTTTGATTGAGTAAAGTTGAGTAAAGAATATTGATACAACATAATTATAAATTTTCCCGTTTTGCAATTCCAAATCACGCTTATTTAACTTCAACACACGTTTGTAAAATTTAGCAAGAACTTTATTTGGTACAAAAAATTAATTTAATTAATTTATCTTAACACGCTTTAATTATTATGAGCATCCAGCGGCTTCGCCCACAGGAATCAAAATATGACGTACTGTTTTTTCAGAAACAAACATTATAAGCGCTCTTACGATAATAATCTCAATTAAAATTACAAGATTAATAAAATTCCCAAACAAAGCATTATTGCTTTTCAACAACAAACAAAGCTATAAAATTGAAAAAATTAGCCGTAAAACGTAAACTTATCGCCTAATAATTGCAAATATAAGATCATAAGTAGTAGTAAGTAACAATATTTTTCCCAGAACAAATTATAATAAAATTATTTTACGCTATGGCAAGTCTTGAGTAAAGAGTAAAAAAAGAAGAATAAGCATAGCTGCTGGATTCTAAACGCTTACAAATAAAAAGCAAATTTTTGGCTTTAAAATTTAATAAGGTATGGTTAAATATATGAAGCTATTAAACGGAAACGGAAAGAAGTTTACGTTTACTATCAAAAGTCATGGTAAGGGCACTGAAGTTACTGGAATAATATACGAGATAAGTTTACACTTTAACACTCGAAAAATCTCAAATTAATACATAAGCATTAATTCTAATTGGCATTAATTTTTTTTCTGATGCCGCGTTTTCTGTTCCCGCCAACGTCGTTGAAATATTCTTATTTGACGGCTTTGGCTTTGGTTTCAGTAATTCAGTACACGAGTATCATACGAGTACTTCGTAGGGTTTGACATGCTTAGGCGATTAGTACTATGTACTTACAAAAAAATCCACCGCGTTGGTACCTAGATAGGTACTGGTATAGACAAGTATTGGTATTTGATATATCACTGGTTTGGAAGATGAAAAAAAATTGATTTACCTTGTTTTGTAATTACAAGCGTGGGTTTAATCATTTTCAAAACACGATTGTCATTTGTATTGAAAGGAAGAATAATTTCAAACATGAGGCTTTACTAATTTCAAGACACTATTGCAATTTTACTACAATATTTTAGTTAATGCAACAGAAACATTTAGTTTTTGGTCTATTTTGTAAATCCAGCAATAAGCTAAGTAATTTCAACGAAATGTTTTGTTATTTCCAGTAAAGTGTCCGGTGTGTTTTGCTTTATAAATACGATCCCGCCTTTTCAGCAGCCATTTCGTAGTTGCTTGCAGTAGAGTAAACATGGAGAGTGAAGTTCAGTACCAACAAACTGTGTTTTACCAACAGATTTAAACACTGTGAGTGACAATTGACAATCTTACCCAGGAGTCATTGTTATAACAGCTATACAGTCATCTTACTGAGTAATTGGGGTCGCAGTGAATACGATCCCGCCTTTCCAGCAGCCATTTCGTCGTTGCGTGCAGTAGAGTAAACATGGAGAATGAAGCTCAGTGCGTACCAACTAACTGTGTTTAATAGTGTAGTGTCATAAGTACAGATTTAACCAGTGTAAGTGAACATTGACAATTTTACCCAGAATCTACGGAGTAACTGGATTTCTCCGTGAAATACTCGCCGGCAATGTAAATTATGTTTTATTGTACATGTGGCTGTTTCGTGTGTTATATTATAAATATGTAATACTTAATAAATATATAATATGACTTCAATTGAATCTTTATTTTTATGTTATTTTTATTACTCATCTTGTAATTTACATTTAGATTTTTTAGTTTATAACCTTAGATTCGTTTTGTAAGATATGTAACTCAAGTAGTTTCAATAGCTTAATTTTGTATTATCTAGTTGGTTTTTGTAATGTCTAGTTTAGTTCTGTGATATCTACTTAATAAACCCTTTCCATAAAAAAAGTTATAAAACGCTTCAAATTGAAATATTTAAAACTGTATACTTATAGGTAATTGTTATAAGTAGGTATACAGTTTTTAATATTTCAATTTGAAGTGTTTTATAACTTTTTCTTGGATAGGGTTTATTAAATTGATAACACAGAACTAAACTAGACATTACAAAAATCAACTAGATAATACAAAATTAAGCTATTGAAACTACTAGACTTTTACTAGATAATACTGAACTAAACTTTCGAAAGTACTAAGGCTTACTAGATATTACAAAACTAATCTATCAAAATTACTAGGTGTTTACTAGATGATACAGAACTAAACTTTTGAAAGTACTAAGACTTGACTAGATATTACAAAACTATTTTATTAAAATTACTAGGGGTTTATAGATAATACAAAACTAATCTATCAAAATTACTAGGTGTTTACTAGATGATACAGAACTATAATTTCGAAATTACTAGGACTTTACTTGATATTACAAAACTAATCTATTGGATCTACTGGGGCCTTACTACATGTAACAAAACAGGTATTAATAATTCCTACTAAATATCAATTTGTATTTTTTACAGGGCATTTGTTGTCCTCGGAATTAGTAAAATCTTTAGTATTCTTTACTAAGATTTTACTTTGACTTTGCTAGCTATAACAAAACAGGTATTAGTAATACCTACTAAATATCGATTTGTATTTTTAACAGGTCATTTGTTGTCCTCGGGATTAGTAACATTTTAGTAAAGAGTACTATGGACTTTACTAGATATTACAAGCTAATCTATTGAAGCTACTGGGACCTTACTAGATATAACAGAACTGATATTGTAATACCTACTAATTGCATTAACAAAAATCGATTTGTATTTATTACAGGTCATTTGTTGTCCTCGGATTTAGTAAAATTTTAGTAAAGATTACTATTATTTTGTTAGTTTTTCTCTCAGTGTAGTAGGTAGAGAGTAACCCATATTGAACCGGCGCTAAAATTGGACCACCTCTATATTTCTGCCAGATTAAACAATTTATAATCACTGGTAACATAAAATGAAGCCATGACAGCACCATAAACAGTCCATCATTTTTGATCATTTTGCATCAAAGCTATTGCATCAGCGGTTACGTCTGATATCGAAAAAATACTTTTTTTGGCTATTCTAATGAAATTTTTTCTTGTGTTGGACTTTGTTCATCGTAATGGTAAATTATAATTTTATTAGGTGTTTTATAAAAAGCTTGTTTTATACTGATTTAAATGTCGGTTAGCAAACACACATCTATTGTGGTTATGTTTTCATTTTTGTAGATGGATTCAAATTTTACCATGGCTTCTAAATTGGACCACTGCATGGTTCCTAAATTGTACCTACTTGTTCAATTGTCTACATGAGATCTGCACCATCGATCTTTAAGTGTCATGGTACAATTCTGGGGCCTAGTGGTTCAATTTAAGATACCGGTTGCGTTAATTGGACCGACTGACAACTTTTACTAAATAAATATTTTTCACTAGTTGCCAATATCCCATCATATTAACGGATCTAGCTACTGAACTTAGCTACGAGTATATTATGAGTTATATGTCATCAGAGTATCTTTAAAGAAATTGGTGTTATGTGACATTATGCCAAAAGTGGTCCAATATAGGTTACTCTCCCCTACCTACTTACAAGCACGTCAAATAAAGCCTGTGTTATTTTCGTGAGAGCTTTTTTTAAATAAGTACTTATGTACAATGTAAGTCAATAATTATATACCTAACAAGCTCTCAAGTAGTAATGTTTTCTCAAAAACATTTTACTATCTTTACTAATATTATAAATCCGAAAGTGTGTTTGTCGGTTTGTTTCTCTTTCACGCAGCAACGGAGCAACGGGTTGACTTGATTTTTGGCATGGACATAGTTTCAACAACGGAAAGTGACTTAGGATACGTATTTTATCTCAGCAAATATGATGGTACCCACAGGATAGGCAAAACACCTTTTTATTAGCTTACAAACTTTAAGGGGGCGCCTAATGCTAAAATCAAGCGAACGGTGTATTTTTAAAGACGTGGTGTAAAGGTAACGAACATCCAATTTAAAAATACTGCAGGAAAGGAAAAATCCTATAGTAGCAAAGTAATCGCGTAGAATTTTGGAAAATAATATGGTTACTTTAGAAAAAAATAGAAACTTCGCATCATAAAAAAAAAAAACATTTTATTTCAAATGCTCGAAATTATCAGCGACAACACCAAATTATTTTTGACAAATTACGGGTACTTCTTCGAAATTTCATTCTTTGACTGATTCATCTGGCCAAAATTTTATATCACTTTCAGCTCTATCGCACATGTTCATATGTAAAAAAGGTAACTAAAGAACATATATTTCAATGAGGGACTTGTTTTTATTAAGTAGTTTTTAAGATATCTACGTTCAAATATTTTGTGCCCAGATGAATCAAATTGATTACAGATGAATCAGAACAGAACTGAAAATGAAAAACTATGTAAATCGGCTGTGTAATAGGGAAATCTAATCATATTTACTAATCAAATTTTACATAGGTACGTACATAAAATTTTAACACTATAGAACGAAAAAAAGTTGACGAATGAACAATATTTCTTGTATTACATTTTAGAAATCTAAAAATTGTAATACTTAATTATAATTCTTATATTACCTGGGTAAACGAAAACATTTTAAATTACATAAATGAACTATTACTAATATTTGTTACTGATAAATAGGTACATGAAAGTTAATAATTAATAAAAATGAAACAATGTTTGAAAATATTATCAAAGATTTTCTTATACAAAAAGCATACTATATGTAGTGTAAAAGATTTTATGTGTGACAAAAATTCATTGCGTAACCTGACATGTGACAGTATTTGTAAATGAAAATGTATTCATTCTGTTAGTTTTTATTGTTTTATGTTAATTTATATTTATTGTTTACTTTTGATATTCATAAGTGTGCATTATTGTACCTATGTTTATTTTTTTCCATGTACAATTCACGAATCCTGTTTATTATATGTATAATGAAAAAAATAAGATTAAAGTAAGAAACATGAGATCAACTTCAATTAAATGGAATTTTTGACAGTAATCTTCCTTGGTAACTATTACAGAAACATAATTTTTCTTAGTATCGTTAACTATAAATAATGAAGTCACATTTAAGTACTACAAGAAATAAATCTTTAGCTTTTTGCAAGGGCCCGAGCTACTTTCAATGTCATCTTTAAAACCTTTTTCTTGTTGACGAGATCTTGATTTTTTAATGGAAGATTGAGTAATCATACCTTCACCAGCAGTGTGAGACTCTTTTGTAAGTTTATTTTACTGAAGCTCTGCTTGCTCTGCTCTGCTCTCATCGTTTGAATCTGAACAATCATCCACGTTTTTCTGAAGAAGGGTCGATAAGACATCTCTGGTGAATTTTGGAGTAATTATTTTTTTCATCGATTGACGAAGTTTCTATCCAAAAACTGTCGTCATCGAGGTCTTGTTGGGCTATATAAGCTATATTCAAAGCTTTTCCAGCATGAATTTTATGATTTATATGGCGTTTTGATCATATGAATCAGGCCAGATGAATCAGGATTTTGCCGTAATACATGCATAACTCATCATACATACTGAATTCAGTATTGTCATTTTTCTACTTGAATCTATAACCCAAAAGCATTACACGAAATACAGATTGAAGTTGTAAAACCATAAAATAAATTTTATAAAACAGGCATTGTAATCATAATGCCACCTGAACTAAGCACAGATGAATCAGACATTTATCTTTGTAACTCCGGGATCCAAGCGAACCAGCCGTATATCCACCTTTTGGCTCGTCTGTTACACGACTGGCTTCCACCCGCGCGAGAAGTCAGGCTCTCATCATCATCACCCGACCAAGCACGGTCAAGCGCAGCATACGCCACATTAATCAGTATTATATGCCGGACACTTCTTATTAGCCTATTTATAAACATACTAAGGTAGTTATAACTAATACACATTTTTTTTGTAAAAGTGCAATTCATTTCCTTTTAATATAATTATAATTTATAATGATTTACCAAAGGGAAAATGCGATATCGACCATTTTCTTTCGAAAAATGGCAAGCGGACGCGGTATCTGAATCAGGAGAACAAACTTCAAATATTTTTAATTTATACTTGGACTGCGATGATTTGAAAAATATCACTTGTCCCAGGTAGAGTTAAAGGTAAACTGTATAGAAAAAAATTTACACACTGTTTTGTTTGTTGGTTTCAGAAAAAAACCCATAGACGTCCAAAATTTTGTCTTCGAAGAAGTACCCTTACGTAGCCAGACTAATTTTCTAGTCAAGTAATCAATTAGTTTTTTATTACATGCTTATATTTTGAAAAAATAATTAAAATCCCACCTAAAAATGTAAGTTGGAGCTCGAAGCCAACATCATCATAAACTGTGTCATGCGATTTTCGACCCTAAACATAGCAGCATAGATGATAGCGGGCGATGCAAGAAGCGAGGGTGAAATCTGATTTTTTCATGGCATCAGGCACACTCTTAAGTACTTCTGATAACTACTCTTTAAATGACACCTAATATTTTAACAAATGCCGTATGGTTATAGTATTTTTACATTATAACTAATTTATTCTGTGTTTTAGCTTCGTTAAATACAGCATTTGACGCATCTATGTTAAATATTCATAACATTTGGCGACATCAATGAATGTAACGGCGTTTTAGTCGTTTAGCCAAATTATAAGGTATCTATAGAGCGCAGAGCTTCCTACCAGCTAAAAATTAACAAAAGATTTTTCGTATTTAGGTAACTCATAGCATTGCCACACCTTTTTCAAATCTTATAGCATATCAATTTCTTATCGGAATTTTAAATGGAAATGGGGAATGCATTGGTTTAATATCGAAATTTCAATGTTAACAGACACATTTGACGAGAACCATCAGTACAGTGATATTACAATAATCACTCCTCGAAGACAGGACTTCAACTTTAAATATTAAACAGTCTATGATTATAAGAAAAAATAAACTTAGACTACATCCAAAGTCACAAGAAAATACGCGCTGAACATTTTCGAGCGCCAAGTTCAAAGAAACGATGACACGTCATTTTAATATTGCCGCCAAATTTTTAAATCGTATTATATAAGGACGTTCTGTACCTCATTGTTTCAAAGCTATTTTTTCCACCACCAATTATTATATTACCACCAATTGTTTCAAAGCTATTATTTCAAAATTTGTTTTTAGTTTTTCTTTAATAGTTAATTTAATCTAGCCCATTCTACAAACTTTCAGTGTTAGGTGCCATCGTATGTAATACTCTCGTAAGCATGAAATTGTTATGTAAAACAGAGTGTAGCTTTGCAAGGACTATAAGCGGTGTATATGCTCACCATTATGAATAATTTTTATTACGGGACCAACTGCAAAATAGCGAAAATATATCTACTGCTCCATACGAAAAGTTCACTGAGTCTCGACAAAATAATTTTTAATGTTTATATTACGACAAAATAATAACGAAATTGAATATCTCGCTTATTAATGTAATTTATCAGCTGTGGTTCTATTTTGCTAAATCTTTTTAATTAGAAGTAAATAGTAGCACCCAACAATAGTTCAATGAAAACGGAAGTAACATTTGCCAATTTCATGAAAACGTACTTAGGAATAAAAATACTTATACGCTTGTACGTATGTAAGGAAAACACCTTCAATAAAAAATATGCTAGAATTAATACGCTTAGCCTTGTTATGCTGAATCCAAGAATACGTTGAAGCTTCTATTTTCTGACGTGAAAACTTTTTGTTGAAAAATATCAGTCGCAAAATCATACTTATTAAACGCAATTTTATTTATTATCGCAGAGATGAAAAGACAAAAAATTATAATGATTCTTTACATTTGATGTCTGGTTCAAGACCATTCAAGACTTTATAGTTCCAAATACCTAGGACATCGTTGTACTTAATCATCTCTATGAACAATTTATATTGTAGAACCAAACGTGACATCGCGTAAGGAAATCAGCTGTTCATATAAAAATGTCACGCCTACGATAACAGTTTTGGAATTTCTCATTTTACGGGATTTTAATGAGATGTTCTAATTCTGTGTTTTAGTTTAATGATATTCCATAGCAAGTAAAATGGTAAACTAATCGGATAGTTCACCTATTATTGGATAATTGTGAATGTAATTATTTATTCAAATGCCAACAATGTAGTCTGAATGAATTTTAGAGGGAATTTTACATACCTAAATGTGTATTATTACATGGTGATACATTAACCATGCAGGAGGAAAATTAAAAGGCAAGTGCAGCCATGAGACAAGGTTAGTTTGTTATAATAGATAGAGATTGAGCCAATTTTCCAACATTTCCCTGAAAACTTCCTTATCATTATTCGTAGCTCATTATATGATTCCAATCATGTAAAACGTAGATAACGCAAAATCCCAATTAAAGTATGATACAACGATCTATGAAAAGCATCTCTCCAAATAGAATCCACATGTTTCATCTTACGTCAAAAATGTGTGTGTTCTGTGTCAGTAATAATCACCAATACGCACTGAAATTGCACACCGGTTAAAGCACTGAACTCATATTTTTTTAACCAGAATTTGGTGTTATTTCTGGTTTAGATACGCGGGGATGCGAGCGTGTTTCGCCCAATACTAAGACTAGCACAGGAATTTCGTCTCTGAATCCACTGGAACTTTAAAAATAGGTGTGCCGGGATACGGAACGGTGATGTACGAAATTTTCTTAATCCGCTTTGATTTTAGCCTACATTAGGTCTGGTTTTGTGTGCTGGCGGTTTTGCACGGATAACCAAGTTCTAACTCTGATAATCATAGTAGTATGATATGTGAATCTTGTTTACGACTGATGTATGGGAAGCAGTGATTGTTCATTGTTATGGCGGAAACATTCTAGAGACATTTAACGGGATTGTAGAAAATAATTTTGGCAAAAATCGCACGGAACAGTTCTACTGAGTATTGCACCTATATAATGTATAATAACTTGATGAACGAGAGATAAGTAGGTAGTTAAAATACCACTCTAGAAATCGCTAGAGATCATAACAACCAAATTGAGAACCTTCTCCCCTTTTGAAATCAATTTAAACAATCTCCGATAGTAGGTTGCAACAACCTATACTGAGAAAACTAATGTTATACCTACTATAAATGGAAAACATTGCAATAAGACTAATTAGATGGTTCTTTTTAATGAGTTCTAAGTTATTATTATAAGGGACTTTTTACTTATCAGAGTTCCTTTTACGCATGAATCGTTAGATAGCTAGGTACTTTACTATTAATTATTCAGATTTATTTGTAATAATTTCAATGAGAGTTATTATGCCTACCTCGTCGATTCATAGTTTTTCTGGGATTTTCAGCTTTTACAGTAATACATTTCCCGCTATGGCAATAGTCATACATACATATAAGTAATGTGGATGACTTGGCTATGAAATACTAATGTTTATAATTTTTAAGTTAGTGATGCTAAGAACCATTTATCTATACAATCTCATTGATTTCATATAATATATATATCTTGGGTTAGCGTTAATTAGATTTTACATCGCTATGTCACACTTATTTTCTCGAAAATTGTTTTTTTCTAAAATAATTGTTTGATTTTCCATCTGCATTGTGATTTTATTGGAAACATTATACTTTGTGTGTTTTCATCCTACATACTCTCCCATGATAGTAGGTAATTAGGAAGATTTGTAGAGAAGAAAGTAACTAAGTAGGTACTGACTCTGGCTCTACGCGAGAATCTCGCCATAGACTTGGCATTTTTTGATACACTATCATCTTGATTTTGATGTACCTACCTATCCAACTTGCTGAAACACAGTAAATTGACAGATTATTTCTATTAATTTACGTTGACATCATAATGTACAGTAAGAAATCACCTCTACCTACCTCCTACATGTATTAATACCTCCTACCTAGCCTGTATTAACAATCTTATCCTTTCTTATTATCCAGTTACTTTATCCGTGCGTTTTCTATCTTGAGGATTCAGCCGAGTCGGATTGTGTGGACCATTGTTATTAAAACTCGCATCTACAACAGCTGGTAAAGCAAGCAAACCAAGATTCGTAAGTGACCACCGCCGCCATTGCACACCTACCACACATGGAGCATTGCTAGGACATGCCCTACTTTAGAGGACTACTTACTTCCCTTTAGAGAGTTGTTTCTCAGTAGTGTCATCAATAGGTTCATAGTCGCTGTCTCCACGTGTCGTCGAGGTCGTCCCAGACTTCCTGAGACGCGTCTGGGCGCCTTGCTTCCGGCGCGCCCGGCTTGCGCAAGCTCCATCGTCGCCGCACCCGGTTCACGCACCATTGGAGCATGGGCTATTGCCACCGGCCTTGCTATTGTTTCCTGCTCTAATTGCGTACTTAATTAAGTATCTATGTCTCCTGATGTAGCTGCTGCTTCGAGCATGTGGTTTCATATGCAAAGATTACCATTATGACTCTACCAGTAGATTATACTCAATTCGTGAGTGCATATGCTCACATTTCTCTTACCTAGCTTCGTTATCAACAGTGCATATGACCTATGTTCCTTTTATGTTTCATACAAAACATGTATTAATTAAAAAGTTTCACTATTTCCTCGAGATTTTTCCAATTGACGTTTTGTCGAAAAAATTATCAAAATTTCAAATCCTCGATTACCGCAGAAAATCTAGGCACCTACAATGTGTTGTCACTGATGCCAAAATCTGTCTCAGTATAACTCTTTATTACATTTCAGTTTTATTGCCTCGGACAGCGGAAGACAGTCCCGGTAGTGTAAACATTCAAGACATAAGGTTAACATTGGTTATTTATACGGAATGAGCATACTAATTCGTTAGATTTTGTTCAACGGACTTTAGAGAAACAAAAACTTTAACTGCACCGCTGTATAGTGAAAATAGCTACAAGAGAGCAATTTTAAGTAAAAAAGCTTAATAATTGATATGTCAACTAATCTTGTTTTTAGGCCTATACCCAATTCGAATGTGAAGACTTAGGTCACTTCAAGAAACATCCTTGGCCTAAAAAGTGGGCAACACACTGGTAACATCTTTGGTGTTGCAGTTTGTTGCATGTTTGATGTTGCAGGTGTTGTGTCATAGGCGATGCTGACTACTTACCATCGGGAGGCCCGTCTACTTGGTCGCCACTGCATAGAAAGACGCATTATTCCCTCTGTAGAGCATTTAATTATTAGACCAGCGCCAAACGATATCCTAAATTTAAAGTTTACAAAACTTGAAACAACGCAGGATTGATGATGATATTTAATGCTTAATTTATCTTTTATTATTATTTATTAATTAATTAAATATTGTCTAGATTTTAAAATATTTTAAGTCTCTTTAGGCCCTGAAGTTTCTCTAGAAACATTGCCTTTCAATCCGGAACTCAGTTTGCACAATGTCAAAAGTGTGGTAGGTACTTTCCCTGGCTTTTCCCACCGCCTAAATATTAACGGAATAATGATGATTTACTTAAGAATTTAAGCAATATATACTCCTACATTAACATTACAAAGAAGTAAAGTTTGTGAAATTGTAGAGGGCAATAACTGGATCTATTGAGTCGATTTTGGTTTTTTTTTTACCAATAGAAAACCAAATTATTCGTAAGCGTTATTGGCTATATATTAACTAGAATAATGAAAATACTTTTTCGTATTAGTCAGATTTCAAAAATAAGCACAGGTGAAGCCGAGGGCAAAAGCAGGAAGGAAAATTAAAAAAAATGTTTTAAGAATGTTAAGACCTTAGGTCCTCATTAAGGTATGTGGAGCACTGTCCAATATCGCGTTCCGGCTTGCAGGGACTCCCCTGAGTGATTGTTTTCCTCCCTGACCTCCTCTTCATTAATCAGTTGGCACATTCTAGGAAAATTGGTTGACACAAGGGCATTACATAATTGGGAATTAGATTAAGTAACCTTTATGGCATTCCAGTGAAATGTTGGGACAAGGTAAAATCAATGGTTGTAAATAATATGTTCATAATTAATTAAAAGTTTATAGGGTATTTACTTAGTTATAAATATTTATTTGTGATTTTTGTTTTTTTTTGTGTGTTAGTTTAGGTATTAAATAATTATCACTTCAAACACACATTCCAATCAAATCAAATGACGAAGAATATAATTATAGAAAACGATATTAGAATCAGTAGATCGCTCAAGTTGAAATACAAGTCATCACATAAATTTAAATAAGGTAAAATACAACACATCAACTTCGTGGGACGAGGTAATTTACTATGTATATTTATTATCCGCATCTAAAACTGGCTGATTTTAAGAGGCAGGTAAGGATGTTGAAAACTGACCAATCTCAGACAATTTTGAAACCAAATATCTACAGTTTGTTCCTATATGACGAACATACACTTACTAGGATATCACTGAACTTTACTCATAAAGACTAATTCTTATTATAAATTAGGCCAACTCAGCAATCGCGAAAAATAATCTGTACATTTATTATTGAGTCAATGAAATTTTTGTATAGAATAGATATTTTTTAAATGCTATTCTAAAAAAGTTGGCCTTAATGTTAAGTACAATAATATGCTAGAATATGTCCGTCATTTAGAAAAATACCCGGTACACTATTGCGTGAAATTAAAATGGAAGCGAGCTATCTACCGATACGCTGATCTACGATTGTAGGTCTATTATACACCTTTTTGTAAAGATTAGGACAGGTTATTCCCGTCAAGTTTTATTTTTTTCTACGTTGTTTTATATCCTTATCATTATATAACGTTATAATTAGCATGTGTGATCAAGCACATCAGCCGAATAATCACGGAAAGTACCTATTTATCAAGCTTACGTATTTGAGTAAGCCTTTATGTATTTAAATGAGTCGTGTATGAAAATAGATTGCATTGTATAGCAAACTTCCATAGCGGATACAAATCCGCATAAGTTTTATTTTATTATTTATATTTGTTATAAACTATATCTTTCAAAATGTTTTATCAAGTGGTAAGAATTAGTTTGTTAGTGTAAAGTTATTTTTATCTTATCCTTTTTCATCACTTTGTATTTTGTTTATTTTTATCCCGATTTGAGGCGACTCCATCTACTTGTTGACATTTTATTTGATATTTTCGCGATTGGCTTTCAAAAAATAATTCTTTTATTTTTGTATTATGTTGGCTGAGTCAACAGGCTCAGGTTATAGTTAGTTATAAATATATGGATTACAAACGTGTAACGAAAACGTCTGATGCAGCAACTTTACTTTGTATGACTTTTTATTTATGTTTTTTTTATACACATATTTTTTTTCATGTCTATTTTGGGCATCTACAGGGTTATTTCTAATCAATTAGCATCCTTTCAGGGGCTTATTCTGAACATCAAAACTAACAAATTTTGTTCTGCGACTTTTGTCAAAACTCGAAAAAAAATCAGCTGTTCCATACATTTTGTTAAGGGTGAATGATATTTTTCTATGGAACATCAACTTTTTTTTTTGGGAATTAATAAAAGTCGTAGAGCAAAAGTTATTAGTTTTGATGAACAGAATAAGCTCCTAGAAGGATGCTAATTGATTAGAAATAACCCTGTATATGCCTACACTGTTTTTATTATTTGTACATTATTATTATTATTATTCGTAGTAATTCATCAAAAATTAAATCTACTTAGGCAAATTACATTAACTGGATTTTCTATTATGTAAAAAATAATTTCGAAACAGTTCTATACAAAATCATTAACTTAGTTCAGATTCAACTTGTCTTATTCAAAAATATCTATCGGTTTTCAACATGTTTCTTTCTTTACATTTTCGTTAATTATTAATTCACAAAGGTATTATTATCAATAACCATTGTAAAATGAATCACAACGTATAGTAGCAGTTTCATACTAGATAGGCAAATTATGCTCTGATTGTAACCTATCAATTGATTGATAATGATCAAAGATAACAATCTCAAGTTTACCATGTTGACTTTGAATGATCCTCAGATACTACAATGTCAGTCTATAAAATATAGAGAATATATATATAGTTATATACCTACTACTTTTATTTTCCGTCTAGAGATGTAAAGGCACTTACAACCCAGTAAAATCTGTTGTGATTTTTCCATTACAAAAAACATGATCAAATGTATGACTACAACAAAACGATAATTTTCTCGATGTGACAAAATTTTCTTTTTCCTTAATTTTTGTGAAAACTAAAAACAAATCAGAACAAATGTTTATAAATTTTCCTTCATATTCATTTTCAGATAATAACCAACTTGATGATTCTACTAGCTCTATCAAATGCTGACCAACCGGTTCACCCCATAATGGTACTCAGTAAGTACCCACAACGATATTTCTTTTCAAATGAATCGTTACTTAGTATACTTAGTGGTGGGTTTTGGCAAACCTATGTTGAGGAATGGAATGGATATCCTAAATCTGAACTGACCTTTTATTTGGAAGAGATCGCTACAATCGAACCAACCCGCACTGGGCCAGCGCGGTGGATATGGCCCAATTATCCGTCGTGGGTAGGCCTACGTCCTGCAGTGGACTATTAAAAAAGGCGCTGGTACAGTACTATAATCGATAAGTACACCAGTTGATACTAGTTTTCGAACCTTTTTAAATGTTCTGACTTATAAATTAGGTGTGTCTCATATATGTGAAGTTATTTAATTGTCTAGCCAAGCTAAAGCCTGCAAGGGGCTTGAAAACTCCATGACATGACCTACACAAACCTAATTAAGAGTTGTTTGGTGTGCTTCATAAAAGTTTGTAACTATTTCTTAATAAAATTGTATTGACTTCCAGATACCTTCAACTTAGTGACACGAGCGCAATGGGGCGCCAACCCACCACGCGGCACCTTTTCCCGCCTAAGCACGCCAGTACCAACCGTAGTCATCCACCACACCTATATCCCTGGCATCTGCTTGACCAGAGACCAATGCATTCAGGACATGAGGGCCATGCAGAATCACCACCAAAACGGAAACGGGTGGTTTGATATCGGATACAAGTAAGTTTAAAATTACTATGAAGCTATATCACTACATAGTACAAAACAAAGTCGCTTCCCGCTGTCTGTCTGTTCCTATGTATCTTTAAAACTACGCAACGGATATGCGGTTTTTTTTAATGATTCATGAGGAATGTTCAGATGTATAATACACCTGAGCGAAACCGGGCCGGGTCGCTAGTAGAGAATATTAGCACGTATATATATACAGGGTTATTTCTAATTAATTAGCATCCTTCTAGGGGCTTATTCTGTACATCAAAACTAACAACTTTTGTTCTAAGACTTTCGTCAAAACTAAAAAAAAAATTTGTTGTTCCATAGAAAAATTCAGTTCACCCGCGACAAAATGTATGGAACAGCTGATTTTTTTTTTTGAGTTTTGACGAAAGTCGTAGAACAAAACTTGTTAGTTTTTATGTACAGAATAAGCCCCTAGAACGATGCTAATTGATTAGAAATAACAATGTATATGGACGCTGCGTGATCAAAACGCTGCCATATTATATTATGCTCAAGGCAATTTGGGCACATTACCGGATATTTGAGATCATTTCTCACCTTTTATAGGCCTGTAGAAAGTCGAACAAGTATTTTTCTGTGGGTGCAAGTTTTGAAGTCGCATAATGACCTACATTCACAACTACCTAATTAACTACTTTTTAATATTTTAGAGCTGCTCTCCTAGGTTTAAGCTAAATAAAGCCATACCTATAAGTTACGTCAAACTTTTAATCATAATAATGTTAATCACTACCCAATTAAACAATTAATCGTGTTATCAAAGTACCTGTAAAATATCACCAACTACGTAATAAAGTATGTTTCAAATACTCGTCAACACGTGTACGCTACGCCAATACCTATACGGCGTATACGTAAATACATTAAGTGCTTGAGATATGTGATTAAAAAGTACCAATGTAATGCTATTGACGTTGCAAATTGTTACCTAACATTTATTCTTAGGGGATTTTTTTCTGCGATTTATTGATTTTTTGAGTTTCCGATGTCGTTGCAGTCACATGGGTAAAATTCCGGGGTCAACTAAAGATACTGATGTAGGACATAATAAGGAAGATTCCCGTTTTCTAGTTTTATTTTTATTAAATTACACTAAGTCTGCAATATATTGTGGTGTTTTTATTTTTCAATTATCTTAAAAAATGACGGGGTTATGAATTTTTAAACATGACCGCACGAAATCAAAAAAACTCGCGACGAATTTACGCGTGTGACGTCATTCGGCTCCAGAGCTGCGCCGTGGGTTAGGCGGGAGTAAGGAAAAAAGGAAATAAAGTGCTTCATTCTATGCCGGGTATTTTTCTAAGCCACGAATACGTTCTAGAATATCATTGTACTTATCTTTATGTTATGATAAACATTTACTATGGGACTAACCCCACAATACAACGAATAAAAAGTCAGCATTCCCATAATTTTGTCGTGAGTAAGTGAACTTTATATCTAAATGGAACAAGACTTAGTGTATATGTGTCTAGTGTACTGCGGTTTTTACATCTGCAACTATTAACTAGTAGCTCTCCAAACAGTAGACCTCGCAAGTATACATTTTCTTGTAATAAGTTCTCAAAAATGCACGACTTTCACAGGTAAATATATTCTTTATCATAAAAATGGTAAGGTTCTTTACTTTGTATTATTGTAAATTATGGCCAAATTTTACTAGGGGACTATGTAAGTAAGTTTGTATAGGCCGGGTGGCTAGCCCTGGTGGCAGAGTTTGAGACTAATCCCCTATACAGGGTTAGCTAGCTAGAACTGGTGAAGCGTAATATATTTTGTTCTAATAAAATACTTAAGATAATTTTATTCAAGGCTTTTATTTTCTAGTTCCAATAAGTTGTCAAGTGCGTGTCGAGACATGCGTGCCTGCGCTTGCGCCGAACGGTCGTCTGTTTACTCGCTCTGATTAGTGTGGTAACCGCGATACGAAAATGGCGAAATCGACAGTTGAAACACTGGAGAAATTGTTGACAAAATATACCGCCCCACTGGAAGAAAAACTATCGTGCGTTTTACAAGAACTCAAGTCCCTAAGGAAAGAAGTGGATAAATTGAAGTCGAAAGAAAAAACGACGATCAATAAGAAGGTAGGCGCCGGCGAAGAAATAGCAAACACAAGTGCTACGACTATTGCATCGACCGCGCCGCCGCCCGCGCCTGCGTCGCTTCACACATCGGAGCCGCCGCTACGCACACAAGCCCATGAGCTACGGCGCGCATGCGCGAGCGCAGCTGCTACAGCACCGCACCCCGCCGCTGCACCCCCGAAGACCTACGTTGCCCGGGAGCGCGCCAGTCCGCGGCCAACTGCGCCGCCAGCCGCTCCACTCTTGAATGCCCCGCAGAACGTTGGAATGACGCATGCTAAAGACACATCGGCCGCCGTGAACAGCGCTAAGGATGATGGTTGGGTGACTGTAAGCAACCGTAGGGCTAGGCGACGCGGACAACAAAAGCGAGCTGTAATTACAGGTACCGGTACGACAGACGACGAACTAAAAGCCGTCGGTCGCATACGTAAAATTCACGCCTGTTTCTTCGCGCCTGATACAACTGCCGAAGCCATCCTATCATTTATGAAAAGGAAAAAACAGTGCGACCGGTATCAGGTACGGAAACTAACACTAACGCACAATTACTACGCGTCATTTACATTGTCTGTACCAGACACGCACTACGAATTTTTCATGACCGCTGAGAATTGGCCGGCTAGTACTGAGGTCAGTGAGTGGTTTCGTCAGAGCGCTGGACGCGCAGGAGCTGCGTCCCGCCGACAGCCTCGCGAGCGAGCCGCTACGACCGCCGCCACCGGCGCCGGCCCCGCCGTCGTCGCTGCCGCGGCAACCTCGCTCTCAACCGTCTAACCACTCCGCGTATCGTGCGCCGCTAATATTATGCCACCAGAATATTAGGTGTATTACTCATAAGACAAAACAATTAGAAGTTTTATTGACAAGGGAGCTTTCCTGCGACGTGTTAGTGTTGACGGAACACTGGCTTCGTAGACATCAATTGATCTCGGTGACGTTAGTTAATTATGACTTAGTGTCCTACAGTTGTAGGGAAACTATTGCACACGGCGGTAGCTGTATCTACGCACGGTCAGGTATTAAGGTGATCAACAGACAGGATTACTGTGATTTATCACAAGAGCAGATTTTCGACGTTTGTGCCGTGCAACTGACGGATGATAATATGCTTGTCATTGGTTTGTATCATTCAAATCTAACCAGCCACTCCAACTACCTCAAGTTGTTTGAAAGCCTACTTTGTAAAGTAAGCGATGAGGGGTTATTTTGTACAATTATGGGCGATGTGAACATTAATTTTTTACACGGCTCAAGTGTCCAAAAACAGCTGATAGATTTGCTCTCAAGCTACAACTTTAATCAGCTAATCAACAGCCCCACCCGGGTTCAAATACATGGTAATAGCACGTTATTAGACCATGTTTACACAAATTTTCCAGCAGAACGAATCTCGGCGATTACTGGAGTGAACACACGACCACTAAGTGATCACGATGCTCAGCGTTTGACCATCTCGCGGAGTGTCAGTGCTACGCCTGCACCTACACATCATCTTACGCGCAGTTTCTCAGTAGCCAACATAAGCAACTACATAGCATCACTAGAATCTGTTCAGTGGGATAACGTTGTTGAAAAATACAATGGGTGTTGCATTTCGCTCGCTGCATGCATAGTAACCATTTTAAACGACAAATACAACATATGTTTTCCTTTAAAAATGAAACTAGTTCATAAAAGAAACCAATGGGTAGACGCAGAAGTCCAAAATTTTAAATATTTGCTCAATGATGCCTATCATTTAAAGGAGATTTTCCCAACAAATGACTTGCTGGGTAGCAAATATGATGAACTTTCGCGTAGTTATCACTCATTAATTACAGAAAAGCGCGTCAGTTATTACTCTAACATAATCAAATCGAATCCGAGATGTATGTGGAGAGTAATTAACTCTGAGTTAGGTCGTAACGCTCGTGAGAGAGTCGACTTCACAGACCTTGTGAGAGATGAAAACGGTCAGACGTTCGACTCAAAGAAAGATCTGGTAGACTCTCTTAATCTGGAGTTCGTTACAGGGGCTAGCAAATGCGGTGCGCCCGTTGCCGACGGGGCCAAAGCGCTGTCTGCGCTCTGCATAGAGTCTCCCGCTAGTGACAAGTCTCTCAGGCTAGAACCGTTCTCACCCTCCGAGATATGTACTATAACGACCAGGCGAATCGCTTCAAAGAAGAGCACCGATATCTATGGACTATCCGCTCTAATGCTCAAAAGCTCCATAGAGCCTATCGCGCCTGTATTAAGTCAATTATTCAATCTTTGCATGCGAAGCGGCATTTATCCAGACGCACTCAAAAAAGTTAAAATTACTCCTCTATATAAGGGTAAAGGTAAAAAATCTGAGCCAAAATCGTACCGCCCAATATCTTTGGTTCCTGTTGTTAGCAAGGTGTTCGAGGTCGGCCTCAATAGAAGAATCTTGAACTTTGCAGCGGAACGTAACATTCTGTCTGAGCGTCAATACGCGTACCGGGCCGGCCGCTCTACTACCGATTTAGTGCGCGAGGTGGTGTGGAAAGTACTGAGCGCGCGAGAAACAGGTCAGCACGTTGCTCTTGTTTGCTGCGACCTCTCCCGCGCGTTCGACACGGCTGACCACGCCCTTGTCGCTAAAAAATTACAGCATCACGGAATTTGCGGTCCACCGGGATCCGTTCTTACCTCCTTCATGTCAGGCAGAACGCAAGTCGTAGTGGGAGACGGAGGCCGTGCTGTGTCTTCGGAACTACAAAACTTAATGGGAGTTCCGCAGGGGTCCTGTCTGTCGAACACCTTGTTTGTTTTCCTGCTTAACGATCTACCAGGAGCTATCAAGCAAGCAGAAATATATATGTATGCTGACGACGTTGCTGCCGTAGTTGCCGCGCCGACGAGCAGCGACCTCGAGATCGCGCTAAACTCTGTGGTGAATAGTCTGGATGGATGGTTCACATCAAATGGACTAGCTCTAAACAAGGATAAGACTTGCTTTTTAACATTTAATTTGAATGGCAAATTGGCTAAGTCCTACTCAGTAACTATCGGTCATACCGCCCTCCAACAAGTACATAGTACAAAATTACTGGGCTTTCACATCGACGGTGCGCTAACGTGGGAGACGCACATAGACGAGCTCTGCGGGAAGCTGAGCCGCTCGTGCTTTGCGCTCCGGCGGCTCGCGAGTACCGCCACTCGTGACGTCGTGCGCTCTTGCTACTACGCCACTGTTCACAGTAACATCACTTACGGGTTGGAGGTGTGGGGCCGCGCTGCCGAGTATAAAAGAGCATTTATTATGCAAAAACGGGCTGTTCGCGCAATTTTTGGAGTGAAAGACGACGTCTCATGCGTTGAGCTTTTCAGAGAGCTTCGCATCCTTCCACTACCATGTGAACTTATCTTACAGATAGCCCTGTTTACGCATACCCACCTAGACGTCTTTCAAAAGAGAGGTACATACTCGAGGTTTGCTTTGAGGAGCAACGTCAGAAGCAACCAACTAGTGACACCGACTCACAGATTAGCGCGGTCTGAGAAATCTGTGTATATTGGGGGACCGGCTGTCTATAATAGGATACCTACTGACGTGCGTGGAGCACCTTCCGTCGTGTCATTTAAAAATAAACTTAAGTCGTGGCTTAGCGAAAAATTGTTTTATGACATTGATGACTTTTTGAAATTACCGGAATCAATATGATGGTTATTTTATTATTTATTATGTAATTATTTAATTTTTGAATTTAGATTAACTGGTACATAAGTAGTACCTGTACTAGTGCAAATATATTTTTTTAATTTGACATGTAATGATTAATTACCAATAAATGATTTGTATTTGTATTTTGTATTTGTATTTGATAGGCTTCCGTAGACGTGACGATGATTATGATGATGATAAAAACCAATTTTTAAGATGGTTGATTACTAGGAAGACGTAATTTAGGATGAATTCTTGATTCCCTGGAAGAATTCGCTTAAAAGCGATAAGGCCACCAGTTAGAAACCTATTAATTGTATTGTTTTGTCCCTGTAATTTTTTTATGTTATGTGGTTGTCTAATAAAGTGTTATTGTTTGTTTGTTTGTATGAAATATACATGTTAGGTCGATTACCTTTAAAGTTTAAAAATTTCAACTTTTTCGTTTTAGCTCATAAATTTATGATTCCACAGTGCTCAAAATAATTTTCAGGGAAAGTTTTTAATATGGTCTGTAAACGGCGTCTGTTCGTTACATGGACATAACGAAGTTTTAAGGGTTCCTCGTTTTACTACGAAACCCTAAAAATGACTGAACAAAGTGACAGCTGTCATATTATAGAATCCATGACATGTCAGGTCTCAAAGTGACAGCTGTCAAATTTAAATGCGGTTTATTTCTGTAACTAACGATTTAAGACCATTGCTGTCTGCACAAAAGTGATAGAACACAACAAGATCTATATTTCGGATGACAGCTCTTTAAAGTAATTTATCTCCGTAACTGTCGTTTCTAGACCGTTACTATAGGCACAAAATTGATAGAGACGAGACTCAACGAGATCTACATTTCGGATGACATCTGTCATGCCACTCTAGTATGAATTCTATAATAATATGCCATATAATGGCAGCTGTCAGTTTGACATCTGTCATTTTCGGAACTAAAAATAAGTCCTGAAAAACCTATTACCTATAATGACTTTATAAGAACAAATATTAGGCTGAGAAGTTTTGGATAACCCTATACAGGGGATTAGTCCCATAGTAAAAGCTGGTCATAATATACAATGATATTTTAGGACAGAATATTGTAATTATGAATATATTTGCCTGTGCAAGTTGTGCATTTTTGAAAACTGATTACCAGAAAATGTTTATTAAAATGTATACTTGTGAGGTCTACTATTTGGAAAACTACTAGTCAATAAATACAGATGTAATAACCGCAGAACAGTAGGTACACCCGCCAAGTCTTGTTCCATTTAGAAATAAAGTTCATTTACTCACGACAAAATTATGGGAATGCTGAATTTTTATTCGTTATATTGGGGGGTTAGTCCCATAGTAAATGTTGATCGTAACATAAAGATAAGTACAATGATATTCTAGAACGTATTCGTGGCATAGAAAAATACCCATAGAATGAAGCACTTTATTTCCTTTTTTCCTTACTCCCGCCTCACCCACGGCGCGGCTCTGGAGCCGGATGACGTCACACGCGTAAATCCGTCGCGAGATTTTTTGATTTCGTGCGGTCATGTTTAGACATCCATAACTCCGTCATTTATTAAGATATTCGTGTAATTTTTTCACTGTATCTAATATAATTCTAACGTCTTTCAATGTATATAATTCTTTTTAGTTTTTATGATAAAGGAAACTTCCTTATTGGGTGATGAATATCGGAAACCCAAAAAATCAATAATGCGTGTAAAAACATAAAACCTGTTTAATAAAGACAAAACTTTAGCTCTACCTATATTTAGTATAAGCATAACGTGCAGCCCACGCCATAAGCCACCCTAGTGTGAACTTTAAATATGTATCTATCATCAATTATACACGGCGATAGATTGTACTCTGAAATTTAGTTACCTTCTATGTATTTGTACGGGGTACTACGGACATTTTGTTCAATAATGTGGGATTTCGAAGAGGCGTTGTTATCAAACGGTATGATTTTGCCAACAGTTTTGCAGTAGGCGGCGAAGGTTCCGTGTTCGAAGGCCGAGGCTGGGATGCCGTTGGCGCGCACGCAGCAGGCACTAATGCTCAGAGCATCGGTATCGCGATTATTGGAGATTTTAGAAGTAAGTAACAATTGTAGTACAACGATCAATTTAAAGAGCTATTTTCTGACCATCCTTGTATGATTAAATTAGAAACGGGGTGACCCATAGACAAATCAATGTTACCGTCAGCCCAGTTGATCGACAAGTTGAAATGGCAGTAGGCTAGACACTTAGCACACGCTCGCGAGAATTGATTAAGACCGATAGGGTCGCATAATTTAAGAACCGTTAAGTGCAGCACAGGAGGTTGACTCACGAGGAGGACAGCTGACCTGAATAAAACTGCAGAATTGTGCTAGATACAAGTCGCTAGTACCTACGTACTGTCAGTCTTATTTGAAATCTATAAGAGAAGCCTATGTTGAACGGTGGACGTCCCACGACTGAAGTTTGTGATGATAATGAACAAATGTAATCACCATTTTCCAATACGATAACTACCGACTTCCGACTTCCTATTACTTAATAATATGAAGATTAGATTGTCATTCATGAAGATTTAAGAAACAAATTGAACATGTTTTTGCGAAACAGTCGATGAAGGAATAAGCAGACATTAAATTGATACTATATTTAACCTCTGACGTAAAAACTACGGGTGTTACCTAAAAGTTTGAGGTGTTTGTGGTATGTGTGTGTGTGTGTGTGTGTGTGTGTGTGTGTGTGTCTGTGGTATTATAGTTCCTAACCGGTTCAGCCGTTCCAAAATTATCTGCTCTTTTGTTATCTGCAGTAGGAATGCGTTGGAGATTTTCAAAACTTTAAATTTAATCTTGTATATTTCCCAGCGTCCCTCCCGCCTGCCGTCGCCCTGCAGGCTACAAGAGCTCTGATAGCAGAAGGCGTGCGCCGCGGCACCATCAGCTCTAACTACAGACTCGTGGGGCACAGAGAAGTCGGCACCACAGAGTGTCCTGGCGACGCACTCTTCCGCGAGATCCAGACTTGGGGCAACTCCGGCGGAAGTAACCCTGGAGGACCTGCAGGTCGATATTTTGAAAAGTTGTTGTCTGCTTAGCAAATGTTTTATTTGTATCTAGAGAGTATTATTTTTCGTGTAGTTCAAGTTAATTAAGTAAAGACCATAATACACAAAACAATGTATACTTGATTATGTATTTAATAATATAATAATAAAATATTTTATTACGTATTACAACATGTGGAGGTACTTACAAACAATCTTAAAAATAAGGTGCGGTGGAAAGTCGCAAAAGTACCTTTAAAATATTTGGACCTTACACTAGGTCTCGTAAGAGCCTGTATAGCAGGGTACATTTTTCTGTTGGTCTTTTGACCGCTAAAGTAACCTAATTTGAACACAGATACTTAACACAAATTAAAAAAAAATAAAATAAAAAAGAACTAAAAGTTACCTACTAATAATTACAAGTTATCACTTTGTATATTGTTAATTTCTAACGAGCTTTATTTATAATAATAATGTATGTGAAGTGAATAGTTGGTATGTTTAACTATTTAATATGCTATATAAGTAACACTAATACACTAATATACTCATTAGTCTAGTCAGTAAAGTTAGTTAATATACAATGTTTTGTGAAATTGTTTTTATAATATACATGGATAATAAAATAATATACTTACATACTTAAAAATATATTTATATAATAATATTCAGTTTGTTGTCATATTGTTATGTATATGTAAAATATTAAGGTAGGTATGTCTACTTTAAAATTAGAATTTTAACTTTGTGTTTAGTAGCCCGCCCCTCACAAAGTAAAATCTAGATCTACGTCCCAAAAATTGATCATTATGTAGTCACTGAGATTATCGACAGCATAAAGGTATGTTTTCGCTTTTAGTTACTTACTATATTAAGCTAGTAAATTCTGTTGGAATTTTATAACCAGTGAGTTCCTGTAATCTCAGTCAATGTTTCCTGTCAGCACTGTATCAAACTATATCCGACTGGTGAATAAGCAGCCTTCTTTGATAACGACCAAGATTAGGCCATTTATCATGGTAGCCGAATTCAGGGCGGCAGACTTCATAAATGAACAAATATTCCTTTCAGATAACTCGTTTGTCCTCGTGACTCGAGCGCAGTGGGGCGCGACCCCTCCGCGCTCGGTAACCCGCCTCAACACCCCGGTCTCACACGTGGTGATCCATCACTCCGTCGTGCCTGGAGTGTGCTTGACCCGAGACCAGTGCATGAGAGACATGAGGTCTATGCAGAACAGTCATATGAACGGAAATGGATGGGCCGATATTGGATACAAGTAAGTTTTTTTTTAAGCTGTCTCAATGCCGTAACTTAAGTTGCAAGCTACACGGCTTGTATCCAGCGCGATCCTGTGGTCTTTTAATGGAGGCATCTATCTACCTTGTAGGTGGACGACGTACGCTGTGTTTGCTGGTACGTGGTAGTTACGTAATTTTTCAGTACTATAACCATCGGTCATCAGCCTGCCATGCTTTGTGCCCTGTCTACAGTCATTTCAACTTGCTAATCACTTTGACTACCTATATCCGATCCAGACTCCAGTTATAATAAATTCTTTCTGAGGGCTATGGTCTCTCTGCGAGATAGAATCAGGAATAAAAAGATCCGTAGAAGAACTAAGATTACCGACATAGCTCAGCAGATTGGCAAGTTGAGATAGCAGTGGGCGGGGCACATATTTGGCGGACTGATGACCGGTGGGGTCGAAAATTTCTCGGGTGGAGACTGCGTTCCGGCAAGAGCAGGGTAGGATGTCCACCTACGAGGTGGACAGATGATCTCATCAAGACTACAGGATCATGCTGGATGCAAGCCGCTTCCAACCGGTCTTATTGGAGATCCATAGGAGAGGCTTATGTCCAGCAGTAGACGTCATATGGCTGATGGATGGATGGATGGATGAATAAAGGCACTTGTAGTAGGAAATAAACAAATTCGTATGATTTTGTTCCAGTTTCGCAGTGGGCGGCGAAGGCTCGGTGTACGAGGGCCGCGGCTGGCAGGCCGTGGGCGCGCACTCCGCCGGCTTCAACTCGCAGAGCATCGGCATCGTCATCATCGGCAACTATGTCTGTGAGTATATTATTATTACCATCGACGTCTGTGAACTCTAGCAGAGTCCCTGCGCAGAAACTAATTTATAAGTCACTAGTCAGCGAGGGTCTCTTATTTTCGTCCCAATGTTTTTTTTTTGGAGTGAAACTTCTTATGTGATTTCCAATAAGGTTGCGCTAAACGTTTAACGCTACCATGGAGGGGGTATGAAAGCATTGTTGCGTCGAAGTTTTACTTCTTCCGCGCGGAGGGACTCCACGCACTATTTTTTTTTGTATTAGTGATTATATTTTATTTGACCAAAATTTTGCTACCCCAATGATATTTCCGTGGCGTTAGCGGTTTTTTCGTGGTGCATGTATACCTACTTATTGTATGTATACGGAATGCTGCACAGTCCAGCAGATGCGACGTTGTCCGTGGTCTGGGTTTCAGCGGGGGTGACGGGTGGGTTCTGTGGTTCAACTTGTAGCTAACTTCACAGACGATTTTAAATTTGATACTCCTACGCAATAGTTTTGGCGGCTTATTAATTTTATTTTGACGAATTATTGTTGTAATTAGTTAATTAATATTTACTTTATAACTAGTTTTTGCTAGCGGTTTTGTCTGAGGCTCTTTCTATGATTTTGTAAGAGCCACATTAAAATCCATCAGAACTTCTGCAAATAACTTCTGAAAGATTTGAAAATTAAGATGCTCATAATTTGTCCATATACAAGGGCCGAGGCTAGTCACTAGTTATTTATTTAAAAACTAAACAGAAATAGCTCGTGTACTATTAGCTAGTATTTATCATCACAACAGGACATTAAGGTGTTAAACTGGGAAAAACCACACACGTAAAGTCGACCGCTGCGCTGAGGACTGTTAATTTGTGCAAAACCATACTAAGATATCATATAATAATCATACATAAGTTGTTACGATAATTACTGCATTCGATGAATTATGTTTAGTCTAGGTGTCAGAAAAATCTATTTTATAGTAAATACTTTTTTATGTGCTTTTCCTGCCAATTTCAATAAATTATTGTCGATGCGGCAATTTCCACGCCTCACCGTCCAGTGTTTTAGTGTAGATATCAGTCTAAAACTGAACGCCCCTGTACTAAACGTAATAGCATAATAAAAAAAATAGATGTATATCAAAATGTGTACTTACATATGTGTAATCTAACAAATTGTATAGGGCCTACTGCAATGCAAATAGGTAGAAAGTTCCAATACCATAATTCCTGAACTTACGCTGACATGTTAGTGAAAGGGTCGTGCAGTTTTTTAAATGAAGACTATCAACCTGTGTGACTTGATATCTGCTTTCTCTTTAATTTGATATAGGAATGCTCTTCATGGCGTTTCTCTTGCTCTCTTTCATAAGTATTTATCTACAGTTTTCAATAGATTGTCATGATATGTCCACGGAATGACCATTCCTATTTTATTTTTACTCATTGTAGTAATTGTGTGTCCTGGTTGGTTTAACCGTTTAGCCATGTAAAAAGGCCTTCAAGTAGCTTAAAAACTGACACCAGGGCTAGCCACTGGGCCTATACGAACTTACTTACTCCCTCATTGTAGTACTATTTTATTTTAGGGGCTTTCTTTCTTCAACACTTCCAGGTTCGATGTAATTTTTCCTTTAGCATGAAGCTTTATTTATGTATTCCTACCTTACAGCTCAAATCCCGCCCGCTGCAGCTCGACAGACGGCCCAACGGCTGATCAGATCCGGCGTCCAGGCCGGGTTCATACGAGCCGACTACCGACTCATCGGCCACCGACAAGTCGTGGCCACCGAGTGCCCCGGGGCCGCGCTCTACAGGGAGATTCAGACCTGGGAACGATTCTCTTTTGTTGTCTAATAGTGAATATAGAATCATGAATTACCATGGCCAGTGAACTTATACCAAAAATCTGAAAAAATATTTGTAGTTGCTAATTTAAAAATGAACAAGTCAACAATTTCAAGAACAGAGTTCTCAACAGAAATGGGGGTGGAAAAACATGGGAACGAACGAACACATGACCTTCGTTACGAACCGACTAGGTACTAACTGATCGACTACCGACAAGACGTAGGCACTGAGTGTCCGACGAATAGTGCTCTTCCAGACCTGGGAACAAATCTTTTCATGTTTAATTTTGGAACGAGGATCATAACTATTACAATATTGCCAGTAAACTGTATGAACTCATACAATGCCATGGCTAAAGAAATATTTATAGTAGCTAATTTAGAAATGAAATGTTAAACTTCAATCCCTATTACTAATGCTTGTAAGCTAAGTAAGTTATTATGATGACTACCATAGTCAATGAATTAATAGAATACAACGACCGAAGAAAGCTAAAGTTTTTATAGTACCTGGTGTAGAAATGAAATGAAGTGTGAGATACAGAACCTCGGATATATCCGTCTTTGTTGTTAGAGATTGAAGAATGCTGGAGAAAATAATTATGTGCGAAGAAATATACAAGATGTTGTTTTGCAAACTTAATTTTTTTTTGTTTAGGACGTTTTTTCTGCGATTTCAGGGTTGGTCCAGTAATAAAAATGGTTCATAATAATGAGAATTTATAAACCTCTGTAAATCTACACACTTTGCAAGCAACACTTTGTGTATACGTATCTACTATACGAATTCAGACTAATAAAATATGAGTTGACTAAATCTGTGTCCAAAACGACGCGACGGCTTAAGTTTTTTTTATCCACCATTACTTTTATAAAGACTGAAAATATATGTTTTTCCAGTAGTCATGTAAGCTAGATACGCCAAAGAAAATGGAAATATAAGTTATATTTTTATTAAAAAAATGTTTTATTTTTTACAACTACTTGTAAGCTTTATGATATTGTACTGTACCAGCCTTTAGCAGCGCAGCAGCAGGACGTAGGCCTACCCACGAAGGGTGATTGGGCCATATCCACCACGCTGGCCTAGTGCGGGTTGGTGGATTTACATACGCCATCGAATTTCTTCTACGGACGTATGCAGGTTGCCTCACTATGTTTTCCTTCACCAAAAAGCCAATGATGTGAAATACCGTACATAAGTTCCAAAGAAACTCATTGGGACGGGATCGGGATTTGAACCCACGACCTCACGACTGCAGGTCGGGTGTTACTACCACTAGACCACCACGGCTTTATGATATTATTGATAGAAAATAATAATAAAAAAGTAATTAAAAAAATAAAAAAAGAACGAAACCAGTACCTGTACTACCAAACAAATTTTCTTTGTACTTACCTATTTAGCTACCCATTACAAAATCCTTTCAAACGAAATGAAACAGAATCGAGAAATGACCACAACTAATTCGTATTGAGGTCAAATGCATGATTACAACTTTGTTACAAAACACGTAGAAAACCAAAGTCCAGCTTTATACTCGTACAATCCAGGCACAACAGAGTGATAGATCACTGCGTGTATAGTACGATTCAAACTTAATAATTTAGCGTACGAACGACTCGCCTTATATTCACAGCGAGTTATTTCGCAGTACTCAAATGTCAGCGGGGGTGAATAGTGGGGTTTTGCGCAGCTTGTAGCTAACTTCACAGACGCCATTAGGTTTGATTCAATCAATACCAGGGCGTTGAGGCAAGCCACTGAGCGAGATTGGGTTGCACATCATTACGCTCACGCAACGGATACATAGACCTTGTTCAGGTACACCACAACAGAAATCTAGGAACAAACACGCTTGAAGTATTCCTCAGACGCATCTAAAGGTTCCGAGCTTATATTTGTATGATTCTTTTTAAGGTTGGATCGTATTTCAGCGTTACAAGGCACACGCTCCTGCGCTGCTCATATTGTTACGTTATTGCGTTGGATTGTCAGTTAAAACGCCGATTATTCTCTCTGCACTTTATTACACACAATCACTTTACAAAATCACAAAACACACGACAAAACTGGGTCGCACAAGACACTTCACACTGGCACTGATATTCACACAATTAGTCACTGAACACACTTCACTATCACTAAACATAAGATGTTTTCGCTCCGATAGAAAACACGATAACTGAGTCCAACGAAAGCCATCGCTCTATTTATATCTGAATAAAAGTTACCTCGAAATATCTAGGATGATCGATGACATTGTGATTGACAAAGTAAATAAGTGAAGGTTCTAGAAAACCCTAATGTCCTTCAATACAAAAAAAAAATCAAATAAAAACTAACACAATAGACGGAAAACAAGGGCACAGCTTATGTCATAGTTAGCGCTCGAGCTCGAGTTACTATCCACGCCTACAAACCGCAGCTTGCGTCGTAGTTAGTACGCGCCTATTGCGTGACAATATTCTCTGAGAGACAACTATACATTGCACACCGTAGTAACACCATTGATATGATCAAAAGAATATTTTGACGCTGTCGTACCGCAATGAGTTTAGTTATGTGTTCTAGCTCGCGCCTTGTGACAGCCATACTTTTGTACTCTCAATATTTTGTGCATTTAGCGTTGGTTATTCCCCCCACAGCGAATGTAGCAGTTAAACAGTTTATTTACTTAGCACTAGATTGATTGAAGTGATTTCGTGGTTGGTAGTAAATAAAAGAACATAATTATCGTACAAAACATTTAGGTAGGTATATATGTGAATGAAAGTGTACCTAGCTATGTCTGTTTGATGACACCCCTTTTATTATTAAAGACATCCATTAAGCTGGAATCATACTATCGGACGCGGCTGAAAACAATAAACGAATCACCGCGAACGAAAAGAAGACCTTCGCTCCGCTTCGGTCAATCAATTGAACCTATATCAATCGAACCATCATCGATAGATAATATTTATCAGGGACATTTACAAAAACAAAGGTAAGTACTTAAATGACGCCACAGCACACCCTTCTTTTCAATCTTTTAGGGGAAGTACCTTATCAAACATCATCGTCGACAAAAAGAAATTGGATTTATGTAAGTATATTATTATAAGTTTCATCTAGATTTATATGTATACGTTAAAAACATGTACCGCGAGTATTCGAATATAGGTACCTACCTACTAAATAACTAACAGCTTTTATTTGTCGAAGCTTAGATTTTTAGCTCGATTTGCTCGTTAGGTCGAAAAGTCTCTTCCACAATCTAAAAAATTACAAACATATCAAAATTATATTAACTTAAGATAGGTATTTCTCATATTTCTCGTACTCGATCCGGCTCTCGCGTGGGGATGGCAAGAGACCTATCGGTTTGACGCTGGTCCTACGGAAGTGTGGACGGCCCTTGTATGGGACGCTTACTTACTTACTTATCGATACTTTGGCGCCGTCACATCTGTCTGAGACTCTGAGTAGGGCTGGACTGGCGGCGGCCAATTCGGCGGAGCAGCACAAGCTGCGCAAATATGCTAACCTTGGCGTATTATTATATCTTCTTTGCCTTGGCAGTGGTTTAAATATTTCAGCCGTTTGGGGTTGAGACATCGGGTCCGTGAGGGCCGGGAACTCATATTGTTTTCAAAAATTTTGCGAAATATGTGGTGGACGCGAAGCGTGAACAATTGCTGGTGTTTAGTTTATTGAATCAGGAGTTACTTTGCGGAAGTTCATCTTCAAAACCTTGTTTTGAAAAAAAAAATTAGTGTATTTCCGCTCTGTCGTAGACATATAAGTTAAGGGTTGTGAGAAGTGATTGAACAAACCAAATTAAATCAAAATTAGTAATTTTATTAATTTAATAAATTTGTTACAAAATTACGAATATAATAATTTTAAAAATGTTATAAAATAGTGAAAAAATACTTAGTCAAGAAATAGCACCCTTATTCTTAGTGTACTCTATTCGACGCGTGTTTCGCCTCTAAACGAGGCATCTGCAGGACGTGTTGACTCCTCGAGCTCACTCGAGTCAACGAGGAGAGATACGAGTAAATAAGCATTGTAATTCAGCGTGGCAATGCTACCAGCATGGTGGTCACGTTGCCAACTGGCAGTGGGCTTGAGCATTTGAATTATCTTTAGACCTTCAAGGGTCTGTGGATGTTTCAATTGCTTATTAAGTATGTAGTATTTAGCTTGTAGTACCTATTGTATTTTGTTGTTATCATCGTTACATATTATTAGATATAAAAAAAAACTATTTCAGTTTATGGTGTTTCGGGCAGTCTCAAAGTCACTGGCTCTAAATGCATAAATTATTTAGGCACATATTTGAAAAAAATCAATCTGTGTGAATTTTGAAAGAATAATTATTTCCAGCGAATTTCCTGACGGTCATAGTTACCTAGACGCTATTGAAAGAAAAAAGTCAAACATGGCCACGCTTACTTACACACTAACGATCACGACACTTTACTATCTCAGACTATCTCTATATGTGACATAAATGGCTATGGCATGACGGAAACGGAAACTACTAGATGGGTAAGGCCACGAAAAACTGTTCAATAACACACTTGAAAGTGTAACACACAATAACACACTTGAAATAATAATATACGTATACACGTAACATTCGGGAATAAACACACGCGAAAATATAATCTTTTTCTAAGATTAAAACTTTTAAAAACTGTCTTAAAGCACAGAAAACTAGGCGATTCCCGAAAAAACAACATTCATCACAGTAATTTTGACTCTAACGGATTAAATTTCAACACCTACCTTGTCAAATCACATTAAATAACTCGAAAAAACTAGATGACCAAAATTTTCGCTTCAACGACCTCACGAATTGCTCCCATACTAAAATGGCTGACAGATTTTTGACATTTCCCTTGACTCGTAGGAAAGCATGGATTTATTAGTATACAAAGTCCTTGTAGGAAAGTTTGTCGTCATTTAAAAATACTTATAGTGTTGCTGTGGTTTGAAAATTAAATTCTACTGAGCATTTCGTGTTACGTCACACACAGGAATCAAATTTGGTCCATATTTTCAATCGTGTTTTTTTTGGTAACAGTAGGCAGATATTGATTATTTATTTGTTTTAAAACAAGGCCTTAACAATATAAAATAGGTACAAAATAGCATACATTTGATAATAACTTTATTTGATCAGAAAAAAATTGTAGTTTGTTGTCACATGGACGAGGGACATTTTGATTTCGTATGGAATCTGTAATTAACCTAAATTATTAATCGAAAATTTACATAATAAATAAGATATTTTTGAATTATGAATTAAACCATGCTAGGTAAACATTATCTAACTATTGATAAAACAGTAAATGGTATTAGAAATAATGTACGATATTTATTTATTGTTAATTTTAGTAAGGTCCACGTTTAAATTTTGAAATGAACATTTTTCCGTGGCCTTACCCAGATACCGTCTACATTTTTTAAGCACCCCTTGAAGAAACAAAGGATAACTAACGAAAATGTATGTACCTACTCGAACTCAAAATCAGTTTTATACTACACCTGCTCGGAAAGTACCTTGATACTTTATCAAATTTACGGTAGAAAGTACGTCATTGCATATCGAACAAATATGCGGCGAGAAAACGCATCTGAGCGGGAGAAAAAAGTGTATGAAAATCCATTTCTTACGTGGTTTTTCTTTTTTAATTTTGGGTAAGACTATGCGCTGGTAACCTAAATATCAAAAGCCAAAAAGTTTTTACAGTGAGTTTTTATCTCCAAGTTCGCAAAATGACACTGGCCACTAGCTGTGTGTTGGATGGTGTCAAACAATTTGAAAAAAGAATTGGAAGTTTTGGCGGGAACGCGGAAAAATCATGTCGCCTCATTGTATTATTTTGTTAAACTTGTGTTTTTATCCGTGATAATTAGTGAAAAATGGTGGTATTTCGTTGATTATGAGCTGATTGACGCGCATGAGTGTAGGCAAGTGATATAATGTGACGTATCATGTTGTTCCGTGTTGTTACCAAAACTCCATAGACGCCTCTAGTAAAGTCTCCACTGCTTTACTGAGGTATGACTTGGACTATGATTGGACTTGACTGCGACTTTACTGGACTATGACGAGACTACGACAGTGACTATTTTGATAAAATATTATCAAAAATTATTAAAACTTAATACTTGACACTGGCAAATGCACAATAATGCGACGCCAAAACTAAGAAGAAGAAGAAGAAAAAGAATTGGCGCCATTTTCAATTTGTGTGTTGTTTGAGGATTCAGTTTTCGTAGAAAAGTAAAACAAAACTATCAAAATGATAAGTAATGATAGTGATGATGTTTTTTATTTTCCTCGTAGGTGTAGTTTTAAGCACTATGTATCACTCGAGAGAAAGTGCGATTCCCGATCTCGGGTGTTTTAAAGCCCTCGCCTACGGCTCGGGCTTCAAACGACACCCTCGACAGTAATCGGTCACTTTTTCCTCTCGGTGAACAATGTACTATTGTTTACTTACAATTTCATACTAAGGCCTCAGCTGGCCCTAAAAGCCACTCATCATTACGCGAGGGGACGATCTCCGCAAATTCTCAGAAATGAAACTTAAGTACAGTTAACCAGGGTAAAGAACCGACCATATGATTATAAATACAAATTAAAACTGTTGCCTTTCAGTTCGATGATTTGTTAGCTCGTGAAAACATCTGAATGTGTTGTAACTTTACACACAAATAAATCAATTATAAAATATTGGTTTCGGTGACGTCCAGTCGATAAAACTCGGGTCAACTATTAATAAAACATTGTATATTCATATCATAGCGATATAATTATTGCTTAAGTTTATCTACGCGCGTAAGTTAAGATGAATTACCAAGAATTAATTTGTTTTTCTGCATTATTGAGTTGTGCTGTCAGTGGTCCTGTTTCTGGGAAAAGTAAGTTCACACATCTCATCCAAGTTTTTAATTAATATATTTTGTTATGTATAGTAGGTAACATACAAATTAATGTACAAAATTATGTTTGGTAAATTTTATTGTAGGCTCTACTTTTGAGTAGGTGTATTTGAAACTGAAAGCGCTTCTTTTATATACTTACACAACTTTTTTACAAATTTTTTGCTCTCTCAATTGTTTTTTTTTTTAAATATTTTCGATAAAGTAACATTGTTTTTGCTAAAATAATATTTCTGTAAATCACTTGTAACTTTTTCAGGCACTTACAACTTCCCCTACTACAGCCGAGGGGCCTGGGGAGCCGTCCCTGCTGTGGACAGCGAGCCCCTGACTACGCCAGTTCCTTACGTGGTCATCCACCACACGTACATCCCAGGCGCTTGCTACTCCAGCAAACTATGTGGCCAGAGCATGAAATCTATGCAAAACTATCATAACAGCTTGGGCTGGGGAGACATTGGATACAAGTGAGTATATTTACTTATTTATACTATTAGTGAAACTAAACAACTAAACCAATCACACCACATCCGCAAATTCAAAATTTATAAAATATCAATGACTACGAGTGCTACTTTGTGCTGAGTCTTTGAATGATAATTAATTAATTTTGATATCGTAGTATGCAGATTTGTCGTAGGTACGAGTAGGTACCTCCTACATGTTGAAACTAAGAAAGATACTTGCCCGTTAAATCTATAAAACTTCAATCAACATATTGATAATATATTTATCTCAATGCGTTAACTTAATGTCATAACTCGTACCTACAAAGATAACAGGGAATATACTTAACTTATTGTTTTTGTAAACCAAATACTTGTCTTACTAGGAGTTCTGTAAACAATATATCGTACACAACATGAGAAATGACTGTACAAACATATGATAATGTGTCAAAAGATCACACATGACTATCAATGAAGACATGATTCACCAATCAATTAAACGAGAATAATGAAAACTGAGTTGACTGCAATTTGCAATAAACCGCGCATCGTAGTAAGTAAATAAGTCAATCCATTTGGGACCTATGATCCCACAGGCAGTGACACAAATACAGAATGTTCTTACAATACTAGTTATACAGATGCACAGTCACACATACCTCTACGTCAGACTTAGAAACATTCCTGTTTATCTTCAGGGGGTTGAAAAATAATCTACATATTGTTAATTTCTGAAATAGGGCGCAGGATTCTGGAAAGAGGAGGTGACTCCCGTTCTACCTCGTTTCTGGTGCAAAGAATGTCCATCGCCATCCAACGCGCCAATGCAGCAAGCGTTATGGGCACCTTTGCACCAGGAACGATGAGGGGCGGGTTATTTGATTATTTTTTTAAGTAGGTGTATTTATTTTATTTTATTGTTATTATTCATATTTAACAAACTTTACTCTCTAAGCCTTGTATATATATGTAAATAAATTATTTCGTATCTACGTATTAGATATTATTTACTTCTAGAACAGACATTCTGCATGGTTGTGTCAATTGTCGGAGTACATAATATTATTGTAATACATTTCATGTTTTGTTTAGCTTCTGCGTGGGCAGTGAAGGTGGTGCGTATGAAGGAAGAGGATGGGAAAATCTGGGAATACACACTGGGAAAGCGAACAAGTACAGCATCGGCATCTGTCTAATTGGTGACTGGAGAGGTAACATTTAAAAGTCCATTGTATTAAAATTAGTTTAATGATGTTTATTTTTAATTCATTTTTAACTATTCCCGCAACTCATGGAAAAGATGTTAAAGAATCAAGAAAAAAAGGACACTATTAAATAACTTTTATAAAAAAATATCTAAAAGATAGTCACACGATCGATCTGTTTTATGACAAAGTCAATAATTTGTGGAGAAGAATTAGTGGGTTCCCAACGATGCCAATGGGAACAACCATGGGAATGCTTCTGACATGAAAGATTTTCTTTTTAAAGTACATGTTTTTTTTTTATAAGTATAATTCTTCTACAGTGGAGCTCCCGCCTCCTGATCAGCTGGCGACCACCAAAGCCCTGATTGCTGCCGGAGTGGAGAGAGGATACATCCACCCCGAGTACAAGCTCATCGCCCACAACCAAGTCATGGCCACCGAGTGCCCTGGCGCGGCTCTGTTCGATGAAATTTCTAAGTGGAACCACTTCTCGTCGAAGGGTTTTGAAATGGTTGTTAATAAAAATGTTATTGCCTAAGTTTGTTGTTTGCTTTTATGATTTTATAATATATGGTCCGAAGCCAAAACAAAAACACCTGACATGTTGCAGAGAGTATAAACTGGTGGGTGATTCTGTATGAAAACAAGCACGTAACACGCTCTAACGTGCTCTTTGTTTTAGAAAGGACATGTTCACAAAATGTATGGAGGCTGGTATAATAATAATCAAAAAATCTAACCACAAGACTCGTTACATTTCGAGAAAGTTCATATTTTTCTGAGTCTATTACATCAGTTGAAAACAAAAAAGAGCCCTGCATTTTTTTTAAAATTAATTTTGATTTTATTAGGATAAATAAATATATTTGGCTCAATAGGTAGTTTATCTCTAGGAACTCTGATTAAGTAACCTCCAAATTGTTAAATAAAAGCATTTTTACCAATTAGACACACTCTTTAAGTGATTTTTTGTCACATTGTACCTACTAACTGGTCACACTGGTAGGTTATAATTTTCAATTTTAGCAATTTAAGAGGTAAATGTGGAAGAATCAGCTTTGAATCCAAGTAAAATAACGCTAGAAGCACTTTATTATTGTTAAACTAGAAAAAATAAAAAGCTGCATTATTTTTTTTCAGATAATTTATTTTTCACTTTAAAAAAAAATGCAGGGATAAAAAAATCAAAATTAAATATTTTTCAGAAGCCCATAAAACAAGCTTTCGAATGATGTATATATCATCTTGGTTAGATTTTTCTCTGAATATTATACCACTTGTGGACATCACCTTTGTGTAAAATTACGTTAATTAATTTTACATTTATCAAACATTTCTCCAAACGAAATTCACGGAAATAAAAAAAAACTTACCGCATTACGTTACGTTTTGTCGATAGAGAATCAGGCCCCTGAACTAGAACTTTTTACAAGACAGTTTTTAAACTTGCAGCGCATTATCAATGTAAAATCACCGATTGTCAATTTTGAAAAAAAAGTTTTCAAAGCCATCGAGTCATAAGTATTGTTTTAAACTTCAGCGATTTGAACACATTATTATTATTGTATACTACGGTACTAATCGCGCTCTAAAATTACGAGATAAATAAATACCTCATCATCCCGACGTTTCCTACCCGTGACCACGGTCGACTCGGTGCAACTCGGCCGAAACGTCGGGATGATGAAGTATTTATTTATCTCGTAATTTTAGTACGCGATTAGTCCCATAGTATATAATAATAATTTTTACTCGATCTTAATAAACAGGTAGAAACTTATCTTATATAGATAATGGTTCGGAACCTTTCGTACGGGAGTCCGACTCGCTCTTGGCCGGTTTTTTTTGCACACCGTACTTAGCGCCAAAATAACGTCACATGGTCAAGCGTCTAGTTAATGTGACCGCGTTGTACCTATTGTAAAATACCTTTTACAGTGATTATATTAAAGTATAGACGCATGGTATATTTCAAAAACTTGTCACTAAAGCATTCAATAACCTGATAAACTGTTGAAAAATGTTAATTGAAAAACTTTTAATCATTTATTGCAATTTTTATTGCAGAACTTGTTAAAATGGCGTTTCAACTTGCTAAAACATCCATTCTAAATATAATTATAATCACCCACATGCACCTGGCTATCTAAATAGATCTGCGACTCACGAGGCGGAAATGCAACACTCGTGAAATGATTGCACCTAGGTTGATTAAGTACGTACCTACTGGTTTGTATAGCTATTCATACCTACAACACCAGATGACCTACGGGAGAGGTCGCCGTGTAGATAAAGCAGAGGTCAGTTGATATCTCTGATGTATGGGCACAGATGAATTAATAGTTCTAGGTGTAGGTGTAAGTTCGAAAAAAAATCAGCTGTTCCATACATTTGGTCGCGGGTGAACGATATTTTTCTACGGAACACCAATTTTTTTTTTAGTTTTAACAAAAGTCGCATAACAAAAGTTGTTAGTTTTGATGTACAGAATAAGCCCCAAAAAGGATGCCAATTGATTAGAAATAACCCTGTATAGATAGATATTCGAAGTTATTGTATAAGCAACATTATCATTAAACAAAGGGACATCTGCCATCTTTAACCCACCCCAAAATAGATTAAATTAAAAATTTAAAATCCCCGAGCTACACAATAAGATTCCATCCACAGCTAAGAAAAAAGCTGATAACTTTAGAACGACTAAACCGATTTTGATGAAACATAGCTAAGAACACTCCCGCCTAACCTCTCAAAACAAAAAAAAATCCGTTCTGGAGCTACAATATCACACACACACCCACACATGAAACTTATAAAAACCCGTCGTTTTTGTCTCGGAGATTGAAAATAGAATGTTTCAAGTTAAAGTTTCCAAGGGTGCCCCCAAGAAGTTTCTCTTAAAACATGGCGCTCTATGCTTCAATCATAGATTTATCATATAAACAGGATTGAGTACTGGCAAAGAAAAACGTGCCGACAAGGATACCACATCAGATGATTGTGTCTCTTTTCCAAGTAGGATGACCAAAACACCTCGATCATCTTGGGATATAATTTTTCTTTGGAATGTTACTGCACGCAGGAATCGCAGTTATCTTATCCTTAACTCGTCGTCCTTCGTCATCGTCGTCGCTTTAGCAATAAGACGCCTACTGCTGGGCATAGGCCTTCCTTGAAGATCTGTATAAAACCAATCCCCATAAAAACAATGGTCTAGAATTAATATATACGGAGATAATTCAGTTTCAAGTTTGACAGCTGTTATCGGAAATGTAGATCTTGAAGAGTTCTTTCACCTTTGTTAAGACAGCAATGGTCTAGAATTGATAATGATGGAGATAAACCACTTTTAAGTTTGACAGCAGTCATCGGAAATGTAGATCTCGATGAGTTCCTTCACTTTTGTGACGACAGTAATGGTCTGGAATCCATATTTACGGTGTTGAACAACGTTTAAATTTCATAGATGTAATCTTGACACTGGTTAAGTACTGACACGGGTTGCGTGATAAATCCGTGTCAGTACTTAACCACAAAAAATTTTTTCACAAAAACTTTTTCACGGAAAACTTTGTCACAAATAGACCTTATCACGAAAAATCTTAATCACGAACACTTGTCCACGAATAGACTTCCGTAGTTAACAGAATTTTAAGGCTTCCGTAGTAAACAAGGCATCCATTTTGAAATAAAAAATAGCGGACTCACTTTTTGAAAAAGTCGTCATGGGTGTAGTTTTAGAGGTTTTTGGGGGTGTATATTTCAAAATTGGCATCCATTTTGAAGTAATGTTCGCCATCTTCAATTCTAAAATGAATGCCAATTTTGAAATATAAACCCCCGAATTCTCAAAAAATAACACTTATGACGACTTTTTCAAAAAAGCAACATCTGCTATCTCTAATTCCAAAATAGATGTCATTTTTGAAATCTACACCCCCAAAAACCTCGAAAACTACACCCATGACGATTTTTTCAAAAAAGTGACGTCCACCATCTTTAATTCCAAAATGGACGCTAGTTTTGAAATCTACACCCCCAAAAACCTATTAAACGACACCCATGACGACTTTTTCAAAATAGTGACGTCCGCCATCTTTAATTTCAAAATGGATGCCATTTTTGAAATCTACACCCCCAAAAACCTATTAAACGACACCCATGACGACTTTTTCAAAATAGTGACGTCCGCCATCTTTAATTTCAAAATGGATGCCATTTTTGAAATCTACACCCCCAAAAACCTCAAAAGTGACACCCATAGCGACTTTTAGCAAATAGTGACGTGTGACGTTTTTAAAACCAAAATGGATGCCAATTTTGAAATCTACACCCCAAAAAACCTCGAAAACTACACCCATGATTTTTTCAAAAAAGTGACGTCTGCCGTTTTTAATTCTAATATGGATGCCAATTTTGAAATCTACAACGTAAAAAAATTAAAAATGACAACCACAACTATATACCAATTGTACACCCAGCATGTTTAAGAAATATGTCCAGCATAGTCACCCTACTACACTTCTTTGTATACACCATAGTACGCCATTTGCAATCGACGGTGATACTCTAGTCAAAAATAAAAAATAACCGTTAATCATAAAGACGTAGGTATATTCATACAAAATAAATATCAAACTCTGTTTTATTGGCATCTATTCGCAATTTTATCTAAAATCTTATCAAACTACATTGTTAAAAAAACTAAGAAATGGTTAAGACAGTCGCGGCTTTACAGGTAATAATTCTACCATTTATAAGTGTCGTTTCGAAATGGCAAACTTACTCGTAGTATTTTTTGATTTTGATCTTTAGAACTAGATGATTTATTTGGTTTGAGCTTTGATCATTTTGTGTACATAACACCAGTGTAATGATGGAAAAAAATTCTGCCACTTAATTATCTATGCATTAATACCTACAAGATGTTAGAGGCGTAAGGCAGGGATCAGCCTTTTAGCTAAAAAACCAGTTCCACTCATTTTGTCGACAGCCAAAATAAAGATTTTGTATGGAGCAGCTGTTTCTTGTTTGACCAAATGTGTACGATTTCAGGGTTGGTCCCATCGTAAAACATAATGATCGTATGTTTATTATTTATCTTTTGAAATCCCTTCACTATGAAAATCAACATTTATAATGCACACAGATATACACGATAAACTTTATCTATTTTTTTTTGTACCAGGGATTAAAATCGACAAAAGTAACAGATTTAGGTAGTAAACACAAATGATGATACGCATCATATAGGTACAACAACTAAATGCATCGCTGCAGCTATTAACGATAAAGGATAATCACGACGAACGATGGTGATGAGTATTACCCTGATGTAGGTTACCTACGTAAAGTGTTACTTCCTAACTTCCCGCATCCCTTCACTATGAAAATCAACATTTATAATGCACACAGATATACACGATAAACTTTATCTATTTTTTTTTGTACCAGGGATTAAAATCGACAAAAGTAACAGATTTAGGTAGTAAACACAAATGATGATACGCATCATATAGGTACAACAACTAAATGCATCGCTGCAGCTATTAACGATAAAGGATAATCACGACGAACGATGGTGATGAGTATTACCCTGATGTAGGTTACCTACGTAAAGTGTTACTTCCTAACCTATAAAAAACCACTGGAAATACATGTACCTAGTCATTAAAATGATTTGTTGAGATCCGTAAGTAGCTCAATTTGAAAAGGGAAACAAAGCAGAATAGAGATATGAGTAGATAGCTAATAGCAGAAATACCATATTTTCTTAACGAAGAACAAAAGTAATATAATAAATAAAAAAATCATATTTCTAAATCAACGCAATAAAAATACGAGTGTTTATGCTGCAAGAGACACTCGCATAGAAATCAAAACTTATTATAGGGTTATTAACCTAGAATCATGTACTATGGCATAAAGCAATATTTTACTACGATTCAAAGAAAAAATTCTATAATTATTTGTAGCGCTATCAATAAAAATAATGCTGTTTGAACTTGCAAAATATCTCAATGTCTGTCGTCCTACGGGGATAACAGCGTTCATCGTCGTCTGTCTGTGAACATCAATAAGAGAAAAAAATATCATGCTGTTGTCCAAATCTAATGTCCAAAATCATGATGAATGTGGGTCTATATAAGCCTAGATTGTTGAAAGTAAGTTGATACACGTAATCCCTCACGATGATCAAGCCACCACTGACATGACATTGCAATGATACGATTTTTAAATTGTTGACTAAAAAAGTAAGTTCGTACGTATAGTTGGCTAGCCATGGTGTCGAAAGGCCTCTGACATGGCTTAACGATTAAAACAATCGGGGCCTAGAATTTAACGTGTCATCCGAGCCACAGTAGTGCTTAGTTGGAAATACCACCCGCGGTCACCTATCCGAAGAAGGTGCCGAACGTTGCTTAACTTTTGTGATCGCTGACAAAAGACAAGGTGGTCAAACTACGCTATGAGCGCTTTTGAATATCTACCATAAACCTTATGTGCCTGCCATATACAGTGCGACATAAAAGACTTGAAAATAAATGAGGTCGCCATCATCGCTTTGTTACCATATTTTGATGATACTGTTTTCCTGTTCAAAATCCACAAAATACCGAAAAACGAAAAAAATGCTAGGATTTTAACAATGATAGTGTAGAGAAACTAACCTTTTTGTTAGCTTCTGCACCATCAACAATTCTAAGTATGAAAATTTAAAAATATTCTTGACAGGATCAGCGATCTTTGTTCTAAAAATTCTGGCAGTCATCTGAAGGAAGTCATCTTGAAGACACGAGAGATGGTGCATGATGGTAAAATAAATGTGTAAATAAGTTAGGTTAGTTTTCTATATTAATCTCCTTTCTCCGAACCGGTAGGAATCCTATCCACTAGGAGGCAGGACTCTTTGGGTAGGTTCTCTGAAGTCTCGTAACTTGTGGTGCTGCAACCGGCTACCCCGCTTGCAACATTACAGGTTTCCTCTCTAATCCTCTCTTATCTTGTGGTTCTGCAAACGGCTACCCCGTTTGCAACGCTACAATAGACAGTCAGGTTATGGTTCTGGCAAAAGTGATAATTTAGTTCCCGAATAATTCATTTCATCTCTTTTGTGTCGCACTGTACCAAGGTCCATCATGTATTAATTAGGTGGTGTATTGCAAAGTGCAGGACTAGGGATTTTCAGCGGTAGAGTGTGTAGGTTCGTAATGACTTGTAGACTAACCAAAATGAAAATCGTGAAAAAAAAACGGTAATTTTATACCAAAGATTAAAAATTACAGGTAATAAAGCATTCAACTTCAAGCACGTGTAAAGCCAGGTGAGTCTCTAATTGGAATATCATTTTCTGGTTTTAAAACGAAACCGGTATTTGTAACGCAAAAATTCTAAAAATAGCTCAGGTACAAAAATAAAATGGAATCTGACCTGGCATCTATAAAAAGCAACGGCAATTATACTTGTTAGCCATTTAAAACCAGTGAAGTTGAAATTGTAAGAATTTTGGACTCTGATTTAATCATTATGCTACGGTATGGTTGTAGGCTGAGAGCTGTTTTCAAGAAAACTACTTTCCTTGCAATATGTTACTATTGTACAACGTGACTGCAAATTTATCAGCAGTACTCCAAGGCTACAAAGTTATGTCACTTGTACCATCAATGGAACAAATCAATGGTACTACTGACACTAAGACTCTAGATTCTAGAGTACGAGCACAGCTAGATTCTGAAGTACGAACACAACTGAACCTGTCATTTCGAAAAGGGCATAAATCACATTTTTTTATCATTTAACTTTTTGACGCCATTTTATTTCTTTTTGCGTTGTACGTATTTCCTGTAAAAACGACACATCTACTATACGTTTAAGTCAA